>CM040403.1:138031328-138081328 GCA_022702515.1 Ilyophis sp. 1 JC-2022 | reverse complement strand
AGATTGACAATATATGAAAGTTTTGAAGGCACAACGTTTTAATCTACACATTCGAGTTTTACAGTTACAGGGACAAATCATTATGTTACAAGTTGCAAATCTTTGTTTTGCAGATACAACTCTGTAATCCACAAGTGTGAATCACAATGTCAACAACTCAAAACATGTATATGCTCAAATCTTCTTACATACGCATACAGTATTTAAGCCCTTAATTTACCTTCATAGTGCTGTTTAATGTGCACTGTTGAGTATGCAAAAAATATCCGCCGTACTATTTTCCCACTGTACTGTGGAAGTGTCGGAAATGTCCCACCCGTGCGCAGCCATGTCACGTGTTGTTATTGTACTCAATAAGCCTACCTAATAGTATGGAAGGGTGCTGATTCAGACACAGCCCCAGTGTACTCAATAAGCCTACCTAATAGTATGGAAGGGTGCTGATTCAGACACAGCCCCAGTGTACTCAACAAGCCTACCTAATAGTATGGAAGGGAGCTGATTCAGACACAGCCCCAGTGTACACAATAAGCCTACCTAATAGTATGGAAGGGTGCTGATTCAGACACAGCCCCAGTGTACTCAATAAGCCTACCTAATAGTATGGAAGGGAGCTGATTCGGACACAGCCCCAGTGTACTCAATAAGCCTACCTAATAGTATGGAAGGGTGCTGATTCAGACACAGCCCCAGTGTACTCAATAAGCCTACCTAATAATATGGAAGGGAGCTGATTCAGACACAGCCCCAGTGTACTCAATAAGCCTACCTAATAGTATGGAAGGGTGCTGATTCAGACACAGCCCCAGTGTACTCAATAAGCCTACCTAATAGTATGGAATTGAGCTGATTCGGACACAGCCCTGGTCTTGGGGTGCACTAAAGAAAGTGAACATTTCACTAATTCTAAGATGCTCTGGACTGCCAGCTCAAATATTCATGCAAACTGATCGTATACAATTGAACACAATTCGGGGAAGCATTAAAAAATGTTTGTGTGGGTATAAACGCAATTATCATTATAAACCAGTATATTAATTCCAAAAGCTGTTTCTTTTGCACACAAACACTTTACCGGATCAGAATGAGGCAGACTGCATACACAGCTGGATATACACTGAAGCGATGCAGGTGAAGTACCTTGCTCAAGAGTACAACTGCAGTGTCCTACCTGGGAATCAAACCTCTCCGGTTCATTATACATTATACTGCACTGCCGCCCTACATTCTACATTAACCATGTTTGACCAGGTCAGAGGTTGTTTACCCTGTGACAACAAATAAGTGTTACATTTAGTTTTTTTTCCACTGTATATATGACAGAAATGGGAAAGGACAGGAGAGAGAGGTACAATGTGAGAACTACATCTCAACAGGAAGAGAGATCCTTTAGTCTTTCAGATAATTTTCCACACACTTTTCCACACCATCACAGCGATGCATGCAAGCACACAGGCACCTTATAGTAAAATATAAATGAGAATCTGTAATATAGAATGGGCCAGATGAATCTGTGAACAGCAGCACAGCAGTGAGAGATATTTTGTGTTTTATGAGCTGCTGAAATTCTGCTCTCTCTCTCTCTCTCTCTCTCTCTCTCTCTCTCTCTCTCGACAATCACTCCTCTGCTCAGCCTGGCCTCAGTCAGGTTGTGTTTGTGAGAGCTCTTGTCTGTTTTTCTAAAATTTCAATTTCTATTACTTTTCTATTCTTTATATGTTTCCCTACTGATTTAAAACAGATAAGTAGCTCGGAGGAGAAACTTTGTCTCTCCGCCATGGGGTAAGATGTGTTACTGAAAATAGCACGTCAGTTGAGGACGTTTTGAATGCAATTTCAGAGCAGGTAGGAGGTGAAAACATCGATTCGGCTTCTAGAATGAATAAAGCCATGGTGGTTTTTAAAAAAAAGATGGAATTAGTCACTAAACTTGTGGTGTGTGGAATATGGGTCCGTGGGGTGTTTGTGCAAGTAACCCCACTTTCCGCACCAGCCACAAAGGTAATTGTTTCCAATGTCCCGCCATTCATAAAAAATGACGATATTAAAAGAGAGCTTGTGCGCTATGGCAAATTCGCTGGCACCATGAAAATGATACCTTTAGGTTGCAAAAATGTCAATTTAAAATATATACTGTCGTTTAAAAAGGGGATTGGTAGCTGAAGTGGTGAAACAAAAAAGACTGAATGTCCTTTTTTTACAAGAGACTCATAGCAATATAGAAAATGAAACTGAGTGGAGACTATGGTGGGAAGGAGATTGTTTTCTGAGTCATGGGACAAACTTGAGTGCTGGGGTTGCCATTTTATTTTCACCTGCTTTTAATGTTAAATTATTGGCTAAGGAGGAAATTGTTAAAGGGCAGCTTTTATGTGTGAATGTAGAAATATTGGGGATTTCTTATGTTTTTATTAATATTTATGCCCAAAATGTGGGGACAGATAGGCAGTTTTTATTTGAACAGTTACAGAAAAAACTTTTTAAAATTGCAGATAGAGATGCAGTTTTTATTATAGGGGGTGATTGGAACTGCACATTAGATTTTACAATGGACAGAAATGGTGCAGAACCACATTTTAAATCTGCAGAGTTTCTTAAGAAGCTCTCAAATCATTTTGATCTGTGTGATGCCTGGAGAGAACAAAATCCAAATGTGAGACAGTACACATGAGTAAAGAGTGCCTTAAATGCAGTGTGTGCAGCCAGGTTAGATAGGTTTTATATTCCTAAAAATGAAAGGCACAGGGTAACAAGGACTGGTATCTTACCAGTGGGTTTTACGGACCATCATTTAATTGTTTTAAGTATGTGCATTAAAAAGAGGCCCAAAGGTAGTTTTTATTGGAAATTTTATATAAAATTGCTGGAAGATTACATTTTTTGTGCAAAATTTGAGGATTTCTGGCAATAATTGAAAGGGGAAAAAGAAAGGTTTGAAACAGTAGGACTCTGGTGGGAGGTGGGCAAAGTTCAAATTAAAACCTTTTGTCAGCAGTACACAGAGTATAGTACTGCTAGGAGCAGAAGGGCTGTGGCAAAACTAGAAAAGGAAATTGCTCAAATGGAGGAGGAGGTGATAATGACCAATAATACTGGTATGTTGCAGGCTCTTAATGAGAAAAAAATAAATCTGGCTACTATACTGAATGAGAAGGTTAAGGGGGCTCTGATTAGAGCCAGATTTTGTACATTAAAAGACATGGATGCACCAAGCAAGTTCTTTTTTAATTTGGAAAGAAAGGTGGTACAACGCAAAGAGTTGTGTGTTTTAAATCTTCCTGGTGGGAAAACGACTGCTGACCCTGGGGAAATCTGGGAAGAAGTGGTGTGTTTTTATAAAGAACTTTTTAAAGCAGAAGATGTGGACATGCAGCAGGTTGAAACACTTCATAAAGACCTACCAAAGATAACTGCAGAAGAAAAAATGGAGTTGGACTCTGAGCTCAGTATGCAGGAGATTACTGAGGCTGTGGGACAGATGTCTTCAGGCCGTGCCCCAGGCATTGATGGATTACCTGCTGAATTTTATTAAAAGTTTTGGGGATGTATGGGGCAGGATTTTTATGGGGTGGTTATGGAGAGTAGTTTGAAACAGGAGCTTCCACAATGCTGCCGAAAAAAGGGGACCTGTGCCTGTTAAAAAACTGACGACTTTTGGCACTTTTATGCACTGATTTTAAGATACTGTCAAAAAGTATAGCAAATAGAATAAAAAAATATGTTTCTAGAATAACAAAAAAAGTAGTGCTGGGCAAGTTAACGCGTTATTATCGCGTTAACGCGGTAAGGCGGTAACACCGACAATTATTTTATCGCGCGTTAACGCATTTTTTATTTATTTTGAAAGTCCGTTGCTCACTGCAACCAGAACAGAAAATAACTGGCGGCAACAGAAAAATGGAGAAAGCAACCGAAATCTTACATGGACATTTTCATTATAAATATCTACCAGACGGCGGAGTTGATAAAACGAAAGTTATTTGCAACCACTGCAAAGATGAATTTTGCTATCACCGGAGTACTTCGAGTCTGAAGTACCATTTAAATAAAAAACACAGCGTTGATGCCAGCAAATCACCCACCCAAACAAACAGTGGAGGGAGGCTTCGGCAGACTACGTTGGATGTAGCGTGTGGGAGAAGCATTGGTCAAGAAAAGCAAGACAAGCTAACAAATGCCATAGCTAAGTGGATAGCTACAAATTAGTATTGTGGAAGATGTCGGTCTGAGGAATGTTCTTCGGATCGCAACGAATGACGGCACGTATGAGCCTCCCTCAAGACGCACCATCACAAGAAGAATACACGAGTTGTATGAAAAGGAGAGGACTACAAAAGCGACAGCGTTACAACGTGCACCAACTGTTGCTCTCACTGGAGACTACTGGACATCGCTGGGTAACCATAATTACCTCAGAGTTATATTGATGAACAGTCGGAGCTGCATTCACATGCTCTGACTGTAATGAAAACACAGCAGTGGCTGGCCTCCATTGCACAGAAGTACTTGGCCACACCTGCAACATCCGTACCCTGTGAAAGGTTGTTTTCTCTTGCTGGTCATATTGTACAGAATGAGAGTTTCTTTATCATCTGAAAATGTAAATGACCTTGTGTGTCTTAGCAACTGGCTTGGTGCAGAGGACTAAGAAAATGTTGGAGGAATGGATAAATGCAGTTACTTTTGTCATACTCAACCTGCATCATTGAAAGTTTTTTTTTTTTTTTTTTGACTGAGATTCTACTGTTAAAAAGCACCTTATTTGTTTCCAAACCAAATGTTAGGGTTAGGAGTTGTTCATGTACTTTTACATGTACCTGCCAGCATCGGCCATTAGACCCCTTCAGCTTATCCAGAACGCAGCAGCGCGCCTGGTCTTTAACCTCCCCCGACACTCCCATGTCACCCCCCTGCTCATTGACCTCCACTGGCTACCGGTGATGGCTCGCATCAAATTCAAAACATTGGTGCTCGCCTTCCAGGCAGTCCGAGGTTCTGCCCCCCCATACCTCCAAAAACTAATCAGACCCTACACACCTGCCAGATCCCTGCGCTCCGCCTCCTCAGGACGACTGGTACCCCCCCCTCTTCATGCTAGCACCCGGTCTCGACGTCTGTCTGTCCTGGCCCCACGATGGTGGAATGAGCTCCCCGTGGAGGTCAGAACAGCAGAAAGTCTGACTGCCTTCAAGCGCAGATTGAAGACTCACCTCTTCAAGCTGCACCTCTCTCCACCCCTCCCTACCTCCCTGTGACTATTGTTATTAATGTTGTGTAATTCCCCCCCCCCAAAAAAAAAAAAAAAAAAAAACCCCAATCATACTGACTGCGCCTAGTACTTAGATTCATATTTGCCTTTTTAGGGTTGTTTTTAAACGTTCTTGTTCCTAGTTTGAAAATGCACTATGTACGTCACTCTGGATAAGAGCGTCTGCTAAATGTCTATAATGTAATGTAATGTAATGTAAAATAAAAGTGTGCAATACACTACCTTTGAATTCATTATTGAATTTTGCGCATAACAATGTAATTAATCGTGCGATTAATCGCGATTAAAAAAAATTATCGTGCGTTTAATCGCGATTAAATAATTTAATCGTTGCCCAGCACTAAAAAAAAGATCAAACCTATTGCATTCCAGACAGATCAATCAGAGACAATCTGTTTCTGATTAGAGATGTTGTAGAGCTGGCAAAGGTTTATAACTTAAATTTTGGCCTTTTCTCTATCGATCAAGAAAAAGCATTTGATAGGGTGGATCACAGCTATTTAATGAAGACACTAGAGGCTTTTGATTTGGGGATGGCCTTCTGTCTTGGGTGAGACTGCTGTATAAAAATGTGTCTTGCTTAGTAAAGGTGGCGGGGGGACTCAGCAGGCCAATAGAGGTACAGCGTGGCATCAGACAAGGGTGTCCTTTGTCAGGGCTGCTGTACACCTTAGCTATCGAACCTTTGCTTTGCCTCATTAGGAAGAAATTGAGTGGTCTGATTGTGCCAGGAGAGTCTCTCTGTCATAAAATTAAAGTCTCAGCATACGCTGATGTAATGGTGGTAGTAAAAAATCAAGGGGATCTGGCTGCCCTAGAAAAATGTATTCAGACCTATGAGCGGGCCTCCTCTGGCAGGGTAAATTGGGAGAAGAGTGAGGCATTGCTTTGTGGTTCATGGCAAAATGAAAATCCTCCCAAGTTGCCAGGAAATCTGGTTTGGAAGAGAGAAGGGTTGAAAGTGCTAGGTGTGTACTTGGGGACTTCTAAATATATGCAGAAGAATTGGGAGGTTGTAATGGAAAAGGCGTGTGCTAGGATTTCTAGGTGGAAATGGCTCCTTTCACAGGTATCTTTTAGAGGTAGGGTGTTAATTCTAAATAATTTGGTGGCATCTGCACACTTTGTACTCAGAGGGACACATTATGGACAATGGAAGAACCCATTTTTAGAAATCCGTTTTTGAAACTGCCTCCTTTGATTTTAGAAAGCATAAGGGGCCATTTTACAAGGGCAGGTCTGACCAAACTGGCTCATCTAAGGAGTGGGAATGGTGGAGACTGGAGAACTATGAAGGACATAGCAGCAGAGGCTGGAGTTCATTCTCTAAGACTGGTGGAAAAAAATAATGGTGAGAGTCAGAGCACTTTGGCCCTCCCAGAATCAAAGACATAGTGAAGAAGCTCAGACTGCAGAGGCCCTTTTCTTCCCATCGGTCCGTATAAGAGCGAAGGTGGGGGACTGGCAAGAGGAAGAGGGGAAACTGTTGACATTCAAGACTCATGAGGTGGAGAATTTTGAAACTGTGGCTAAAAAAGCCATGAGTGTTTTAACTACTTAGTGCAGATAGTCTATTTTGTCTCGCCTGCGAGACAGTTTTACGCAACTGAGACACGCGTTGCTCCTGCAGCCAAACTATTAGTGGAAAACCCAAACGCGGTATTTTAACTTTATTGGTAGACGATTCGCGACGATTTCTGGCCAATGCGTAGTTTCTAAGTGTCACTATCTTTCCGTAGCAAGTCCATTTAACAAGCACTCCCCACCCAGCCTATACCTACCCATGCGTGACATAGTGGGCAATAGCGTCTATGTTGGGAGTTCATAAATATATGTATTCATCATATCATATCAGAATTCCGTCCAGCAACCAGATAAACCCACCAATAGCCCGACTGTATGCAAATACAGTGGTGCAAATCGCTGCTCAATCAATACCGACATAAACAAGTGAAATCATACAATGCCATTCTACTATCAATATCTGCTATTAAATATGGAATTCGTGTGCAATCCTCCCGTGGATTTAAGCGTAGATATGTCCCTTTCAAGATTCCGTGGTCATTTATTGTCTTGGACAATCCGTTTGAAAAATACACAGCGCATTGGAACACTATTACACAAACGAAACTAGCTCTGCGTAACACCCCCTTCCTGATTGCACGGCTGTGACGCTTGCAATTTTATTCTGGTTTGATCGACAATTGTTTTATCCAATAGAAGGCACGACAAGCTTCCCAAAAGTAATTTACATGTGTAAATGAAAGCTTGGATTAACTATTTAAGGGCGAGCGTAACTGCAATACTTGTTATATCACGACAATTTTACGCAGGCATGCGCAGATGACGCATTTGGTATGACGCAATTGGTGTTACGCTATAAAACTGCGCGCAACTTTGATGTGGCTTTTTAGTAGTTTTCCCCGAAGTCGGTCAGAAGAGGACAACAACAGAGATTCTTCTAATCCCTGTAGCATAGATTCTGTGGAAGAGGTGCCTATCAATATGGGGAAGATATCCTCCTCGACATGTAAGTATTACTGCTTGTAATATTTTGATTATATACATTCGTTTTTCCACTGCGTGCTATTGTCGTTATTTTTGTATTTGCATCGGTCGTAATAGACCACTGTTAGCCTGCTAATAATGCTGAACATATTTGAAAACACACTTTTTCAAACTCCACCTTGAATAACTACATGTATAAGGCAAATAATATAGTACGTTCTTTCCGTTTATTTTCTATTTTCTATTTGGTTTAGCTATCTCATCGCTTAGAATGTATAGCTGACTGTATTCTGTTGAGTACTACTAGCGATAGCTTCTATGTTGTGAGAAAGTAGCGCTTTCGTGACTTTGCTTCGTTCAATATGCACTTATTGTACGTCGCTTTGGATAAATGCGTCTGCCAAATAACTGTAATGTATTGATACTGTGTTCGTGCCGATCCCGTAGTGGCTCGTGGTGGCCTGCTTTGTTAGAATTCATAGCATTCACAATGAAATTGTGTATGTTAGCGCTGTTCTGTTTGGTTGCTCAGTCGTACGTTATAAACTCCTCAAAAAATGATCGGAAACGTTATTTCGGTCGATTATTCCTCCCCTTTAATAATACCAATTGGTATTGTATTTTATATCGTTGGAAAGCCTGATTAGTCACCTTTACAACGAGGTACAACTTGTAAGGATCATGCATTCGTGGAATGAGCAACACAGCTAACCGTGTGGGTAGCGGCCCAAAAAAATGTGCCAAAATCCCCTGCAATATTCTTCTGTTGGTATTCACTCTCGTTTTGAGTTGCTTGGTGGACTGGATGATTGCACTCTCCCACAGTAATAAGGAAATAACAACACATATTGGCCATTTTTACACTTTATTCATTTTACACTGTCAGGGACCTCAGTAGCGTGTGGAAGATCCATACGCAGCCACAACAGCTTGGCACCTCCTCCTCATGCTGGTCACCAGCCTGGTCACACACCTGTGACTGGCATACACCTGCCAGCACTTGAAGCTCAAAACGAGAGTGAATACCAACAGAAGAATATTGCAGGGGATTTTGGCACATTTTTTTGGGCCGCTACCCACACGGTTAGCTGTGTTGCTCATTCCACGAATGCATGATCCTTACAAGTTGTACCTCGTTGCAAAGGTGACTAATCAGGCTTTCCAACGATATAAAATACAATACCAATTGGTATTATTAAAGGGGAGGAATAATCGACCGAAATAACGTTTCCAAACTTTTTTTTAGGAGTTTATTTTATGCCTCGATTTGCCGTGAAGCTAGAACATTGGTAGTGTTTTCCGATATTATTTTATTGTATTGTAATTTCTTTGTGCATAATGTACTCTATGGGGTATTAGTATATCCATGGGTGATGCTTTTCACTTAGGGAATGGAAAATATGTATTCAAATGTACTGTGTCCAGATGTGTGCAAGATGAATGTAAAATAAATAAATAAAATAAATAAGCAACAGTTGTGAAACACACTACAGAGTAATGCCATCCTAGAGCACGCAACAAAATATAACATAATGTAGCATACAGAAGAAAGTGTTTACTGAAGTACAAGAGTGAATGATTTCATATTTAGCTGTGTGTACCACAGTGTTATAATGCTTCTGCATTATGTAATTTGTTCCTATAACATGCTTGACCCTCCACCTCTGCCACTCCAGCAGTGCCCTCTACTGTTCAGAGTGAAGCCACTGCAGGACCAGATCCTTACAGCAAACTGAAGACCGTGCCATTGATGAGTGCATATTGGCCACGAAGGCACCGCACAGGATGAAGCAGTATATGAAGGATAATGGTGAAAAAATGGCACACTTGGCATCAAACACTGAACTGAAACTGTGCAATATCAATGTTTTCATCCATTAAGTGATCGTAAGGTAAAATGTATATGCTTTATAAAGGACAAAAGGCTTTTTAATAATTTCTCGGAGAGGTTTTGGGTAGGTTATTGGACACCTAGATATCCACCCCCCTGTACTAATCCAAAATAATTCCCACATGAAAATGATAAAAAGGTGAGTTAAATGAGTCAAAACGGTTGATTTGCACTGAAATGTATGATTAGTTTAAGATTTACAGCTATTCACATTTTAGCCAATTTGGATAGGTTTGGAGACCCTGGGTACATCAGGCTACACTGCTTACATTTCGTGTCATAGATCTTTAGTAGTTCTGTATATCACCCTGCGATTATTGAATGCTTGTGGACAAGGAGTTTATGATCCAGGAAATGTGTAGTTTTATCTGTTTCACTTATGTAGCTCTCAGTATTTTGAAGAAATATATATTTTGTTGCATTTTTAGCAAAGTTTTGCTTGCATTTCCGGCACTTTATTTTGACTTAAATTATGAAAATAAACAAATCTAAGTTTGTACCAAAAAATGGTACACCGGTTTTGTTTCATTTAAGCCATTTACCAAGTTTATGTGATGCTCACACCTGGAGTTATAAAGCCTTAAACAGAGTACCCCCATGATTTACCAAATATGCCATCTGCACTAAGGGGTTAAGTGTGAAGGTTCAGCACTTGTATGCACTGGAAGATTTAAGAGCAGGGGCGTGGCAAGAAGAAAAAATTGTGCCCATGGTTACAAATTGGCGGTTATTGTACAAATCACCCTTGCCAAAGAGATCAGGTGACCTCCAATGGAGGATTATACACGGAGCCATAGCCACTAATAGATACCTGGCACACGTCAACCATGAGCAAGATGATGGCTGCCCTTTTTGTGACATATTTTCAATATGTTCTAAATAAAGGTACTTTAAAAGTCAAAGTCTCTCTCTCTCTCTCTCTCTCTCTCTCTCTCTCTCTCTATCTCTCTCTCCCGACAATCTCTGCTCAGCCTGGCACCAGTCCAACACCACACCTCCTACAGCTGTGGGCAGAACCAGGAAGTCACTCCCACTCTTTCTGTTACGCAGTTTCACAGAAACGAAACTTAACTCTGTCTCTGTCAGTGTGAGCAGTAAAATAGCAGTGGCCAGTATCTTGGTGGGTCTGTTCAGAACCAGGAAATATCTTCTGCTCTTTCACACAGATTGAGAAAACCTATAGTACATTCTGAACTAATACTAATCTCTGTGACTTTGAGCATTAAAATGGCTGAGGCTGCAGGTCTTCTGGATCAGGACCAGTTCAGCTGTCCAATCTGTCTGGATCTGCTGAAGGACCCGGTGGCTATTCCCTGTGGACACAGTTACTGTATGGGCTGTATTAAGGGCTGCTGGGATAAGGATGATCATACTGGTGTCTACAGCTGTCCCCAGTGCAGAGAGACCTTCACCGCAAGACCTGTTTTAAGAAAAAACACCATGCTGGCTGAAGTGGTGGAGAAACTGAAGAAGACAGGACTCCAAGCTTCTACTCCTGCTCACTGTTACGCTGGACCTGGAGATGTGGGGTGTGATGTCTGCACTGGGAGAAAGTGCAAAGCCATCAAGTCCTGCCTGGCATGTCTGGCCTCTTACTGTGAAACTCACCTCCAGCCTCACTATGAATCTCCTGCCTTTAAGAAGCACATACTGGTCAAAGCCACTGGAAACCTGCAGGAGCAGATCTGCTCTCATCATGACAAACTGTTGGAGATTTACTGTCGAAGCGATCAACAGTGTATCTGTTATTTGTGTCTGATGGATGAACACAGAGGCCATGATACAGTCTCATCTGCAGCAGAAAGGACAGAGAAACAGGTAATTACTGGAGCTCTTAACTGGCAGCTCTGATACTGGATATAATACTGGAGAGAAACAGTTTACAATTTAACTGATTGAAATTCTTTAAAAACACATTTTGTATTGAAAGAGTTTTCCAAATTCACAATTCAGTATAAGTATCAGTGAGTGTAAAAAAGATTAGATTTTTAATTTACGATGAAAAAGGAACAGTGTGCATGCCATGTTTTGGAAAAAAACAGACACGTATGTTATACTGTATACAATCTGAATGTTATATGAAATGTATTTTACATGTAATACTGTCCTGATCATGATGAGCCATGTGCCAGAGCCTGTAGCACAGCTGAGTATCAGCCCACATGTGATTCCCCCGTGTGGACAGGGGTCTGACCCCCACCAGGACATTTTCTCAGCAGGGGTCCCTTCTACCCTCTCTGTTTTCTACCTGTCTGATTAAAGCAAGAAATACAAAAGTAGACTGAGATTGTTCTGTTCTCCTATAAAAAAAACCTGATCATGATTTAGCTCTCACTAACATATAGCATGATGGGGAAGTCTAAATATTTGTGTGTCTAAAAAGGAGTTCAATCTGCATGATTTTTACAGTGGTTTCATGGGCCATTTCGTCTACTTAGCTCTGTAAAAATAAAATCTTATCTTTAAAAGGTACATTTTATTAGATTTGAGCATTTGAAATACTGAATCCACTTGTTGAGTGATTTTTAGGTCTGATATCCACAGTGATAAGAACAGAAAGTGAACCCAAGTCAGCTCTCTGTGACAGCTCTGTTCACACCCCTCACCCCCCTATTCACTCCCTGAATGGGAATCAACACGGCTGGAGCAGCTAGTTCACTCACACAGTTTAGAAGCTTTACCTGTAAGGTCAGGACACTTCTACAAACTGACCTGCGGGATTTCATATGGATGAGTGCTTAGGTCATGTCCGTAGTTTATAATCACTTTTTATTATTTAACAAATGTGAACACAATGCACAATAATACAACTGGGAAAATAATCTATCCACAGAAGCAGCTGGGGGCGACACAGAGTGAATTCCAGCAGCGAATCCAGGAGAGAGAGAAGGAGCTGCAGGATCTGAGACAGGCTGTGCAGTCACTCAAGGTGGGTACTGACCAGAGGAGAAGACAACAGCTGGCTGCTGGAAGAGCCATTTCAGGGCTCAGTCAGGGCTCTCCTCCAGTCAGCCAGTGAGGAGCCCAGTGTTGGGCCACTTTCCAGCCCTGTGGGGCTCAATCCCACTGAGCCACACTGTGGGGAACAGTCTGTGGTCCCAGTACGAGCTGAGTGAAAGGCCTTGTTAAACTGTACAGCCCTCCTCTCTCTGTGTCTCCTAACAGCGCTCTGCACAGACAGCAGTGGAGGACAGTGAGAGGATCTTTACTGAGCTGATCCACTCCATTGAGAGAAAGCGCTCTGAGGTGAAAGAGCTGATCAGAGATCAGGAGAAGGCTGAAGTGAGTCGGGCTGAAGGACTCCTGGAGCGACTGGAGCAGGAGATTGCTGAGCTGAGGTGGAGAGACGCTGAGCTGAAGCAGCTTTCACACACAGAGAATCACATACATTTCCTCCAGGTAACATTATTGGTTCTCTATGTACATTGTACATACATGTACATGGTGATGTGTGTTACTCATTAACAAATATCTGCTCCTGGCATCTGTACAGGAATCTGTATTGAGACTGTTTTCTGTCCGTCTGTCTGTCTGTAGAGCTTTCAGTCTCTCTGTGCCCCTCCTGGACCTGGAGACTTACCCAGCATCACTGTCAGTCCACACGTCTCTTTTGAGGCTGTGAGGAAATCTGTTTCTGAACTGAAAGAGCGACTGGAGATGGAAATGGTCAAAATTCCTGTAGCAGGTTGTTAAAATCTTTGAGCAAAATACTTTTATTCCCCCGAAAAATGCATTGAATACAATTGTCAGCTACACTGTACAGTAAATATTCATCATATTGTTAATTAATCTAAGTGAAGACGTTATCCTCCATCTGCATGACTGCATCTCTACCCCCCCCCCCCCCTTTATATACAAAATATCTATATTTTTCTCAAAAATATAAAAATATATTTTTTCTCACTCTGTCCTTGCAGTGAAAGAAGTCCACACTGTAGAGCCCAGGACCAGAGAGGATTTCTTACAGTGTGAGTGCTCACCCTGAAACTCTCAGCTGAGAGACACACACACGCACGCACGCACATGCACACATGCAGACACACACACACAGTGTTAATTACTGAAAATTTATTGAATTATTGATTTACATCCATATACAGACAGACACACTTTTTCTCTCTATATAAAAATATTGTATTTTAAAATGACTCTACTGTAACAGACATATTAAATAACTACTCTTTCATAAAAAAAAATTGTCATAACATGTGCTACTGCATCGTGAGTCTTTTTGCTCTCACTCAAAATCAATCAAAAACACAAATGCACGCATACGTATAGAGATGAAAAATCATGCTACATAGTATGTGTGGAAAGAATAATTCATTATAGAGAATCTTTGATGGATTATATTAAATTGTAACCTTCTCCTCCATCAGATTCCTGTCAGCTCACACTGGACCCCAACACAGTGTATACACGCCTCCGTCTGTCTGAGGGGGACAGAATGGTGACGTATAGGGGAGAGATCCAGTCATATCCTGATCATCCAGAGAGATTTGAGCGCAGGGCCCAAGTGCTGTGCAGAGAGTGTCTGTCTGTATGCTGTTACTGGGAGGCTGAGTGGAATGGGAAAGGGGAGGTTTACATAGCAGTGTCATATAAAGAGATCAGCAGGAAAGGTGCGGAAAATGACTCTGCTCTCGGATATAATGCAAAGTCCTGGAGTTTGTTCTGCTCTCCCTCCAGTTACTGTTTCTGGCACAATAATGAGAAAACTGAAATCCCTGTTCCCTCCTCCTCCAGAATAGGAGTGTACCTAGATCACAGCGCAGGAACTCTGTCCTTCTACAGCGTCTCTGACACAATGACCCTCCTGCACAGAGTCCAGACCACATTCACTCAGCCCCTCTATCCTGGGTTTAGAGTTTGTACTTTTGGTTCTGTAAAACTGTGTGATCTGGGATGAGAGAGAAAGAGAGAGAGAGAGAGTTCTACACCTCTACCAGCACTGGGGTCAGAGGAGCACATTTTACACAGTTCTACACCTCTACCAGCACTGGGGTCAGAGAAGCACATTTTACACAGTTCTACACCTCTACCAGCACTGGGGTCAGAGGAGCACATTATACACAGTTCTACACCTCTACCAGTACTGGGGTCAGAGGAACACATTTTACACAGTTCTACACCTCTACCAGCACTGGGGAGAGAGGAACACATTTTACACAGTTCTACACCTCTACCAGCACTGGGGTCAGAGGAGCACATTTTACACAATTCTACACCTCTACCAGCACTGGGGTCGGAGGAGCACATTTTACACAGTTCTACACCTCTACCAGCACTGGGGTCAGAGGAGCACATTTTACACAGTTCTACACCTCTACCAGCACTGGGATCAGAGGAACACATTTTACACAGTTCTACACCTCTACCAGCACTGGGGTCAGAGGAACACATTTTACACAGTTCTACACCTCTACCAGCACTGGGGTCAGAGGAGCACATTTTACACAGTTCTACACCTCTACCAGCACTGGGGTCAGAGAAGCACATTTTACACAGTTCTACACCTCTACCAGCACTGGGGTCAGAGGAGCACATTATACACAGTTCTACACCTCTACCAGCACTGGGGTCAGAGGAACACATTTTACACAGTTCAACCACCGAGTGCCGCCTGAAATGAAACACTGCTTTGCTACATTGTAGTTTGTTTGTCAATTGCCCCAATAATGTAAAAGCTAAAAGGAGCAACATTGTTGCGCCGCCCTGTTACCGTATACAACCTTGTACATGGGCTATAATACGGGTGTTTTTATGCATTTCTGTCAATGAAACAATGGGGGGCAGATAGGGCTTTCTCGGATATTGGGGGGTCCCCCGTGGAAATGATGCTTATGGAATCATATATGTGCTATGTGTGTAGTTTGCAGAAAATGTTTTGCTTTTATTTTGTGCATTACCTACTTTATATTTTTCTGCAAATATAAGTCCTCTGTGCATTTTGGGAAACATTTAAAGTGATTTCCACTTTAAAACATATACATGCTCTTAAACATGTGATAAATAACAGTTATAGTACTGATGGTCTTGCTTATATTCTGCAATACAGCCTCCTAAATGGGAAGATATAAATGCTTGGTGTAGAATCTTAGAGGCTCAGTGTAAACCTCTTCACTTCAAGAGAAATCAGAGTGAACACTGAGCTCTAATTATATTATACTTAAACTGTCATAGTTCAAGTATTTTAATGAGTCAAATTTATGGTTTTAATTCTTGTATTTTAAATTTCTTCAGTTTTTTCTTTGTTTAAGATTATCTATTTATTTTTTTCCTATACACTGAGTGGTAACATAGTTTATATTATAAGCATAGAAATTATATCATGTATTTTTTCAGGGAAATAGGGTCATGTAATCACCTTTGTAATCGGGAGAGGTTTCTTATCACTTGTAATATTTTGTTTTTATGCTGGAAAAACCACATCATATACCTGCAAATCATACTTTCTATTGAAAATAACGATATAACAATTGACTGATTACTTTATAATGAAAGTTTTTTTTTTAATCAATAAAATTTTTAAATGCTTTAAGAACTGTGGCCCGGTGTTTGTTTCTGGGTAGAAAGAGATCCTGATTGGTTAAAGGTATCAGGTAATAACCTTAATCTCACATAAGATAGCCCTGCTTTACCTGGGGAAACAGATACTGCTGTATGAGATTCACCTCTGATAGAATACTCCTGCTTTACCTGGGGAAACAGGTACTGCTGCATGAGATTCACCTCTGATAGAATACTCCTGCTTTACCTGGGGAAACAGGTACTGCTGCATGAGATTCACCTCTGATAGAATACTCCTGATTTACCTGGGGAAACAGGTACTGCTGCATGAGATTCACCTCTGATAGAATACTCCTGCTTTACCTGGGGAAACAGGTGCTGCTGCTTGAGATTCACCTCTGATAGAATACTCCTGCTTTACCTGGGGAAACAGGTACTGCTGCATGAGATTCACCTCTGATAGAATACTCCTGCTTTACCTGGGGAAACAGGTACTGCTGTATGAGATTCACCTCTGATAGAATACTCCTGCTTTACCTGGGGAAACAGGTACTGCTGCATGAGATTCACCTCTGATAGAATACTCCTGATTTACCTGGGAAAACAGGTACTGCTGCATGAGATTCACCTCTGATAGAATACTCCTGCTTTACCTGGGGAAACAGGTACTGCTGTATGAGATTCACCTCTGATAGAATACTCCTGCTTTACCTGGGGAAACAGGTGCTGCTGCTTGAGATTCACCTCTGATAGAATACTCCTGCTTTACCTGGGGAAACAGGTACTGCTGCATGAGATTCACCTCTGATAGAATACTCCTGCTTTACCTGGGGAAACAGGTACTGCTGCATGAGATTCACCTCTGATAGAATACTCCTGATTTACCTGGGGAAACAGGTACTGCTGCATGAGATTCACCTCTGATAGAATACTCCTGATTTACCTGGGGAAACAGGTACTGCTGCATGAGATTCACCTCTGATAGAATACTCCTGATTTACCTGGGGAAACAGGTACTGCTGCATGAGATTCACCTCTGATAGAATACTCCTGCTTTACCTGGGGAAACAGGTACTGCTGCATGAGATTCACCTCTGATAGAATACTCCTGATTTACCTGGGGAAACAGGTACTGCTGCATGAGATTCACCTCTGATAGAATACTCCTGATTTACCTGGGGAAACAGGTGCTGCTGCTTGAGATTCACCTCTGATAGAATACTCCTGCTTTACCTGGGGAAACAGGTACTGCTGCATGAGATTCACCTCTGATAGAATACTCCTGATTTACCTGGGGAAACAGGTACTGCTGCATGAGATTCACCTCTGATAGAATACTCCTGATTTACCTGGGGAAACAGGTACTGCTGCATGAGATTCACCTCTGATAGAATACTCCTGCTTTACCTGGGGAAACAGGTACTGCTGTATGAGATTCACCTCTGATAGAATACTCCTGCTTTACCTGGGGAAACAGGTACTGCTGCATGAGATTCACCTCTGATAGAATACTCCTGATTTACCTGGGAAAACAGGTACTGCTGCATGAGATTCACCTCTGATAGAATACTCCTGCTTTACCTGGGGAAACAGGTACTGCTGTATGAGATTCACCTCTGATAGAATACTCCTGCTTTACCTGGGGAAACAGGTGCTGCTGCTTGAGATTCACCTCTGATAGAATACTCCTGCTTTACCTGGGGAAACAGGTACTGCTGCATGAGATTCACCTCTGATAGAATACTCCTGCTTTACCTGGGGAAACAGGTACTGCTGCATGAGATTCACCTCTGATAGAATACTCCTGATTTACCTGGGGAAACAGGTACTGCTGCATGAGATTCACCTCTGATAGAATACTCCTGATTTACCTGGGGAAACAGGTACTGCTGCATGAGATTCACCTCTGATAGAATACTCCTGATTTACCTGGGGAAACAGGTACTGCTGCATGAGATTCACCTCTGATAGAATACTCCTGCTTTACCTGGGGAAACAGGTACTGCTGCATGAGATTCACCTCTGATAGAATACTCCTGATTTACCTGGGGAAACAGGTACTGCTGCATGAGATTCACCTCTGATAGAATACTCCTGCTTTACCTGGGGAAACAGGTACTGATGCATGAGATTCACCTCTGATAGAATACTCCTGATTTACCTGGGGAAACAGGTACTGCTGCATGAGATTCACCTCTGATAGAATACTCCTGCTTTACCTGGGGAAACAGGTACTGATGCATGAGATTCACCTCTGATAGAATACTCCTGCTTTACCTGGGGAAACAGGTACTGCTGTATGAGATTCACCTCTGATAGAATACTCCTGCTTTACCTGGGGAAACAGGTACTGCTGCATGAGATTCACCTCTGATAGAATACTCCTGATTTACCTGGGAAAACAGGTACTGCTGCATGAGATTCACCTCTGATAGAATACTCCTGCTTTACCTGGGGAAACAGGTACTGCTGTATGAGATTCACCTCTGATAGAATACTCCTGCTTTACCTGGGGAAACAGGTGCTGCTGCTTGAGATTCACCTCTGATAAAATACTCCTGCTTTACCTGGGGAAACAGGTACTGCTGCATGAGATTCACCTCTGATAGAATACTCCTGATTTACCTGGGGAAACAGGTACTGCTGCATGAGATTCACCTCTGATAGAATACTCCTGCTTTACCTGGGGAAACAGGTACTGCTGCATGAGATTCACCTCTGATAGAATACTCCTGATTTACCTGGGGAAACAGGTACTGCTGCATGAGATTCACCTCTGATAGAATACTCCTGATTTACCTGGGGAAACAGGTACTGCTGCATGAGATTCACCTCTGATAGAATACTCCTGCTTTACCTGGGGAAACAGGTACTGCTGTATGAGATTCACCTCTGATAGAATACTCCTGCTTTACCTGGGGAAACAGGTACTGCTGCATGAGATTCACCTCTGATAGAATACTCCTGATTTACCTGGGGAAACAGGTGCTGCTGCTTGAGATTCACCTCTGATAGAATACTCCTGATTTACCTGGGGAAACAGGTACTGCTGCATGAGATTCACCTCTGATAGAATACTCCTGCTTTACCTGGGGAAACAGGTACTGCTGCATGAGATTCACCTCTGATAGAATACTCCTGCTTTACCTGGGGAAACAGGTACTGCTGCATGAGATTCACCTCTGATAGAATACTCCTGATTTACCTGGGGAAACAGGTACTGCTGCATGAGATTCACCTCTGATAGAATACTCCTGCTTTACCTGGGGAAACAGGTACTGATGCATGAGATTCACCTCTGATAGAATACTCCTGATTTACCTGGGGAAACAGGTACTGCTGCATGAGATTCACCTCTGATAGAATACTCCTGCTTTACCTGGGGAAACAGGTACTGATGCATGAGATTCACCTCTGATAGAATACTCCTGCTTTACCTGGGGAAACAGGTACTGCTGTATGAGATTCACCTCTGATAGAATACTCCTGCTTTACCTGGGGAAACAGGTACTGCTGCATGAGATTCACCTCTGATAGAATACTCCTGATTTACCTGGGGAAACAGGTACTGCTGCATGAGATTCACCTCTGATAGAATACTCCTGCTTTACCTGGGGAAACAGGTACTGCTGTATGAGATTCACCTCTGATAGAATACTCCTGCTTTACCTGGGGAAACAGGTGCTGCTGCTTGAGATTCACCTCTGATAGAATACTCCTGCTTTACCTGGGGAAACAGGTACTGCTGCATGAGATTCACCTCTGATAGAATACTCCTGATTTACCTGGGGAAACAGGTACTGCTGCATGAGATTCACCTCTGATAGAATACTCCTGCTTTACCTGGGGAAACAGGTACTGCTGCATGAGATTCACCTCTGATAGAATACTCCTGATTTACCTGGGGAAACAGGTACTGCTGCATGAGATTCACCTCTGATAGAATACTCCTGATTTACCTGGGGAAACAGGTACTGCTGCATGAGATTCACCTCTGATAGAATACTCCTGCTTTACCTGGGGAAACAGGTACTGCTGCATGAGATTCACCTCTGATAGAATACTCCTGCTTTACCTGGGGAAACAGGTACTGCTGCATGAGATTCACCTCTGATAGAATACTCCTGCTTTACCTGGGGAAACAGGTACTGCTGCATGAGATTCACCTCTGATAGAATACTCCTGATTTACCTGGGGAAACAGGTACTGCTGCATGAGATTCACCTCTGATAGAATACTCCTGCTTTACCTGGGGAAACAGGTACTGCTGCATGAGATTCACCTCTGATAGAATACTCCTGATTTACCTGGGGAAACAGGTACTGCTGCATGAGATTCACCTCTGATAGAATACTCCTGCTTTACCTGGGGAAACAGGTACTGCTGCATGAGATTCACCTCTGATAGAATACTCCTGATTTACCTGGGGAAACAGGTACTGCTGCATGAGATTCACCTCTGATAGAATACTCCTGCTTTACCTGGGGAAACAGGTACTGCTGCATGAGATTCACCTCTGATAGAATACTCCTGATTTACCTGGGGAAACAGGTACTGCTGCATGAGATTCACCTCTGATAGAATACTCCTGATTTACCTGGGGAAACAGGTACTGCTGCATGAGATTCACCTCTGATAGAATACTCCTGATTTACCTGGGGAAACAGGTACTGCTGCATGAGATTCACCTCTGATAGAATACTCCTGATTTACCTGGGGAAACAGGTACTGCTGCATGAGATTCACCTCTGATAGAATACTCCTGATTTACCTGGGGAAACAGGTACTGCTGCATGAGATTCACCTCTGATAGAATACTCCTGATTTACCTGGGGAAACAGGTACTGCTGCATGAGATTCACCTCTGATAGAATACTCCTGATTTACCTGGGGAAACAGGTACTGCTGCATGAGATTCACCTCTGATAGAATACTCCTGCTTTACCTGGGGAAACAGGTACTGCTGCATGAGATTCACCTCTGATAGAATACTCCTGCTTTACCTGGGGAAACAGGTACTGCTGCATGAGATTCACCTCTGATAGAATACTCCTGCTTTACCTGGGGAAACAGGTACTGCTGCATGAGATTCACCTCTGATAGAATACTCCTGCTTTACCTGGGGAAACAGGTACTGCTGCATGAGATTCACCTCTGATAGAATACTCCTGCTTTACCTGGGGAAACAGGTACTGCTGCATGAGATTCACCTCTGATAGAATACTCCTGCTTTACCTGGGGAAACAGGTACTGCTGCATGAGATTCACCTCTGATAGAATACTCCTGCTTTACCTGGGGAAACAGGTACTGCTGCATGAGATTCACCTCTGATAGAATACTCCTGCTTTACCTGGGGAAACAGGTACTGCTGCATGAGATTCACCTCTGATAGAATACTCCTGCTTTACCTGGGGAAACAGGTACTGCTGCATGAGATTCACCTCTGATAGAATACTCCTGCTTTACCTGGGGAAACAGGTACTGCTGCATGAGATTCACCTCTGATAGAATACTCCTGATTTACCTGGGGAAACAGGTACTGCTGCATGAGATTCACCTCTGATAGAATACTCCTGATTTACCTGGGGAAACAGGTACTGCTGCATGAGATTCACCTCTGATAGAATACTCCTGCTTTACCTGGGGAAACAGGTACTGCTGCATGAGATTCACCTCTGATAGAATACTCCTGATTTACCTGGGGAAACAGGTACTGCTGCATGAGATTCACCTCTGATAGAATACTCCTGATTTACCTGGGGAAACAGGTACTGCTGCATGAGATTCACCTCTGATAGAATACTCCTGATTTACCTGGGGAAACAGGTACTGCTGCATGAGATTCACCTCTGATAGAATACTCCTGCTTTACCTGGGGAAACAGGTACTGCTGCATGAGATTCACCTCTGATAGAATACTCCTGATTTACCTGGGGAAACAGGTACTGCTGCATGAGATTCACCTCTGATAGAATACTCCTGCTTTACCTGGGGAAACAGGTACTGCTGCATGAGATTCACCTCTGATAGAATACTCCTGCTTTACCTGGGGAAACAGGTACTGCTGCATGAGATTCACCTCTGATAGAATACTCCTGCTTTACCTGGGGAAACAGGTACTGCTGCATGAGATTCACCTCTGATAGAATACTCCTGATTTACCTGGGGAAACAGGTACTGCTGCATGAGATTCACCTCTGATAGAATACTCCTGCTTTACCTGGGGAAACAGGTACTGCTGCATGAGATTCACCTCTGATAGAATACTCCTGCTTTACCTGGGGAAACAGGTACTGCTGCATGAGATTCACCTCTGATAGAATACTCCTGCTTTACCTGGGGAAACAGGTACTGCTGCATGAGATTCACCTCTGATAGAATACTCCTGCTTTACCTGGGGAAACAGGTACTGCTGCATGAGATTCACCTCTGATAGAATACTCCTGATTTACCTGGGGAAACAGGTACTGCTGCATGAGATTCACCTCTGATAGAATACTCCTGCTTTACCTGGGGAAACAGGTACTGCTGCATGAGATTCACCTCTGATAGAATACTCCTGCTTTACCTGGGGAAACAGGTACTGCTGCATGAGATTCACCTCTGATAGAATACTCCTGATTTACCTGGGGAAACAGGTACTGCTGCATGAGATTCACCTCTGATAGAATACTCCTGATTTACCTGGGGAAACAGGTACTGCTGCATGAGATTCACCTCTGATAGAATACTCCTGATTTACCTGGGGAAACAGGTACTGCTGCATGAGATTCACCTCTGATAGAATACTCCTGCTTTACCTGGGGAAACAGGTACTGCTGCATGAGATTCACCTCTGATAGAATACTCCTGATTTACCTGGGGAAACAGGTACTGCTGCATGAGATTCACCTCTGATAGAATACTCCTGCTTTACCTGGGGAAACAGGTACTGCTGCATGAGATTCACCTCTGATAGAATACTCCTGCTTTACCTGGGGAAACAGGTACTGCTGCATGAGATTCACCTCTGATAGAATACTCCTGCTTTACCTGGGGAAACAGGTACTGCTGCATGAGATTCACCTCTGATAGAATACTCCTGCTTTACCTGGGGAAACAGGTACTGCTGCATGAGATTCACCTCTGATAGAATACTCCTGCTTTACCTGGGGAAACAGGTACTGCTGCATGAGATTCACCTCTGATAGAATACTCCTGCTTTACCTGGGGAAACAGGTACTGCTGCATGAGATTCACCTCTGATAGAATACTCCTGCTTTACCTGGGGAAACAGGTACTGCTGCATGAGATTCACCTCTGATAGAATACTCCTGCTTTACCTGGGGAAACAGGTACTGCTGCATGAGATTCACCTCTGATAGAATACTCCTGATTTACCTGGGGAAACAGGTACTGCTGCATGAGATTCACCTCTGATAGAATACTCCTGCTTTACCTGGGGAAACAGGTACTGCTGCATGAGATTCACCTCTGATAGAATACTCCTGATTTACCTGGGGAAACAGGTACTGCTGCATGAGATTCACCTCTGATAGAATACTCCTGATTTACCTGGGGAAACAGGTACTGCTGCATGAGATTCACCTCTGATAGAATACTCCTGATTTACCTGGGGAAACAGGTACTGCTGCATGAGATTCACCTCTGATAGAATACTCCTGATTTACCTGGGGAAACAGGTACTGCTGCATGAGATTCACCTCTGATAGAATACTCCTGCTTTACCTGGGGAAACAGGTACTGCTGCATGAGATTCACCTCTGATAGAATACTCCTGATTTACCTGGGGAAACAGGTACTGCTGCATGAGATTCACCTCTGATAGAATACTCCTGCTTTACCTGGGGAAACAGGTACTGCTGCATGAGATTCACCTCTGATAGAATACTCCTGATTTACCTGGGGAAACAGGTACTGCTGCATGAGATTCACCTCTGATAGAATACTCCTGCTTTACCTGGGGAAACAGGTACTGCTGCATGAGATTCACCTCTGATAGAATACTCCTGCTTTACCTGGGGAAACAGGTACTGCTGCATGAGATTCACCTCTGATAGAATACTCCTGCTTTACCTGGGGAAACAGGTACTGCTGCATGAGATTCACCTCTGATAGAATACTCCTGCTTTACCTGGGGAAACAGGTACTGCTGCATGAGATTCACCTCTGATAGAATACTCCTGCTTTACCTGGGGAAACAGGTACTGCTGCATGAGATTCACCTCTGATAGAATACTCCTGCTTTACCTGGGGAAACAGGTACTGCTGCATGAGATTCACCTCTGATAGAATACTCCTGATTTACCTGGGGAAACAGGTACTGCTGCATGAGATTCACCTCTGATAGAATACTCCTGATTTACCTGGGGAAACAGGTACTGCTGCATGAGATTCACCTCTGATAGAATACTCCTGATTTACCTGGGGAAACAGGTACTGCTGCATGAGATTCACCTCTGATAGAATACTCCTGATTTACCTGGGGAAACAGGTACTGCTGCATGAGATTCACCTCTGATAGAATACTCCTGATTTACCTGGGGAAACAGGTACTGCTGCATGAGATTCACCTCTGATAGAATACTCCTGCTTTACCTGGGGAAACAGGTACTGCTGCATGAGATTCACCTCTGATAGAATACTCCTGATTTACCTGGGGAAACAGGTACTGCTGCATGAGATTCACCTCTGATAGAATACTCCTGCTTTACCTGGGGAAACAGGTACTGCTGCATGAGATTCACCTCTGATAGAATACTCCTGCTTTACCTGGGGAAACAGGTACTGCTGCATGAGATTCACCTCTGATAGAATACTCCTGCTTTACCTGGGGAAACAGGTACTGCTGCATGAGATTCACCTCTGATAGAATACTCCTGCTTTACCTGGGGAAACAGGTACTGCTGCATGAGATTCACCTCTGATAGAATACTCCTGCTTTACCTGGGGAAACAGGTACTGCTGCATGAGATTCACCTCTGATAGAATACTCCTGCTTTACCTGGGGAAACAGGTACTGCTGCATGAGATTCACCTCTGATAGAATACTCCTGCTTTACCTGGGGAAACAGGTACTGCTGCATGAGATTCACCTCTGATAGAATACTCCTGATTTACCTGGGGAAACAGGTACTGCTGCATGAGATTCACCTCTGATAGAATACTCCTGCTTTACCTGGGGAAACAGGTACTGCTGCATGAGATTCACCTCTGATAGAATACTCCTGATTTACCTGGGGAAACAGGTACTGCTGCATGAGATTCACCTCTGATAGAATACTCCTGATTTACCTGGGGAAACAGGTACTGCTGCATGAGATTCACCTCTGATAGAATACTCCTGCTTTACCTGGGGAAACAGGTACTGCTGCATGAGATTCACCTCTGATAGAATACTCCTGATTTACCTGGGGAAACAGGTACTGCTGCATGAGATTCACCTCTGATAGAATACTCCTGCTTTACCTGGGGAAACAGGTACTGCTGCATGAGATTCACCTCTGATAGAATACTCCTGATTTACCTGGGGAAACAGGTACTGCTGCATGAGATTCACCTCTGATAGAATACTCCTGATTTACCTGGGGAAACAGGTACTGCTGCATGAGATTCACCTCTGATAGAATACTCCTGCTTTACCTGGGGAAACAGGTACTGCTGCATGAGATTCACCTCTGATAGAATACTCCTGATTTACCTGGGGAAACAGGTACTGCTGCATGAGATTCACCTCTGATAGAATACTCCTGCTTTACCTGGGGAAACAGGTACTGCTGCATGAGATTCACCTCTGATAGAATACTCCTGATTTACCTGGGGAAACAGGTACTGCTGCATGAGATTCACCTCTGATAGAATACTCCTGCTTTACCTGGGGAAACAGGTACTGCTGCATGAGATTCACCTCTGATAGAATACTCCTGATTTACCTGGGGAAACAGGTACTGCTGCATGAGATTCACCTCTGATAGAATACTCCTGCTTTACCTGGGGAAACAGGTACTGCTGCATGAGATTCACCTCTGATAGAATACTCCTGATTTACCTGGGGAAACAGGTACTGCTGCATGAGATTCACCTCTGATAGAATACTCCTGATTTACCTGGGGAAACAGGTACTGCTGCATGAGATTCACCTCTGATAGAATACTCCTGATTTACCTGGGGAAACAGGTACTGCTGCATGAGATTCACCTCTGATAGAATACTCCTGATTTACCTGGGGAAACAGGTACTGCTGCATGAGATTCACCTCTGATAGAATACTCCTGATTTACCTGGGGAAACAGGTACTGCTGCATGAGATTCACCTCTGATAGAATACTCCTGCTTTACCTGGGGAAACAGGTACTGCTGCATGAGATTCACCTCTGATAGAATACTCCTGATTTACCTGGGGAAACAGGTACTGCTGCATGAGATTCACCTCTGATAGAATACTCCTGCTTTACCTGGGGAAACAGGTACTGCTGCATGAGATTCACCTCTGATAGAATACTCCTGCTTTACCTGGGGAAACAGGTACTGCTGTATGAGATTCACCTCTGATAGAATACTCCTGCTTTACCTGGGGAAACAGGTACTGCTGCATGAGATTCACCTCTGATAGAATACTCCTGATTTACCTGGGGAAACAGGTACTGCTGCATGAGATTCACCTCTGATAGAATACTCCTGCTTTACCTGGGGAAACAGGTACTGCTGCATGAGATTCACCTCTGATAGAATACTCCTGCTTTACCTGGGGAAACAGGTACTGCTGCATGAGATTCACCTCTGATAGAATACTCCTGCTTTACCTGGGGAAACAGGTACTGCTGCATGAGATTCACCTCTGATAGAATACTCCTGATTTACCTGGGGAAACAGGTACTGCTGCATGAGATTCACCTCTGATAGAATACTCCTGATTTACCTGGGGAAACAGGTACTGCTGCATGAGATTCACCTCTGATAGAATACTCCTGCTTTACCTGGGGAAACAGGTACTGCTGCATGAGATTCACCTCTGATAGAATACTCCTGCTTTACCTGGGGAAACAGGTACTGCTGCATGAGATTCACCTCTGATAGAATACTCCTGATTTACCTGGGGAAACAGGTACTGCTGCATGAGATTCACCTCTGATAGAATACTCCTGATTTACCTGGGGAAACAGGTACTGCTGCATGAGATTCACCTCTGATAGAATACTCCTGATTTACCTGGGGAAACAGGTACTGCTGCATGAGATTCACCTCTGATAGAATACTCCTGCTTTACCTGGGGAAACAGGTACTGCTGCATGAGATTCACCTCTGATAGAATACTCCTGATTTACCTGGGGAAACAGGTACTGCTGCATGAGATTCACCTCTGATAGAATACTCCTGCTTTACCTGGGGAAACAGGTACTGCTGCATGAGATTCACCTCTGATAGAATACTCCTGCTTTACCTGGGGAAACAGGTACTGCTGTATGAGATTCACCTCTGATAGAATACTCCTGCTTTACCTGGGGAAACAGGTACTGCTGCATGAGATTCACCTCTGATAGAATACTCCTGATTTACCTGGGGAAACAGGTACTGCTGCATGAGATTCACCTCTGATAGAATACTCCTGCTTTACCTGGGGAAACAGGTACTGCTGTATGAGATTCACCTCTGATAGAATACTCCTGCTTTACCTGGGGAAACAGGTGCTGCTGCTTGAGATTCACCTCTGATAGAATACTCCTGCTTTACCTGGGGAAACAGGTACTGCTGCATGAGATTCACCTCTGATAGAATACTCCTGATTTACCTGGGGAAACAGGTACTGCTGCATGAGATTCACCTCTGATAGAATACTCCTGCTTTACCTGGGGAAACAGGTACTGCTGCATGAGATTCACCTCTGATAGAATACTCCTGATTTACCTGGGGAAACAGGTGCTGCTGCTTGAGATTCACCTCTGATAGAATACTCCTGCTTTACCTGGGGAAACAGGTACTGCTGCATGAGATTCACCTCTGATAGAATACTCCTGATTTACCTGGGGAAACAGGTACTGCTGCATGAGATTCACCTCTGATAGAATACTCCTGCTTTACCTGGGGAAACAGGTACTGCTGCATGAGATTCACCTCTGATAGAATACTCCTGATTTACCTGGGGAAACAGGTACTGCTGCATGAGATTCACCTCTGATAGAATACTCCTGATTTACCTGGGGAAACAGGTACTGCTGCATGAGATTCACCTCTGATAGAATACTCCTGATTTACCTGGGGAAACAGGTACTGCTGCATGAGATTCACCTCTGATAGAATACTCCTGCTTTACCTGGGGAAACAGGTACTGCTGCATGAGATTCACCTCTGATAGAATACTCCTGCTTTACCTGGGGAAACAGGTACTGCTGCATGAGATTCACCTCTGATAGAATACTCCTGATTTACCTGGGGAAACAGGTACTGCTGCATGAGATTCACCTCTGATAGAATACTCCTGATTTACCTGGGGAAACAGGTACTGCTGAATGAGATTCACCTCAGATAGAATACTCCTGATTTACCTGGGGAAACAGGTACTGCTGCATGAGATTCACCTCTGATAGAATACTCCTGATTTACCTGGGAAAACAGGTACTGCTGCATGAGATTCACCTCTGATAGAATACTCCTGCTTTACCTGGGGAAACAGGTACTGCTGTATGAGATTCACCTCTGATAGAATACTCCTGCTTTACCTGGGGAAACAGGTGCTGCTGCTTGAGATTCACCTCTGATAGAATACTCGTGCTTTACCTGGGGAAACAGGTACTGCTGCATGAGATTCACCTCTGATAGAATACTCCTGATTTACCTGGGGAAACAGGTACTGCTGCATGAGATTCACCTCTGATAGAATACTCCTGCTTTACCTGGGGAAACAGGTACTGCTGCATGAGATTCACCTCTGATAGAATACTCCTGATTTACCTGGGGAAACAGGTACTGCTGCATGAGATTCACCTCTGATAGAATACTCCTGATTTACCTGGGGAAACAGGTACTGCTGCATGAGATTCACCTCTGATAGAATACTCCTGATTTACCTGGGGAAACAGGTACTGCTGCATGAGATTCACCTCTGATAGAATACTCCTGATTTACCTGGGGAAACAGGTACTGCTGCATGAGATTCACCTCTGATAGAATACTCCTGATTTACCTGGGGAAACAGGTACTGCTGCATGAGATTCACCTCTGATAGAATACTCCTGATTTACCTGGGGAAACAGGTACTGCTGCATGAGATTCACCTCTGATAGAATACTCCTGCTTTACCTGGGAAAACAGGTGCTGCTGCATAAGATTCACCTCTGATAGATGGACATAGAATTCATCAATGTGGCAGATGACTGGCTCAGTCTCATGACGAATAAAACATATTATTTTAAATTTAAATTTATTGTATACACATGTTTTTTCTCCCCACACTTGACCAGTCCTATTGATAAAATATTGGAAAGATTAGATTTGAAGAAAAAACATGAGTGTTAAACAGAAAATTAAATAATGGTCATTTGTTGCACACAACAAAACCAGCTTTAATGCTTTTCTCCACAAGACAGGAATTAGATAGTGAAATATTCCATATGTATGATTGGTAATAACAGTAATAATAAAATCCATAAGTAGGAGTTTGTGAGTGACTGCAGGCTCTGTGCTGGTACAGTTCCCTCTCTTTGTACTCTGGCTTTACTCCATCACCTCACCTCAGGTATGAAACAGGTAGGACCAAGAGATCACATCTTTATCTCTGTCTCTGTCAGTGTGAGCAGTAACATTTAACACCATCGGAGAAGTTGGCCTCACACGTCTCATATTCCCCATTAATTTTAATAAGTGCGCCAATGCTTTGAGCTCCGCACATGTGCAGTAGCCTACAGGCTTGCTTTGAGCTCCGCACATGTGCAGTAGCCTACAGGCTTGCTTTGAGCTCCGCACATGTGCAGTAGCCTACAGGCTTGCTTTGAGCTCCGCACATGTGCAGTAGCCTACAGGCTTGCTTTGAGCTCCGCACATGTGCAGTAGCCTACAGGCTTGCTTTGAGCTCCGCACATCTGCAGTAGCCTACAGGCTTGTTTTGAGCTCCGCACATGTGCAGTAGCCTACAGGCTTGCTTTGAGCTCCGCACATGTGCAGTAGCCTACAGGCTTGCTTTGAGCTCCGCACATGTGCAGTAGCCTACTGGTTTACTTCCTGATGTTTCACAGCTTCGGCTAAGGGCTGTCTAGAGCTGTGAGTTTCTCTGTGCCCCTCCTGAACCTGGAGACTTACCCAGCATCACTGTCAGTCTCTCTGTGCCCCTCCTGAACCTGGAGACTTACCCAGTATCACTGCCAGTCTCTCTGTGCCCCTCCTGAACCTGGTGACTTACCCAGTATCACTGCCAGTCTCTCTGTGCCCCTCCTGAACCTGTGGACTTACCCAGTATAACTGTCAGTCCACACGTATTTTTTGAGGCTGTGAGGAAATGTGTCTCTGAACTGAAATAGTGACTGGAGGACGTCTGCAAGGGGAAACTGGATAAAATTCAAACATTTCAAACCAGAACGAATGGAGTGAATATAATTGTTAGTTACAATGTAAATCCACACTGGACTATATGTAACTTGAATATCCTGCAGAGATGTAAATGAGAGTTTGCGAGAAGCCACTTTTCATTATTTGTAGCCAAATCAACATTTCAGGACATTTCAGGAGACTCAGTTAATCATATGGCCAATATTCCTTACAATACGTTGCATTATATTCTGTTATAAATGACTCTTTAAAACTTCTGCAGTAATTTCTGTCTGAATTTGCATGCTGCATTATATTCCAAAATGGCTTTTTAAAATTTTAATTCACGATTTACCTTTGCAGTAATTTGTGTCTGAATGACAGATTTGAGGAGAGTCATTTAAATGATGTCCACAGAGATGAAGCCTAAAGAGCCTAAATTGAACATTCCCTCTGTGAGAATGGTGCCTGTCTGTTGCCCTTTTTCACATTAATGACACCAAATAAGTCACATGACCGGCACCTGAGACTGGATCTGCCCTTAAAGAACTTCGTTAGACTTTATTTGAATCTTTATCATGTAAGAATGCTTAATTAGGGATTCAGACTTAAATCATGCGCTTAAGTACCTTTCCTGTGCGGAATTTACACGGGATGAGATCCGTCGTATTCTAACCTGTGCTACTCGGGTGCGTTTCTAAAAATGTGGGTTTTATTGATATTCTAATGACCTGTTTATTGTATCTGCCCCCTGGGCTGCCAGCTTTCTACAAAAAAAAATGTGCGTGGGGTATACATTTTCAACGTGTCAGTGACATTGCCTTTAACTTTGTACATCGTAGTTGCTCTTGCCTGATGAGGAAGGCAGTGAACGTGTTAATCCATCGCATTGAAAAAATGATCATAGCTCCTATTGATGACTTGGATATACCCATCACAAAATCTAATTAGTTAAACGCAAGAACAGGGACAAAATTGAGCGTGTAGAATGGAGAGGCGAGCGCACAAAAAAGAGGCGAGAGCACAAATGGTAGATTTGTAACTCGTTCGAGGCAATTCGTAGTTTAAAATATTTAGATTGACAATATATGAATGTTTTGAAAGCACAACGTTTTAATCTACACATTCGAGTTTTACAGTTACAGGGACAAATCATTATGTTACAATTTGCAAATCTTTGTTTTGCAGATACAACTCTGTAATCCACAAGTGTGAATCACAATGGCAACAACTCAAAACATGTATATGCTCAAATCTTCTTACATTCATCTACCTTCATAGTGCTGTTTAATGTGCACTGTTGAGTATGCAAAAAATATCCGCCGTACTATTTTCCAACTGTACTGTAGAAGTGTCGTAAGATGTCCCACCCGTGCGCAGCCATGTCATGTGTTGTTATTGTACTCAAAAAGCCAACCTAATAGTATGGAAGGGTGCTGATTCAGACACAGCCCCAGTGTACTCAATAAGCCTAACTAATAGTATGGAAGGGTGCTGATTCAGACACAGCCCCAGTGTACTCAACAAGCCAACCTAATAGTATGGAAGGGTGCTGATTCAGACACAGCCCCAGTGTACTCAATAAGCCTACCTAATAGTATGGAAGGGAGCTGATTCAGACACAGCCCCAGTGTACTCAATAAGCCTACCTAATAGTATGGAAGGGAGCTGATTTGGACACAGCCCCAGTGTACTCAATAAGCCTACCTAATAGTATGGAAGGGTGCTGATTAAGACACAGCCCCAGTGTACTCAATAAGCCTACCTAATCGTATAGAAGGGAGCTGATTCGGACACAGCCCTTGTCTTTGTGTGCACTAAAGAAAGTGAACATTTCACTAATTCTAAGATGCTCTGGACTGCCAGATAAAATGTTCATGGAAACTGATCGTATACAATTGGTCATAATTTGGGGAAGCATTAAAAAAAAATGTTGTCGGGATAAACGCAATTATCATGATAAACCAGTATATTCATTCCAAATCCTGTTTCTTTTTCTCACAAACACTTTACCGGATCAGAATGAGGCAGACTGCATACACAGCTGGATATACACTGAAGCGATGCAGGTGAAGTACCTTGCTCAAGAGTACAACTGCAGTGTCCTACCTGGGAATCAAACCTTTTCAGTTCTTTATACATTATACTGCACTGCCGCCCTACATTCTACATTCGCCATGTTTGACCAGGTCAGAGGTTGTTTACCCTGTGACAACAAATAAATGTTACATTTAGTTTTTTTTCCACTGTATATATGACAGAAATGGGAAATGAAGGGTTTACCGCCGTCCACTAGGGGGCAGTGTCTCATTAGGTATGCTGTCCGGCTCAGTTAGGAGTCGGACATATTTTGCTGTCAGTTTCAGACATGCATGTTACAGTGGTTGGATATTAAGCTGTTCACATAATTCCTGTAAGTCTGCTCATTTTATTATTATTATGTCAAGCTTGGTTAAGTTCTCTGTTATACATTCACATGTAGGACTTACCAGTTTTAGCTAATGTTTTTCTTGTTTGTATTGATGCAGGGCTTCTTCATCTTTGTCATTAAATACCTGATTTGACATTGAGGAGTGTGTTTCTTCAGGAAAGGACAGGAGAGAGAGGTACAATGTGAGAACTACATCTCAACACCTTATAGTAAAATATAAATGAGAATCTGTAATATAGAAAGGGCCAGATGAAGCTGTGAACAGCAGCACAGCAGTGAGAGAGATTGTGTGTTTTATGAGCTGCTGAAATTCTCCTCTCTCCCTCTCTCTCTCTCTTTCTCTCTCTCTCTCTCTCGACACTCACTGCTCTGCTCAGCCTGGCCTCAGTCCAACACCACTCCTCCTGCAGCTGAGGGCAGAACCAGGAAGTCACTCCCACTCTCTCTGTTACGCAGTTTCACAGAAAATAAACTTAACTCTGTCTGAGCAGTAAAATAGCAGCGGCCAGTATCTTGGTGGGTCTGTTCAGAACCAGGAAATATCTTCTGCTCTTTCACACAGATTGAGAAAACCTATAGTACATTCTGAACTAATACTAATCTCTGTGACTTTGAGCATTAAAATGGCTGAGGCTGCAGGTCTTCTGGATCAGGACCAGTTCAGCTGTGCAATCTGTCTGGATCTACTGAAGGACCCGGTGACTATTCCCTGTGGACACAGTTACTGTATGGGCTGTATTAAAGGCTGCTGGGATAAGGATGATCATACTGGTGTCTACAGCTGTCCCCAGTGCAGAGAGACCTTCACCACAAGACCTGTTTTAAGAAAAAACACCATGCTGGCTGAAGTGGTGGAGAAACTGAAGAAGACAGGACTCCAAGCTGCTCCTCCTGCTCACTGTTACGCTGGACCTGGAGATGTGACGTGTGATGTCTGCACTGGGAGAAAGTGCAAAGCCATCAAGTCCTGTCTGGTGTGTCTGGCCTCTTACTGTGAAACTCACCTTCAGCCTCATTATGAATCTCCTCCTCTTAAGAAGCACAAACTGGTCAAAGCCACTGGAAACCTGCAGGAGCAGATCTGCTCTCTTCATGACAAAGTTCTGGAGGTTTACTGTCGATCCGATCAGCAGTGTATCTGTTATCTGTGCACAATGGATGAACACAGAGGCCATGATACAGTCTCATCTGCAGCAGAAAGGACAGAGAAACAGGTAATTACTGGAGCTCTTAACTGGCAGCTCTGATACTGGATATAATACTGGAGAGAAACAGTTTAGAATTTAACTGATTGAAAACGTTTGAAAACACACATTTTGTATTGAAAGAGTTTTCCAAATTCACAATTCAGTATAAGTATCAGTTACTGTAAAAAAAAAACATTAGATTTTAAATTTAAGGTGAAATAGGAACAGTGGGCATGCCATGTTTTGGAAAAAACAGACACGTATGTTATACAGTATACAATCTGAATGTTATATGAAATGTATTTTACATGTAATACTGTCCTGATCATGGTGAGACATGTGCCAGAGCCTGTAGCACAGCTGACTATCAGCCCACATGTGATTCCCCGTGTGGACAGGGGTCTGATACCCACCAGGACATTTTCTCAGCAGGGGTGCCTTCTACCCGCTCTGTTTTCTACCTGTCTGATTAAAGCAAGAAATATACAAGTAGACAGAGATTGTTCTCTTCTCCTATAAAAAAAAACCTGATCAAGATTTAGCTCTCGCTAACATATAGCATAATGGGAAAGTCTAAATGTGTATGTGTCAAAAAAGGAGTTCAATCTGCATGATTTTTACAGTGGTTTCATGGGCCATTTCTTCTACTTAGCTCTGTAAAAATAAAATCTTATCTTAAAAAAGGTAAATTTTATTAGATTTGAGTATTTGAAATACAGAATCCACTTGTTGAGTGATTTTTAGGTCTGATATCCACAGTGATAAGAACAGAAAGTGAACCCAAGTCAGCTCTCTGTGGCAGCTCTGTTCACACCCCTCACCCCCCTATTCACTCCCTGAATGACAATCAACACGGCTGGAGCAGCTAGTTCACTCACACAGTTTAAACGCTTTACCTGTAAGGCCAGGACACTTCTACACACTGACCTGCGGGATTTCATAAGACTGGAGCAGCTAGTTCACTCACACAGTTTAGAAGCATTACCTGTAAGGCCAGGACACTTCTACACACTGACCTGCGGGATTTCATATGGATGAGTGCTTTGGTCAGGTCCGTAGTTTATAATCACTTTTTATTATTTCACAAATGTGAACACAATGCAAAATAATACAACTGGGAAAATAATCTATCCACAGAAGCAGCTGGGGGCGACACAGAGTGAATTCCAGCAGAAAATCCAGGAGAGAGAGAAGGAGCTGCAGGATCTGAGACAGGCTGTGCAGTCACTCAAGGTGGGTACTGACCAGAGAAGAAGACAACAGCTGGCTGCTGGAAGAGCCATTTCAGGGCTCAGTCAGGGCTCTCTTCCAGTCAGCCAGTGAGGAGCCCAGTGTTGGGCCACTTTCCAGCCCTGTGAGGCTCAATCTCACTTAGCCACACTGTGGGGAACAGGCTGTTCGGGGGCCCAGTAAGAGCTGAGTGAAAGGCCTTGTTAAACTGTACAGCCCTCCTCTCTCTGTGTCTCTGAACAGCGCTCTGCACAGACAGCAGTGGAGGACAGTGAGAGGATCTTTACTGAGATGATCAGCTCTATTGAGAAAAGGTGCTCTGTCGTGAAAGTGCTGATCAGAGATCAGGAGAAGGCTGAAGTGAGTCGGGCTGAAGGACTCCTGGAGCGACTGGAGCAGGAGATTGCTGAGCTGAAGAGGAGAGACGCTGAGCTGGAGCAGCTTTCACACACAGAGGATCACATCCATTTCCTCCAGGTAACATCACTGGCTCTTTGACAGTCTGCATTATGGACATTGTACATACATGGTGAGACGTGTTTCTCATTTACAAAGATCTGCTCCTGGCATCTGTACAGAAATCTGTATTGATACTGTTCTCTGTTGTCTGTCTGTAGAGCTGTCAGTCTCTCTGTGCCCATCCTGGATCTGGAGACTTACCCAGCATCACTGTCAGTCCACACATCTCTTTTGAGGCTGTGAGGAAATCTGTCTCTGAACTGAAAGAGCGACTGGGTGTGGAACTGGTCAAAATTTCTCAATCAGGTAAAATCTTTAAGAAGCAAAAAAATTTTTCCAGTTATTATTCCACCCAAAAATGGAATGAATACAATTGTCAGTTACACTGTGCAGTAGATATTCATAATATTTTAAAACCATCTCAGTGTATACATTATCCTCCATCCTCATCGTGTAATTTCTCTTTCCCACCCTCTACGTATATACAAAATATCTTTATTTTTGTCCTTTTCTCTCACTCTGTCTCTGCAGTGAAAGAAGTCCACATTGTAGAGCCCAGGACCAGAGAGGATTTCTTACAGTGTGAGTGCTAACTCTGATACTCTCAGCTGAGACACACACACACACACACACACACACACATGCAGACTCACACACAGTGTTAATTACTGAGAGTTTATTTAATTACTGGCTGAGCTTATTTCATTATTTATTTACATCCATATACAGACCCACACACCTTTCTTCTATAAATAAAAATATTGTATTTTTAAATTACTCTTCTGTAACAAAAATGGAAAAAAATAAAATGCATGGATGCATGTCGAGATGAAATAGTATGCTGCATAGTATGTGTGGAGAAAAGATGGCCCTGTCCTCATATAAAATATTAACCTTCTCCTCCATCAGATTCCTGTCAGCTCACACTGGACCCAAACACAGCGTATAAACACCTCCGTCTGTCTGAGGGGAACAGAAATGTGACCCTTATGGAAGATACCCAGTCATATCCGGCTAATCCAGAGAGATTTGAATATAGGGGCCAACTGCTGTGCAAAGAGGGTCTGTCTGGGTGCTGTTACTGTGAGGCTGAGTGGAATGGGAAAGGGGAGGTTTGTATAGCAGTCTCATATAAAGAGATCAGCAGGAAAGGGCTGGGTGATAACTCTACAATGGGATATAATAAGATGTCCTGGAGTTTGTACTGTTCTCCCTCCAGTTACTGCTTCTGGCACAATAGTAAGGGCATTAAAATCCCTGTTCCCTCCTCCTCCAGAATAGGAGTGTACCTGGATCACAGGGCAGGAACTCTGTCCTTCTACAGCGTCTCTGACACAATGACCCTCCTGCACAGAGTCCAGACCACATTCACTCAGCCCCTATATCCTGGGTTTAGGGTTCGCACTGTTGGATCTTCTGTAAAACTTTGTGATCTGGGATGAGAGAGAGGGGGAAGATCAGCTGTAATGAGAGTGAGAGAAAAACACCACAGTGAGATAGAGAGAAGTAAATAAAATATTAAAGATGAAAGTTTGTCTGAGGGGCTCAGTCAGTAAAGCCCCTCACCATGAGCACAACTTTACACCTCTACCAGCAGTGGGGTCAGAGGAGCACATTTTACACAGTTCTACACCTCTACCAGCACTGGGGTCAGAGGAGCACATTTGACACAGTTCTACACCTCTACCAGCACTGGGGTCAGAGGAGCACATTTTACACAGTTATACACCTCTACCAGCACTGGGGTCAGATGAGCACATTTTACACAGTTCTGAGAGAAGCCAAGGAGTGTGTGGAGGTCTCTTCTCCATAAACTGGCCCAATGTCACTGTACAGGACCCTATAGACTGTCCCATAGTCACTGTACAGGACCCTATGGACTGTCCCATAGTCACTGTACAGGACCCTATAGACTGTCCCATAGTCACTGTACAGGACCCTATAGACTGTCCCATAGTCACTGTACCGGACCCTATAGACTGTCCCATAGTCACTGTACAGGACCCTATAGACTGTCACATAGTCACTGTACAGGACCCTATAGACTGTCCCATAGTCACTGTACAGGACCCTATAGACTGTCCCATAGTCACTGTACAGGACCCTATAGACTGTCCCATAGTCACTGTACAGGACCCTATCTGCAGTTACTAATGCTCGCTGGGGGAGGGGTTGTATATGAGTAAGGAATTCAATGTGTGGAGTTTGCAGAGAATGTTTTTATTTTTTTCTGTGCATTACCCACTTTTATTTTTCTGCAAATTGAACTCGTGTTAATTTTGGGAGGTATTTACACTTGATGTCTAAAATGTATACATGCTCTTAAATGTGATAAAATAATGTTTATAGTACTGATGGTCTTACTTGTAACCTGCAACACAGCCTCTTAAATGGGGAGATATAAATGCTTGTTGTAGAAACTTCGGGGCTCAGTGGAACCCTCTTTACTTCAAGAGAAATCTGGGTGAACACTGAGCCCTAATTACATTATGCTTATACTATTGTAGTTATACTTATACTATCAAGTATTTTAACTTCTCAAACTTACGAATTCAGTACTAAAATTTTTAATTTCTCCTTTGTTCAAGATTATCTAGATCAGGGATGGGCAACTCCAGGCCTTGCGGGCCGGTGTGAATGCAGGTTTTTGCTGTCACCAGTTAACAGTTATTTAATTAGCCCAATCGTTTACATGATCTGATATTTTAATCTACATATCCGCGATATGAACAGCAGCGGATGAATGTTCTTGTGCCGGTATGCATGTATTGTAGCGTTTTATCGTGATTGTGTGTGACTAATTCGCTGATTGAGTTGTGGTAACTGGTGGCAGTAAAAACATGCATACACACCGGCCCGCGAGGCCTGGCGTTGTCCACCCCTGATCTAGATAATCAATTTTCTCCTAGACACTGAGTGGTAATACAACTTATATTATAAACATTGAACTCATATCATGTATAATTTCAGGGAAATAGGGTAATGTATTCACATTTGTAATCAGCAGAGGTTTCTTATGGCTGATAAGAAGTTTTACTTTTAGTTTATATCCTGGAAACACCACATCCTATACTTGCAAATTATAATTTATATCTATAAAAACTATATAACAATTGATTGGGTGCTGATTACTTTATTATTAAAAAAATTTTGGATTCAATAAAATTAGAAAATGCTTTAAGAACTGTGGCCTGGTTTTTGTGTCTAGTTAGAAAGAGAACCTGATTGATTGAGGGAATCAGGTAATAACCTGAACCTCACATAAATGTACCAAATACTCCTGTTTCACCTCTGATAAAATACTCTTGATTTACCTGGGGAAACAGGTGCTGCTGCATGAGATTGCTGCATGAGAGTGAATCTCATGCAGCAGTACCTGTTTCCCCAGGTAAATCAGGAGTATTTTATCAGAGGTGAATCTCATACAGCAGTACCTGTTTCCCCAGGTAATGCCTCACAAACACACCTCTCTAACCAGGTACCGCCCTACTATGCCTCCCAAACACACCTCTATAACCAGGTACAGCCCTACTATACCTCACAAACACACCTCTCTAACCAGGTACAGCCCTGCTATGCCTCCCAAACACACCTCTCTAACCAGAGGTGTGTTTGTGAGGTATAGTAGGGCTGTACCTGGTTAGAGAGGTATGTTTGTGAGGTATATGAGGGCTGTAGCTGGTTATAGAGGTGTGTTTGTGAGGCATAGCAGGACTGTACCTGGTTAGAGAGGTGTGTGTGTGAGACATAGTAGGGCTGTACCTGGTTAGAGATGTGTTTGTGAGGTATATGAGGGCTGTAGCTGGTTATAGAGGTGTGTTTGTGAGGCATAGCAGGACTGTACCTGGTTAGAGAGGTGTGTGTGTGAGACATAGTAGGGCTGTACCTGGTAAATGGTAAATGGACTGCACTTATATAGCGCCTTTATCCAAAACACTTTACAATGGCTTCTCACTCACCCATTCACACACACATTCACACACCAATGGCGGCAGCTGCCATGCAAGGTGCTAGCCTGCTCATTGGGAGCAATTTGGGGTTCAGTGTCTTGCCCAAGGACACTTCAACATGTGGACAGGAGGAGCCGGGGATCGAACCGCCGACCCTGCGATCAGCGGACACCCCGCTCTACCTCCTGAGCCACAGCCGCCCCTACCTGGTTATAGAGGTGTGTTTGTGAGGTATAGTATGGCTGTAGCTGGTTAGAGAGGTGTGTTTGTGAGGTATAGTAGGGCTGTACCTGGTTATAGAGGTGTGTTTGTGAGGCATAGTAGGGCTGTACCTGGTTATAGAGGTGTGTTTGGGAGGCATAGCAGGGCGGTACCTGGTTAGAGAGGTGTGTTTGGGAGGCATAGTAGGGCTGTACCTGGTTATAGAGGTGTGTTTGTGAGGTATAGCAGGGCTGTACCTGGTTAGAGAGGTGTGTTTGGGAGGCATAGCAGGGCGGTACCTAGTTAGAGAGGTGTGTTTGTGAGGCATAGCAGGGCTGTACGTGGTTATAGAGGTGTGTTTGGGAGGCATAGCAGGGCGGTACCTGGTTATACAGGTGTGTTTGTGAGGTATAGTAGAGCGGTACCTGGTTAGAGAGGTGTGTTTGTGAGGCATAGCAGGGCTGTACGTGGTTATAGAGGTGTGTTTCGGAGGCATAGCAGGGCTGTAACTGGATCTATAGAGGTGTGTTTGGGAGGCGTAGTAGGGCGGTACCTGGGTATAGAGGTGTGTTTGTGAGGCATAGTAGGGCTGTACCTGGTTAGAGAGGTGTGTTTGTGAGGCATAGCAGGGCTGTACGTGGTTATAGAGGTGTGTTTCGGAGGCATAGCAGGGCTGTACGTGGTTATAGAGGTGTGTTTGTGAGGCATAGCAGGGCTGTACCTGGTTAGAGAGGTGTGTTTGTGAGGCATAGCAGGGCTGTACGTGGTTATAGAGGTGTGTTTCGGAGGCATAGCAGGGCTGTACCTTGTTAGAGAGGTGTGTTTGTGAGGCATAGCAGGGCTGTAACTGGTTATAGAGGTGTGTTTCGGAGGCATAGCAGGGATGTACCTGGTTAGAGAGGTGTGTTTGTGAGGCATAGCAGGGCTGTACGTGGTTATAGAGGTGTGTTTCGGAGGCATAGTAGGGCTGTACCTGGTTAGAGAGGTGTGTTTGTGAGGCATAGCAGGGCTGTACGTGGTTATAGAGGTGTGTTTCGGAGGCATAGCAGGGCTGTACCTGGTTAGATAGGTGTGTTTGGGAGGTGTAGTAGGACTGTACCTGTTTTGGGACGTGGGCTGTGTACCTGGGCCATCCAGTGTTCAGGTACTGCTTCACCATCTGCAGGTCTGCCTCCTGCACTGTCAGGTCTTTGACCACATCCAGCTTTGTGTGTGAAATGGGCCACACAGTGTGAACCGCCTTAGTGTCCCTGAGCAGTTCTGCCACTTCCTGTGTGACAGCAGATCCGGGATGTGTGGAAAGAGCGTCAGCTACAGCCAGCTGTTTGCCCAGCACATATTCAGCGTGTGGATTGAAACACTTCATACGTCTGAGCAATCTTTAACACCTGAGTGGAACTGAATCAAGATCTTTACTTTTGATTTGGGGTATAAGTGGTCTGTGCTTTACTGTTGATTTGAGGTATAAGTGGTCTGTGCATAAAACTGTTGATTAGGGGTATAAGTGGTCTGTGCTTAAAACTGTTGATTTGGGGTATAAGTGGTCCGTGCATAAAACTGTTGATTAGGGGTATAAGTGGTCTGTGCTTTACTGTTGATTTGGGGTATAAGTGGTCTGTGCTTTCCTGTTGATTTGGGGTATAAGTGGTCTGTGCTTTACTGTTGATTTGGGGTATAAGTGGTCTGTGCTTTCCTGTTGATTTGGGGTATAAGTGGTCTGTGCTTTACTGTTGATTTGGGGTATAAGTGGTCTGTGCTTTACTGTTGATTTGGGGTATAAGTGGTCTGTGCTTTACTGTTGATTTGGGGTATAAGTGGTCTGTGCTTTACTGTTGATTTGGGGTATAAGTGGTCTGTGCTTTACTGTTGATTTGGGGTATAAGTGGTCTGTGCTTTACTGTTGATTTGGGGTATAAGTGGTCTGTGCTTTCCTGTTGATTTTGGGTATAAGTGGTCTGTGCTTTACTGTTGATTTGGGGTATAAGTGGTCTGTGCTTTACTGTTGATTTGGGGTATAAGTGGTCTGTGCTTTACTGTTGATTTGGGGTATAAGTGGTCTGTGGTCTGTGTGAAGAGTCAAGCTGTCCAAGCCATAGAGGAATCTAAAGAATATTTCATACAACCAAACAGCTGCTATACCAGGGCTGCACAACTCCTGTCCTGGAGGGCTGATCTGCATGCTGTTTTTTTTTCTCCAACCAATTACCTTAGTTTTAGTTTTCTAACAGCTCTATAAACTATGCTGCTTCACTCCTGTACTTCAGCACATTAAAATCTTTAGGATACACTTGTAGACTGCAGATCTAGATATGATTGAGACAATTAAATAATTAAGAGCAAAGGTGAGTACAAAGTCCCGAAACGGATCGGCCCTTGTTGTGCACCCCCTGCGCTAGACATTTTTCTATTTGACCCCGGCCTCTCTGAGGGTTCTTGAACAGAAAGCTACTGGTTTCAGAGGTTGAAAGTCCGGGGGTCAGAAAGTAAAAGTCCTGCCATGTGTTTCCTCCACCCATTAACTCAGCCAGCTGATTTCACTAATTACTTCTACCTCCTGGGTGAAAAATTATGCTAATTAGCAAGTTCAGGTGATTGGAACAAAATACTAGGGTGGACTTTTGACTTTCTGAACCTGGATTTTACACCTCTGACTGGCTCTAACAGTCCACCATGATTCTGAAGTAAGACTCCACCGAGGCCGTGGCTACTTGCATCAGCATTAACTTTTGTTGGCTTGGCCAGGTCATAGAAAGCTAACACGGGTGCTTGTGTGATTCAACACTAATGATCGTGGGCTTGGTCAGTTTATAGAAAGCTAACACAGGTGCTTGTGTGATGAGCTGCTTTATCTTACTGAAGGCTGCTTCTTGTGCTGCACTCCAGATCTATTTCGTGTCACTTTTTTGAGCAATTCGTTATATTGACTAGTGTGCTCTTACACACAAAAAATGTATTCCATTTACTACACACGTTACATGCTTTACATTTACACTGAATTAAACAACTGTGTGAACTTAAATTTGTTTTTTTAACAATCACTTTGGCATGAATTTCAGAACATTGAGTTCTTTTTTTTTAAATTGTAGACACAAACCTCAAAACAGATAATCAAAATATAAATTTTTCAAAACTCTAAACGCCTTTGTCAATTACATAAATACAATACACATAAACCTACGACAATTTGTTCACAAACAAATCACACAACTTACCATCAAAGAATTAGCATTTCAAAATGCAATAAATGTTACGATCCGCTCCGCTCCCCGCCCCTTCCTTGGTGTTTCCTCTGTTTTCCCTGAACCTGATTGTGTCATGTCTGCGTTCATTGCCTAATTGTGTCTACATTGCACATTTACTTCTCGCACCACATCTTAATTACACAATTCACACTTAATTGCTTTCACCGCATTCCTCATGCGTTTTCTAATTGTTCAATCAATTCGCTGATTTCGCACGCATTTCCCGCAAGCTGCAGACTATCAGCTCTAATGACACTAGTTATATTTACCGTGCTGTTCCTGTGATTTGTTGTCAGAGTATTACGGTCCTTGTCGCGTTGTACTTGTTTCCCTATGTGCTAGCTTGCTGGACTCTAGCTGACTACCCCGGTCTGGATTTCCTACACCCTGGCTTCCCAGTGTGGATCCTGACTCTGCCTCCGCCTGACCCTTCACTACTACCCAGGCTAAAACCACTCCTGGCTACTTCGCCAGATCCTGTTCACCAGCTCTCTGCGGGTTCCACAGTTGATATTGTTTATTGTCAAACCCTGATTTCCCGGTGTGGATCCGACCCGGGATTACGAAAATAAAAACCCTTCTTTTCAAAAGAAAGACTCTGTCTCGTCGTGCATTTGGGTCCTTCCCTGCTGGTCATCACAATAAACACATTACATATGATGTGACTGTCTTTTCATTTCATTACAATGCATCTGACTATCAATTAATCAAACTGCTTTTTAGCCTCAAAATGATAAGTGCATTACTAATAATGCATAGTTTTATGGAAACTAATTACTAACAACATTCCAAGTTTCGATCATGAATGTTTCAAGATAACAAAATCTATTGACACCAATTACTTTGGAACATTTTTATTTTTTATTTAACCTTTATTTAACCAGGAAAAAAAGCCTCATTGAGATTACTTTTACAAGAGTGTCCTGGCCAAGAAAGGCAGCGGGACATTAAACATGGTTGCAGACACACAACATATAACAAATCACAAACATGAGAAGTTCCAATTCACACAAGTGCATATATACATTACAAATCAGGAGAATCAATAAAAGTGGCCAAAACAAAAGTCAGCATAGAGTGCAGGATGAAATAGCAAATAAATGAGCTCAAAAACATTGACAGCCTGATGTGCCTGCCTCCCATTTCTTCAGCATTGTTTTAAAAGCATCTAATGATACTAGCTTCCCAAGATTTAAATCTTTTGCAAAAAATTCCAAGCTGAGGGAGCAGCATAAAATTCCTTTTTCCCAACTCAGTACGGGCTTTGGGTACAGCTAGTAAGAGTAAGTCCAGGGAGCGTAAACAATAACTAGCACTTTTCAGGTGGATATACTTGAATAGGTAGGATGGAAGTAAACCAAGGATTGCCTTATAAACAAAGGTATACCAGTGAATGAGTCTACGGGTGGACAAAGCAGGCCAACCAACCCAAGCATACAGAGAGCAATGATGAGTAAGTGCCTTATAATTCGTGATGAACCTTAATGCTCCATGGTATAGTGTCTTAATGCATGAAGGCTTTGAGAGGATGCATGCATGTACAGGTGCAGCTCAAAATATTTGAATATCGTGAAAAAGTTCAATATTTTTTGTCACTCATTTCAGAAAGTGAAACTCATATATTATATAGATTCATTACACATAGAGTGAAATATTTCAACCTTTATTTCTTGTAATTTTGATGATTATGGCTTACAGCTAATGAAACCCAAAATTCAGTGTCTCAGAAAATTAGAATATTTTTGCTTCAACATATTTTTAAAGTATCATATTTAATATTTGGTCGCATATCCTTTGCAAGCTGTTACTTCCTGAAGTCTGTGACCAATCAACATCAAAAGACTCTCAATATCTTATTTTCAGGTACTGATACAAGCGATACTGTAACCTCTCTGCATTTGAACTGATCTCTATGAGAATTGGGGGGTAAGACTAGATTCAGCTGTAAATTACGCTGGTACAGTATGGGACACATGACTGGCGAAATGGCTGTACATCATTAAGGGTCTAAGGTATCAAACGAGCCCCAAACCATCGCTCTGTGGCCAGATATGGAGTAGATGTGGATGGATCCCTTTAATGGTTGTTTCTAAACTCAGCTTGTTTAAATCCCAAAAAATCCAGTAGGCAATAAATAACCAGACAGCGCGGGAAGCCCCAAGCCCTCAAATCACAAGCGCAACCAAATCAGTACAATAAAAATAACCTCAGAAGCGCTACAAATCCACTGCCAGCACACAAAACAGGAAGAAAACCAGAGAATTTACTTCATGAGTTGATAGCTGGGGGCCCGTCAGCTTGGCTAGAGGGCGGAGCGAGCGCCCGGGAGAGTTGCTTCTGGGCTAAATCATGCAACTGACAGGCGGCGTGAATGAGAGGCTGACAGGCAGCTGGTAGCTGGTAGCCTTCTTGATAGCTTCACGATAGCCAAAACAGGTAGCCGTTGCGACTATTTCAGCATTTTCAGCAAATAACATGACCCAATTTTACTACATTATATTTGAAATATTTCATCATCTTCCTTTATCAGACACTGTTCCTATGGTTCCACTGTTCCAGACAATGTTTTCAGATTTGACTATGTATGTAGGCCGTTTTCTTGGCTTTTCCAATAATGACAACTCCTTACAGTAATGATGTATAAAGGGTCTGTATCCACCTGCAACAACGTGGCAAAAACATGGAGCAGGCAGATGATCCGTGTCAGAATAGAGGTCAAGCAGTGAGAGGAGGAGGAGGTGGTCAAGCAGTGAGAGGAGGAGGAGGAGGTCAAGCAGTGAGAGGAGGAGGAGGTGGTCAAGGGAATGGCAGAAGACAAGTACCCCTTCAGAGAGGTGGCCGTAGACCTCGTCTTAGAGGAGGGCTTCGGCATTATCAGGGAGGTGACCAAGTGTCTTGTGTGAGAGGTGGGGGGGGGGGTGTACGTGGTAGAGGACAAGGCCACTGACCAAAAAGGTGATGACAACAGCAAAAAGTGTCCAATGAAATCCGAACAATAGTTGTGGACCTTGTCATAAATCGTGGCATGACAATGACAACAGCTACAATGATTCAGCCAAACCTCAGGAGATCAACAGTGGCCTCAATTCCTGTTTGTGGACGAGGCAGGCTTCAACCTAGCCACAGGGCGGAACTGTTATTATTTTTTGTTTTTCACTGCAGTTGAGGAACACTGCAGTTGAGGAATTGTATTCACATTGTAGCTATAATCAATGTATTATTTGTTGCTATGATTCAAACAAACCTATGTTGTAATTATATATTTTTTAATGAATTCAAATTCTGTTCAATGATTCCATTCTGTTCTATTGTCTCTACTATTCCCTTTATTTAGAACCACAAAAAGAACCATATTAAAACATGTATCAAGTATTTTTACTGCAATATTAAAGAATTGTAATTACAACTAAACAGTGAAGATATCGGTATCTTGTGTTTGGGTGATCTAAAGAAATGTTCCTTTCGTATTTCATGATAAATTAATTATTTGAACCAATGATTCTGAAGTGCAAGATTACTTCAAAGACATGAATACACAATGCAAGGTTTTGAACATAGGACAGGCTGTGTCACAAGTGCTGACCGTTTTGAGGTTTGTGTCTAAGGTTTTGAAAATTGAACACAAACTTGTGAGATTAGCGCCAAAGCGATTGTAAAAAAAACTGTAAAAATGTAATTGAGGATGTGGCATTTCTTCTCACCACTATTCCCTAACTACCAGTAGAGGAAGCCAGATACCAGGACAGCGTCCCTACAAGAACCTCTCAGATGTAGATCTTCCACAAAAGAGTGGTCACATTCAACTAAAAAGAGTGGTCACATTCAGCTAAAAAGAGTGGTCACATTCAGCTGAAAAGAGTGGTCACATTCAGCTGAAAAGAGTGGTCACATTCAGCTGAAAAGAGTGGTCACATTCAGCTGAAAAGAGTGGTCACATTCAGCTGAAAAGATGCAACGGTGAAGAATTACATGTTTAAGTGCTCACATACAGTGCATGATTAAAACTTTCTGAGTATTACTGTATTAAGCACATAAAGTTTATGTTTAGTTGTGATTACCATAGAAGAAGATCTGAAGAAGGTAGCACGTCTAAATTAATTTGTATCCATTACAAAAAGTAACTTTATTGGTTTCACACACATATACACACACACACGCGCTGATTAGATGCTTCTTACATGGAAAGAGTCCATCATTACAAAGTCTAAAGATGATACAGACAGTAAGTTTCACGGGGAACACATGCTTGAATCAGTCCAGACTGAGAGCTGTGAACAGCAGCACAGCAGTGCGAGAGATTGTGTGTTTTATGAGCTGCTGAATGTCTGCTCTCTCAATACACTCACTGCTCTGCTCAGCCTGGCCTCAGTCCAACACCACACCTCCTGCAGCTGTGGGCAGAACCAGGAAGTGACTCCCACTCTATCTGTTACGCAGTTTCAGAGAAACAAAACTTAACTCTGTCTCTGTCCGTGTGAGCAGTAAAATAGCAGAGACCAGTATCTAGGTGGGTCTGCTGAGAAACAGAAAATATCTCCTGCTATTTCACACACAGATTCAGAGAAACTACACTGCAGTCTGAACTCAAATTAATCTCTGTCAGTTCCAGCAGTAAAATGGCTGAGGCTGCAGGTCTTCTGGATCAGGACCAGTTGAGCTGTTCGATCTGTCTGGATCTACTTAAGGATCCAGTGACTATTCCCTGTGGACACAGTTACTGTATGGGCTGCATTAAGGGCTACTGGGATCAGGATGATCATACTGGTGTCTACAGATGTCCCCAGTGCAGAGAGACCTTCACCCCAAGGCCTGTTTTAAGAAAAAACACCATGCTGGCTGAAGTGGTGGAGAAACTGAAGAAGACCGGACTCCAACCTGTTCATTGTGACGCTGGACCTGGAGACGTGGCGTGTGATTTCTGCACTGGGAGAAATCACAAAGCTATCAAGTCTTGCCTGCAGTGTTTGGCCTCTTACTGTGAAACTCACCTTCAGCCTCACTATGAATATCCTAATCTGAAGAAGCACAAACTGGTCAAAGCCACTGGAAACCTGCAGAAGATCTGCTCTCATCATGACAAAGTTCTGGAGGTTTACTGTCGCTCCGATCAGCAGTTTATCTGTTATATGTGTGTGATGGATAAACACAGAGGCCATGATACAGTCTCAGCTGCAGCAGAAAGGACTGAGAAACAGGTAAGTACTGGAGCTCTTCACTGGCAGCTTTGATACTGGATATAATACAGGAGAGGCACAGTTTAGAACTGAACTGATTGAAAAATGTTCAAAACACACTCCCTAAAAATACATAATAAATTTTTTATTGAAAAGGTTTCAATTCATGATTCAGTAAGGACTGAAACTTACAAATTTTTCTGTACAATGCTGACAGATATTATCTTGGCTTATCACTACAATATCGATGCTTTCATCTGTGTTTTATTGAATTTGTTTCATATATTTATGAAGTATTTTTTTGAAATTTTAGTATATTTTATACATTTAAAGAAGTACTGAACAACGCGGTGATTTGCAGCTTTGAAGTCCACAGTAATAAAAGCAGTAAGAGCAGGAAGTGAACGCAAGTCAGCTCTCTGTGACAGCTCTGTTCACACCCCTCAACCCCCTATTCACTCCCTGAGTGGGAATCAACACTGCTGGGAGAGCTAGTTCACTCACACAGTTTAGAAGCTTTACCTATAAGGCCAATAATCTTCTACACACTGACCTTCTGTACAACAAACATGTCATAGTGTATAGTTTAATTTGGACTCTGAAAATGTTATTGAAAAGTTCCAACTGATAATGTGATATGACAACATAATATGTCCACAGAAGAAGCTGGGGGCGACACAGAGTAAATTCCAGCAGAGAATCCAGGAGAGAGAGAAGGAGCTGCAGGATCTGAGACAGGCTGTGCAGTCACTCAAGGTGGGTACTGACCAGAGGAGAAGACAACAGCTGGCTGCTGGAAGAGCCATTTCAGAGCTCAGTCAGGGCTCTCCTCCAGTCAGCCAGTGAGGAGCCCAGTGTTGGGCCACTTTCCAGCCCTGTGGGGCTCAATCTCACTGAGCCACACTGTGAGGAACAGGCTGTGTGGGGTCCCAGTAAGAGCTTAAGAGCTGAGTGAAAGGCCTAGTTAAAATGTACAGCCCTCCTCTCTCTGTGTCTTCTAACAGCACTCTGCACAGGCAGCAGTGGAGGACAGTGAGAGGATCTTTACTGAGCTGATCCGCTCCATTGAGAGAAGGCGCTCTGAGATGAAACAGCTGATCAGAGATCAGGAGAAGGCTGCAGTGAGTCAAGCTGAAGGACTCCTGGAGCGACTGGAGCAGGAGATTGCTGAGCTGAGAAGGAGAGACGCTGAGCTGGAGCAGCTTTTACACACAGAGGATCTCATCCATTTCCTCCAGGTAACATCACTGGCTCTCTGACAGTCTGCATTATGTACATTGTACATACATGGTGAGTTGTGTTCCTCATTTACAAAGATCTGCACAGGAATCTGTATTGAGACTGTTCTCTGTCTGTCTGTCTGTAGAGCTGTCAGTCTCTCTGTGTCCCTCCTGGACCTGGAGACTTACCCAGCATCACTGTCAGTTCAA
>CM040403.1:137936328-138026328 GCA_022702515.1 Ilyophis sp. 1 JC-2022 | reverse complement strand
TTGATGCGATGAGTTGATCTGCCAAGTGGCTTGGTAATTGGGGCTAAAACGGCTGAGATATCGACGGGCGAAATTTCGATTTTAACATGTATGTTGCAACCAAATCCAAAGGAATCATAGACAGACCTTATGGACCTGTCTTCATATTAAATCTTAACCTTCTCCTTCATCAGATTTATGTCACCTCACACTGGACCCCAACACAGCGAATCAACACCTTTGTCTGTCTGCGGGGAACAAAGTGAACGAGGTGATCTGTGTGAGAGAGAACCAGTCATATCCTGATCATCCAGAGAGATTTGACTACTGGGCCCAAGTGCTGTGCAAATATGCTCTGTCTGGACACAGTTACTGGGAGGTTGATTGGAGTGGGAAAGGAAAGGTTTGCATAGCAGTCTCATATAAAGAGATCAGCAGGAAAGGGCAGGGTAAGGACTGTGCTCTGGGAGGTAATAATAAGTCCTGGGCTTTGCATTGCTCTCCCTCCAGTTACTCTATCTGGCACAATAACGAGAGCACTAAAATCCCTGTTCCCTCCTCCTCCAGAGTAGGAGTGTACCTGGATCACAGGGCAGGAACTCTGTCATTCTACAGCGTCTCTAACCCAATGACCCTCCTGCACAGAGTCCAGACCACATTCACTCAGCCCCTCTATCCTGGGTTTAGAGTGTGTGATGTTGGATCGTCTGTAAAACTGTCCTCTAGAGAACTGTCCTGTAGAATTATTTGATCTGGGATTCATTCAAAGGGAGACAAAGCAGAAATTAGATTTCAGCTGACTTCAGATGTGTGTTCAACAAGGAGTTATACCATAGATTCTAAAGACAAACCAGATGTGTGTTCAACAAGGCCTTTGAGTTATACCACAATTTCTAAAGACAAACGAGATGTGCGTTAAACAAGGCAAACCTTTACAAGCACACACTAACATAACCATACAAACCCCAATTCCAAAAAAGTTGGGACAGTTTGTAAAATGCACATAAAAGCAGAAAGCAGTGATTTGTAAATTCTCTTTTACATATTTTAAATTGAAAACAGTACAAAGAAAATATATTTAATATTTTACCGTATCAACTTTATTGATTTTTGTAAATATACGCTAATTCCCAATTTCATGCCTGCAACATGTTCCAAAAAAGTAAAAAAACAAAACAAAAGGTTGGAACATTCCACAAGTAAACAGGTGATGCTATCATGACTGAGTATAAAAGGATATCAAATATCTTGATATCTTATTTTCAGGAACCCATGGTTGGCTAAATGGCTATAAGTCATCAAGGGTCTGCGGTAATCAAGCAAGCCTAATCCATCACTCTGCTGCCAGATATGCAGTAGATATGGATAGATAACTTGAAGGGTTGTTCAAGTTCAAGTTCAATAAGAAGATGAGTCAGGAGAAACAACCCTTAAAGGGATCCGTCCACATCTACTGCATATCTGGCAGCAGAGTGATGGTTTAAGGCTCGTTTGATACCTCAGACCCTTGATGACTTACAGCCATTTAACCAACCATGTGTTCCATAATATTCCCACTTAATCTAGTCCCGCCCCCCAATCCCCATAGAGATCCATGCACATGCAGAGATGTTAAAACATTACATATATTTTATTTGTACTGTTTCAATTAAATATATGTAAAAGATAATTTACATATCACTGCTTTCTGCTATTATTTGCATTTTACATACTGTCCCAACCCTTTTGGAATTGGAGTTTGTAGTTCTGTTCACCAGGAGCATAGCAAACAAAAAATGCCTGTAGAAGAATTAACAAGTAAGCTGATAATAACTTGGCCTCTATATTTATTTTAGAAAATGTAATCACTGTTTCTAACTTTAAAAACAGTCTGTGGGTCACTCCCCTTTTTGCTTTCACCTCCATCAGCAAACAAAAACACAACCTTCAGTCTGAAATTGTTCTGTAGAAAGTATTGCGAGGGAATCTCATTTGTCTCAAGCAATCTCCTTGTTGAAGCCACATCAAAAACTCAAATACTTGTTCTGTCTCACTGTTGAGGTGAAAACATTCCAACTTTATGAATTTTCTGTGGAAGGCCATGACAACAAAGGGGTCATACACGTATAAGGGATCATATACTGTATGTGCAATGTGTGGAGTTTTTTAAATTCATTCAGGTATTTACACTTGATTTCCATGATATTATTTATAAAATGTATACATGCTCTTAAATAAGTGATAAATAATGTTTATAGGACTGATGGTTTTAACTGTAACCTGCAACACTGCCTCCTAAATGGGAAGATATAAATGCTTGGTTTGGAATCTTAGGGGCTCAGTGGAAACCTCTTCACTTCAAGAGAAATCAGAGTGAACACTGAGCTATAATTATATTATACTTATACTATCATAGTTCAAGTATTTTAATGAGTCAAATCAAAAAATCGAATAAAATGTATGGTTTTAATCCTTGTATTTTTAATTGCTGCAGTTTCTCCTTTGTCTAAGATTATCTTTTTATTTTCTTCTATACACTGAGTGGTAACATAGTTTATATTATAAGCATAGAAATCATATCATGTATTAGCTCAGGGAAATAGGGTAATGTAATCACCTTTGTAATTGGGAGAGTTTTCTTGTAATATTTTATCTTTATGCTGGAAACACCACATCATATACCTGCAAATCATAATTTCTATTGAAAATAACTATATAACAATTGACTGATTACTTTATAATTTAAAAAAAAATTGGAATCAATAAAATGTTTAAATGCTTTAAGAACTGTGGCCTGGTGTTTGTTTCTGGGTAGAAAGAGATCCTGATTGGTTAAGGGTATCAGGTAATAAGCTGAATCTCACATAAGATAGCCCTGCTTTACCTGGGGAAACAGGTACGGCTGTTTGAGATTCACCTCTGATAGAATACTCCTGCTTTACCTGGGGAAACAGGTACTGCTGCTTGAGATTCACCTCTGATAGAATACTCCTGCTTTACCTGGGGAAACAGGTACTGCTGCATGAGATTCACCTCTGATAGAATACTCCTGCTTTACCTGGGGAAACAGGTGCTGCTGCTTGAGATTCACCTCTGATAGAATACTCCTGCTTTACCTGGGGAAACAGGTACTGCTGCATGAGATTCACCTCTGATAGAATACTCCTGCTTTACCTGGGGAAACAGGTGCTGCTGCTTGAGATTCACCTCTGATAGAATACTCCTGCTTTACCTGGGGAAACAGGTACGGCTGTTTGAGATTCACCTCTGATAGAATACTCCTGATTTACCTGGGGAAACAGGTACTGCTGCATGAGATTCACCTCTGATAGAATACTCCTGCTTTACCTGGGGAAACAGGTACTGCTGCTTGAGATTCACCTCTGATAGAATACTCCTGCTTTACCTGGGGAAACAGGTACGGCTGTTTGAGATTCACCTCTGATAGAATACTCCTGATTTACCTGGGGAAACAGGTACTGCTGCTTGAGATTCACCTCTGATAGAATACTCCTGCTTTACCTGGGGAAACAGGTACTGCTGTATGATATTCACCTCTGATAGAATACTCCTGCTTTACCTGGGGAAACAGGTGCTGCTGCTTGAGATTCACCTCTGATAGAATACTCCTGCTTTACCTGGGGAAACAGGTACTGCTGCTTGAGATTCACCTCTGATAGAATACTCCTGCTTTACCTGGGGAAACAGGTGCTGCTGCTTGAGATTCACCTCTGATAGATGGTGATGAAAAATTCCTCAATGTGGCAGATGATTGACTGAGTATCATGGCGAATAAGACATTATTTTAAATGATTGTGTACAAAGTTTTTTTCTCCCAAAACTTGACCAGTCATATTGATAAGATATTGGACTGATTAGATTTGAGGAAAAAGTTAGCATTAAACAGAAAATTTAAGAATGGTCATTTATTGTGTACAATAAAACCAGCTTTAATGCATTTCTCCACACAGCAGGAATTAGACAGTGAAATATTCCATATTTATGATTGATAATAACAGTAATAATAAAACCCATAAGTAGGAGTTTGTGAGTGACTGCAGGCTCTGTGCTGGTACAGTTCCCTCTCTCTCTGTAATAGTTTTGCAGCTCGTCTGCCCTGAGCTGCGGACTTCACCTTTCCATTCCGCGGGAGGGCGCTCCTGCCGTGTTTCTCCTTTGTCCCTGCACTTCGTGAGCGCACCTGTTCATGTGTCCTTCCAGCTTTTTAAGTGCTGCGTCTTCCTGTCTCGGCGCTTCTGTGTCATTATGGTTCTTGCCACAGAGCCAGTAAGGTGTAGGTTTTAGGTGACCACATCACTTTAAAACTTTGCTCTAAAGCAGGGGTCCTCAATCTTATCCAGAAAGGGCCGGTGTGGGTGCAGGCTTTTGTTCTAACCAAGCAGTTACACACCTGATTCTACTAATCAACCACCTGACTCTTCGCTAAGGACCTTGATTAGTAGAATCAGGTGTGTAACTGCTTGGTTGGAACAAAAGCCTGCACCCACACCGGCCCTTTCTGGATAAGATTGAGGACCCCTGCTCTAAAGTAACACGGGACTTGCCTTTAGTTGCGTTAGTTTTCTTTTCTTAGAAATCTGCTTTTTTTTCTTGCACTCGCTGTCTCTCGTCCTGGTTTCCTTTTCTGTCTTTCTGAGACTGTTATTGTGTTACTGTTTTCATTACCTCTTTATTTTATGCTTTTTCGTTGAATACTGAGCTAGAGGTAAGTTTAATTTCTCTTTTCTACTACTGCTCGAGCCTATGAGTTTCTCACCCATTTGTCTGGGTCGCTATCATTTCGTTTAGTTTCTTTTCCTTTTGCCTCTTTATTGGCACTCCCGTAATATTGAAAGCAAAAGGTATTTTTTTTTTCCCTTTCTTTCTACTGCTCCAGTCTTTGAGCTTCTCGACGTTTTCTTGGGTTGACTTTTGTTTGGCACATATTCGCTGAGAGGTCCTGTCTTCCTTTTTCAGTTCTCTTTCCCCCCTATTTGTGGTTTTTCACTTCGGTGGAGAACTTTTAGAATCCTCTCACGGTCGCGTTTGGTCCTCCGCACCCACCTCCCTCACACTTACTTTGTACTCTGGCTTTACTCCATCACCACACCTGTATGAAACAGGTGCGACTAGAGAGATCACATTTCTCTTTCTACACTCACTGTTCTGCTTAGCCTGGCATCTGTCACGTCTTGTGTTTCCACGTTTCAGGTCTACGTTTAGTTTTTCTGTGTATTTGTATTTCCTATCTGGTAGTCCTTTCCGTGTTTTCCCTCTCTCCCTCCATTTTGTGTCTCCACTTCCCCACACCTAAATTGTGTTTTCTCATTTTGTTTAGTCTCACCTGTTCCTCATTGTTTCTTAGTTTGTTTGGTATTTAGTCACCTCTGTTTCTGTGTTCTCTGCCAGATCTTCTTGTCCTCTGCCTCAGTACTTTCCAGTGTTTTTGATCCCTGCCTGCTCCCTGCCTTCTCCTTGCTCCTGTGTCCAGTTCTGTGTTTTGTCCAGTTCCTGTTCTCCTGCCTGTCCAGCCTGCTCCAGTCCTGCCTGTTCCTGCCCAGTCCTGCCCCAGCCCTCCTGCCCACCTGCCCTTCCCCGTCCCTGCCCTTCCCCGTCCCTGCCCTGCTCCTGCCCTTCACCCTCCTCATCCCCTGCTGTGACGGATTCCCCGGTTCTGACCCCTGCCTGCTCCTGGACTTCGCTTTGGCCCATCCTGCTTTGCCCTGTTCACTGGACTTTGACCTTTGCCTGGAACTGACCACAAACCTGCCTTACCTGCATTCAGGGCCGTCTCAAGGGTGGGCGGGGCCCGGGGTGAGTCAACCTACCCGCGGGGCCCAGCTGTTAACGCGATGACGTCATAGCTAACCCATCATAGGCTCAAATAGTATCTATTATATAACTATGAACGAAGGATTTACAGGCTATGACATCACACAAACCAACCATATACAACCAACCAATTGAAGAATTAGTAGGCTATGCCATTACTCTGCCCTTGAATTAAAATATTGTAATTAACGATAGCAACTCGCCACACTTTTGCTTAATTTCTCCAATTAAATTTAAAACAATAATACTGTGGCTTGTGGTAGCCTACTATCATAGCTATGAACCACAAATTGTAGCTTGTTCTATTGATTGAGGTGGACCATAAAATAATTGCAATAGTTCTCGATGTTGAACATGAGCGTTTTCATTGTAAAGAGAAGTAAAAAGCAGACAGAGGGTGGGATATATAATATTATTTTATTTATAAATAAAAGTTAACTGACGGTTAACAGATGAATTGCAGCAAGTTGCGCCTAGCAAAATTTGATTCAGCATTTTTTCACGCATATTCACGCATATTTCTAATCATTATTCCCATTATAGCAGGGCTACATTTATGACAATGTTTGTGAAGACGTATGTGTTTGACTTGTTAACATTGCAGAGTAATTTTCTTGTATCGCAGTGTCAGACCTTGCGCTTCCCTTTATGACACTTTAATGATATCCCACCCTCTGCCTGCCTTTTGCCTCTCTTTACAACAAAAAAGATAGTGTTCAACATAGTGACTCTGTCTTATTGATTGTGGTGGAGAAAAAAATAATTGCAATCTACAATTTGTGGTTCATAGCTATGATCGTGAGATGGGTGTGTGCGGGTTGGACCCGTAATGCACGACTCAGAACACAAACTTGATAATAAAGAACCGCAAGGGCTTTATTATGGGGAAATCCAAAAACGTAGTCACACAAGCAAAGTCCAAAAACCAATAAATCCAGCCAGACCAAAAATACAGTACAGAGGGAGAAGGCAGTCTCGAAGTCGGTATCCATGCAAGTTCAGTAACCAGAGTAGCTGTCAGCGGAGCAGAAGTACAATACAGGGGCAAAGCAAAGTTCGTAGCCGTGGGGCGTAGCAGGAGTCAGACCAAAGTCCTATCCGCGGGGCAGAGGTACAGAACAGACAGCAGGCAAAACTCGTGGTCAAAAACAGGCAGTGGAAACGATAGGCAGGCAGTAACAATGGTCAGTAAACAGGCTAGATCAATAACGATAGTCAAAACAATGGAAAACGCTCAAAAGTGACAGTAGTAAACTAAAGGCAACAATTTCGCAACGAACAGACATGAACACTGAGCTTAAATGCAGGTGTAGACAGGTGCAAACATTTTAGCTTGAGAGCAGCAGGAAATTCACAACAGCTTGAGAAAATGACATGTAACGAGGCAATTAGTAAATCGTTAGTAGTTAACCTATCCTGACCTAGCGTTAGTAAATTAGTAATCAACATGCACGAGAAACGTAAGGTAAACATGAACACATGGTTAGATAGTTAGTATTACCCAATCCTGATCTAATGTTAGTATATTAGTAACTAGACAAGGGAGAATGAAACAATTAGGGAAGCATGAGTGACAGCAAGAGAAGAAACAGCATGAACGCAAGGCTGCGGAAAGACATGGAAATATGTATTCAAACAATTAACTGCATCGTAACATAAACAGAAAATAAACTGTGACAAACACTAAACATGAAACATGACATAAACATGACATAAACGTAACAGTACCCCCCCCCCCCCCCCCCCTAACGACCGACTCCTGACGGTCTACACAGTTTATCAGGGTGATCGCGATGAAAGTCACTTATTAGAGTAGGGTCCAGAATCAGACTAGGTGCGACCCAGGAATGCTCCTCCGGGCCATAACCATCCCAGTCCACCAGATACTGGAACCCCCGGCCTCGCTTGCGAATGTCCAGTAGTTTCTTGACAGTGAAGGCCGGGTGGTTATCGATGATACGGGGAGGAGGGGGTGGGGGATCAGGGGGCCAAAGGGGATCAGTAGAATAGGGCTTGATGCAGGAAACATGAAACGTGGGGTGAATCTTAAGGGAAGGGGGCAATGACAGCTTGACTGAGGTGGGGTTGATGATGCTGTGAATCTTGTAGGGTCCAATGAAGCGGGGCTGGAGTTTGTGGGAAGTGGATTGGAGGGGAATGTCCTTAGAGGAGAGCCAAACTGAGTCGCCAGGCTTGTACTCAGGGGCTGGAGTGCGGTGGCAATCAGCGACTCGACGATTCCGTTCAGCCGTGCTCAATAGAGTGGCCCGAGCGGCCCGAGCGGCCCGAGCGTCCCTCCAGATCTTAAGGCAGCGGTGCATGTGGGTGGCGAGGGAGGGGACAGCAATCTCGGCCTGTTGGTCGGGAAACAGTGGGGGTAGGTAGCCGAGGGAAACTTCAAATGGGGACTTTCCAGTAGCGGCGCAGGGCAGGGCGTTGTGCGCATCCTCAACCCAGGTGAGCATCTTGCTCCATGAGGTGGGGTTCTTGGCTGACACACAGCGTAAAGCAGCTCCGAGGTCTTGGTTGGCCCTTTCGGTCTGACCGTTAGACTGGGTGTGGTAACCTGACGTGAGGCTGGAGGTGGCTCCGAGAGCCGAACAGAAGGCCTTCCAGACCTGGGAGATGAACTGGGGGCCACGGTCAGAGACAATGTCCGCGGGAATGCCATTAATCCGAAACACTTCTTTCACTAGTACATCCGCGGTTTCTTAGGCAGTGGGCAATCCAGGCAGAGGGATGAAGTGCACCGCCTTACTGAACCTGTCGACCACAGTCAGAATGGTGGTATTGCCCTCAGAAGGGGGGAGTCCGGTCACGAAATCCACCCCGATGTGGCTCCAAGGGCGACTGGGCACTGGCAGAGGTTGGAGCAGACCAGCTGGGGCCTGGTGAGAGGCCTTGCTCCTGGCACAGGTAGTACAGGCCTTGACAAAACGCCTGGTGTCGGGGATCATGGAGTTCCAACAGAACCTTCTCTTGAGAACAGCCAGGGTGCGGGTAAAGCCGGGATGGCAGGACATGAGGGAGGAGTGAGCCCATTGGAGAACATGTGTCCGGGTGGCGGAGGGAACGTAAAGGCGTGTACCGGGATTGGACCTGGGATCGGGCTCATCACGTAGCGCCTTTTTGATGACGGCCTCAATCCTCCAGGACACCGAGGCAATGGTACAGGACCCAGGGAGGATGTTCTCCGGCGCGTCTCGCTCAGAACTAGCCATGAACTGTCGCGACAGGGCATCTGGCTTGACATTCTTGGAACCAGGGCGGTAGGTCAAAGTAAAATTGAACCTGCCAAAGAACAGGGCCCATTTGGCTTGGCGGGAGTTCAACCTCTTAGCCGTTTGTAGATACGCCAGATTCTTATAGTCGGTCCAGACCACAAATGGTTTCTCGGCGCCCTCCAGCCAATGTCTCCACTCCTCCAGTGCTAGCTTGACAGCGAGTAGCTCACGGTTTCCCACATCATAATTCTTCTCAGCCGGAGACAGCTTACGGGAGAAGAATGTGCAGGGGTGTAGAAGGTTGTCAGTGGGAGAAACCTGAGAGAGCACGGCCCCAACTCCAGTGTCGGATGCATCAGTCTCTACGACAAACTGACGAGTTGGGTCGGGGTGCACCAGAATCGGAGCGGAGGAGAACAGTCTTTTAATCTTCTTGAAGGCGTTTTCAGCCTCAGGGTTCCAGCGGAATGGCATGGCAGTAGACGTGAGCTTGGTGAGAGGGGCGACGACCTGGCTGTAGCTCCGGATGAATCTCCGGTAAAAGTTTGCGAATCCTAAGAAGCGTTGCAGATGTTTCCGAGTGGCAGGCGTGGGCCAGTCTGTGACCGCCTGGATCTTCTTGAAATCCGGCCTGATTTGTCCCCTCTCCAATATAAACCCTAGGAACTCGACCGTGTCGGTGTGGAACACACACTTCTCAGCCTTAACATAAAGTCTGTTCTCCAAAAGTCGTTGGAGAACCTGCATGACATGGCCTTCATGTTCCTTGATGTTGGAGGAGTAAATCAAAATATCGTCCAGATACACAAATACGTAGCGGCCCAATAGGTCCCGTAGGACGTCATTAACTAATGCCTGAAAAACAGCGGGGGCGTTAGTAAGGCCGAAAGGCATTACAAGGTACTCGAAGTGACCTAACGAGGTGTTGAAGGCGGTCTTCCATTCGTCCCCCTCACGAATGCGCACCAGGTGGTATGCGTTGCATAGGTCCAGCTTGGTGAAAACAGTGGCATCGTGGAATGGTTGGAAGGCTGAGTCAATGAGCGGTAGTGGGTATTTGTTCTTGATAGTGATATTATTTAGTTCTCTGAAGTCAATACAAGGTCGCAGCGAGCCGTATTTTTTCTGGACAAAGAAAAATCCAGCGCCCACAGGTGACGAAGAGGGGCGAATCAGACCATTGGCTAGGCAATCCCGAATATATTTCTCCATGGCTTCCCTTTCAGGTTTGGAGACGTTGTAGAGTCGGCTTGAGGGAAGAGTGGAACTGGTAGAAGCTCGATCGCGCAATCATAGGGTCTGTGAGGGGGAAGTGTCTGTGCTTGCGTCTTGGAGAAAACGATGCCCAGGTCGTGATAAGGGGCTGGCACGTTTTCAAGAGATGGCTTGGTGTCTTGAGGTGGGGTAGGTGCGCCTCCGGCAGGTGCAGGTGCGGACCGAAGACAGGCTTGGTGACACTGGCGGCTCCAGGCTTGAATGTGTTGGGACTTCCAGTCAATGACGGGGTTGTGTACTTGAAGCCAGGGTAGTCCCAGAATGAGCGGTTCGTTGGGGGAACGGATGATGTGGAACTGGATGAACTCATGATGGTTGCCAAAAATGATAAGTTGGACGGGTTCCGTGACGTGGGTCATCCTGAAGAAAATCTTGCCGTCCAACGACCGAGCATTCTTGGGGTGGAGCAGTGGAAGGGTGGGAATGTCCAGATCTCTGACCATAACCTCGTCGATAAGGTTAACGTCTGCTCCAGAGTCTATGAGCGCGTTCACTTGAACCTCCCTCTCAGGTAGCATGAGTGTGGCAGTGAGGGTAGGGCGAGTATCACTCTTGGAGATCTTCTCCTGGTGGGTTGAAGACCTCACTCCCACGGATGACTCGGATTTCCTGGACCGGGCGGTGCACTGTACCTGAGAATGCCCCAGCTTTCCACAGTAGAAACATGCCCCGGTCTCCCTCCGACGTCTCCGTTCCTCGGGCGAGATCTTAACTCCGGCACGGGAAAGATCCATAGGTTCGACTACCCCATTCTGGTTCTCCTCCGTCAATGAGGCAGGTACCCGTCTGGGGTATAGCTGACCGGGCGGAATCGGTCTTTCCCTCCGGCGAAGTCTGTAGCGGTTATCCAGGCGAATGGCGGCTCGGACGAGGGCGTCGAACTCCCTGATGGGTTCCTGATGGGCTAACTCATCCTGGAGCGCCCCGTTCAAACTGGCCCGGAACAAGTCCGCAAGGGCTAAGTCATTCCAGTTGGTAGCCGCAGCAATAGTCCGAAAGACAATAGAATGGTCCGCGGCACTCTTAAGGCCTTGGCGGAGGGCAATGAGTTGCTGTGAGGGCTCGTGGTCACTGGAGGCATGCTGGAACACTTTGCGGATCTCCCCCGAAAAGATCACATAGCTGAGAGGAAATGAACCTCCGGACCACACCGCAGTAGCCCAGTCCAAAGCTCTCCCCTTGAGTAGCCCCATCACGTAGCCAATCCGTCGCTCGTCAGTCGGATATGTTAAAGGCTGTTGTCGGAAGACAAAGTCGCATTGTAGTAGGAACGCCTTGCATCTCCCTGGCTCACCATCAAACCTCTCCGGGGGGGGCTGTTGTGGCTCCCGGAATTGCCAGGCTCCCATGGGGTTGGAGGGTGGGATAGCAGGCGGTTTAGCAGGTTGCTCTGGAGTGCGTGGTTGAACTGCAATGGCCAGTCTCCTCATCTCAGCGCACAACTCCTTAATCTCCTCCCGGAGCTCAGAAATCCCCTGGGCGTGCTGCTGCACGATGAGGCCTTGTTGTTGCGTGGAACATGGCAGTTGAGTCAGCAGGGTCCATCTTGGCGAAATTGTTCTGAGACGGTTGTGTGCAGGTTGGACCCGTAATGCACGACTCAGAACACAAACTTGATAATAAAGACCTGCAAGGGCTTTATTATGGGGAAATCCAAAAACGTAGTCACACAAGCAAAGTCCAAAAACCAATAAATCCAGCCAGACCAAAAATACAGTACCGAGGGAGAAGGCAGTCTCGAAGTCGGTATCCATGCAAGTTCAGTAACCAGAGTAGCTGTCAGCGGAGCAGAAGTACAATACAGGGGCAAAGCAAAGTTCGTAGTCGTGGGGCGTAGCAGGAGTCAGACCGAAGTCCTATCCGTGGGGCAGAGGTACAGAACAGACAGCAGGCAAAACTCGTGGTCAAAAACAGGCAGTGGAAATGATAGGCAGGCAGTAACAATGGTCAGTGTATGAGCCATATTCATTTTGTTTTAATTTATGTAATTTGCTCCATGCCACTAGGGGGCTGTATGTACTGTGTGGCTCAATTGACCTCAGGTCAACCCAGTTAGGCTATTTAACCTAATGGAAACCCAGACACAGGTGTTGCTGATTTGGGAAGCAAACAGTTTTCGATTGTGCCAATGCGCTTGTGCCTAGTATGTGCCTGGTATGTTTATGTGCTTTTTTTTATTTTATTTTTTTTTATTTTTTACTGGCCCACCACCACCCCCCCTCTACGGGGGACAACTTTATTTTTATTTTGAAAAATAAAAAGTAAAAAACAACAGAGAAATAATAACAATAACAAAAATAATCGTAATATCGTTAACAGGGGGGGACACGTGATCAACATTTAAGGACACACTAACATTTAAGGACATACAAAAAAACGGGGACAGATTAAGCAACAAGTGACAAACAAACTGATAGGTACTTAACATACCTAACCTGTGGGGGGGAGGGGGGGTCTGTCATTATTGGTGGTGCTAGGTATGTGCGTTATGGGTTATTTTACATTATATGGTTATAATTGACGAAGATCTAAGTGAGGTAGTATAGAGAGGAATTGTGTGGGGATGAGTCAGTTCTGGATATACTGCAGAAAGTGCGACCAGGTATTGTGAAATTGAGTCGTATTGCCTTTTAGGTTTGAGGTGAGTTTTTCTAAGTTTGAATGGTCTGTTAAGAGATTGAACCAGTGGTTGATTGATATTTTTGTTCTGTCCTTCCAATTGAGTAATATGGTTTTCTTGGCCACAGTTAGTGCAATTAAGATAAATATTCGGAGATGTAGTGGGATTGTGAGTGAGGAGAGATCACCTAGCAGGGCAAGGGAGGGGGAGAGAGGGATGCCGATGTTGAGGATCTTGGTTAGCTCTCCCATGACCCTCGCCCAGAATATGTTAACTGGAGTGCAGAGCCAAAATGCGTGATAGTAATTGTCTATAGCAGTTGGGCATAGTGAGCATGTATTAGTCTCTGTGAAGCCCATCTGGAACATTTTGTGGGTAGTGATGTGTGCTCTATGTAGTACCTTATATTGAATTAACTGTATTTTTGTGTTAGCTGACATAAAAAATGTGTTGTTGCATATAGTTTGCCAGTTGATGTCTGATCGGTGTATGTCCAAGTCTGAGGACCATTTGTCTGCTGGTATCGAGATAGTGGTGTCCTGGTGTGAGAGGAGTTTGTATGTCTGTGATAGCAATTTTTTTGATCTAAATGAGATTAATTTTGTTATCAGGGGATGGGTGTGGGTGTTGAAGTTATGAATATCAATTTTCTTTTTTATGGTCTGTTTCAGCTGTAGGTACTGGAAGTGACACTGGTGGGGTAGGTTGTATGTTTGTTTGAGAAGATCAAAGGTCATGAGAGAGCCATCACTGAAAAGGTTACCCAGGCTGGTTATTCCTCTCTGTTTCCACGCAGAAAAGTTGATGGGTTTCTTATTGATTTTGAACATAGGGTTATGCCAGATAGGGGTGAGGATGGAGGGAGAGAATTTAAATTTAAGTATGTCATTTGCTTTCCACCAGGCAATGAGTGTGGTATTTATGGTGCTGGCTTTGAAGCAGCTATGGGTTTTGATTGATTTATCTATGAAAGCAATATTCTCTATATGTAAATCATTGCAGATGTTCTGTTCTATATCTAACCATGCTGCATTTGTGTTGTTAGTCCAATGTCGGATGTACAAGAGCTGGTGGGATATGAAATAATTGTAAAAGTTTGGTGCATCTAAGCCACCGAACTGTTTTGGTTTTTGGAGTGTGGTTAGTTTGATTCTGGGTTTTTTACCCTTCCAGTAGAAAGTGTTGACTGCCGAGTTTAAAGAGGAAAACCAGCCCGGGGGTGGATTGACAGGTGTCATGGAGAATAGATAGTTTATTTTCGGGAGAATATTCATTTTGACAGTGGAAATGCGGCCAATTAGTGAAAGTGGGAGTTTATTCCATCTGTCCAGGTCATCTTTAATGTTGTTTAGTAACGGAGTAAAGTTAAGTTTAAATATCTCATTTGAGTTTGTTGATATGTGGATTCCGAGATATTTAATGGGATGATTTGACTGTAAGGTAGATCCCCAACCTCGGCAGCCCAATCTAGGTGGGTTAGAGGCAGAATCTCGGACTTAGACCAGTTGATGGAGTAGCCCGAGACCTCACCAAAATTGTTAATCAGCTTGTGGACTGACGGAAGGGAGGTTGAGGGAGTGGTTAGATATAACAGGATGTCATCGGCGTAAAGACTTATCTTGTGATGGTATGAATTGGTTTTAATGCCTGTGATGCTGTCATTCTGTCTTATAGCTGAAGCGAGTGGTTCTATGAACAGTGCGAACAGTAGTGTGGATAATGGGCATCCTTGTCTAGTACCTCTATTTAGTGTGAAGGATTTTGATATTTGTCCATTGGTGATTACTGATGCTGAGGGGGTGTTGTATAGGATCCTATTCCAGTTGGTGAAGTGAGAGCCGAAGCCAAAATGGTTTAAGGTGGAGAAGAGAAATGGCCACCCTACCCTGTCAAACGCCTTTTCCGCATCCAAAGTTAGTGTTATGGCCGGATGTTTGATCTCTGTGTTGGTTCTAATTTTATATAGATGTATTATGTTGAATAATCTTCGCATGTTTTCTGAGGAATGTCTCCCCTTGATGAAGCCAGTCTGATCGGGGTGAATAAGTGATGTGATTACAGATTCGAGTCTTAGGGCCAATACCTTGCTTATAATTTTAACATCAGTATTTATTAAGGATAGGGGGCGATAGTTGGAGCATTGGGTGGGGTCTTTGTTCGGTTTGAGTATGAGTGTTATCAGGGCCGTATTCATGTGGTGGGGGATTTTGGAACTAAGGAGGGTTTCGGAGATCATTTTGAGAAATAAGGGTGATAAAAGGGACCAGAAATGCTTATAGAATTCTGCTGGGTAGCCGTCTAGACCTGGAGATTTGTTATTTGGCATGAGAAGTACTGCTTTCATCAGTTCATCTGTGGTTAGTGGTTTATCCAGCGTCTCTGCTTGGGTTGTGGAAAGTTTGGGGAGGGAGACGTTCCTCAGAAACACATCGACTTCTGTAGGTGTGGGGTTGTGGTCTGGTGTGTATAATTTGCTGTAGTAATCTCTAAATGTTTCATTTATTGTATTGTGATCCTGTGTGACGTTTCCAGAGGTGTCTTCTATTGATGTGATAGTACGTTTTTCAGTTTGTTGTTTTAGTTGGTTAGCCAATAGTTTACCAGTTTTATCGCCAAATTCGAAATGTTGTTGACGGAGTCTAAGTAGGTCATATTCTGTTTTTTTGTTATGAAGAGTATTGAGTTCATGTTTGACTTTGAATAGTTCTTTGTTGATTGTATTTGTTGGCGTTTGAGAGGCTAGGATGTCCATTCTCTTCACCTCCTGCTGTAAAAAGAGTTCTTTTTTGGATTCTTCTTTTTTTTTATATGAGGAGTATGATATTATTTTACCTCTTATGACTGCCTTTGCTGTTTCCCAAAGAGTGCTTGCGGTTATATCTGAAGTGCTATTAATTTCTAGGAAGGATGCCCATTCTTGTTTGAAATATTGGATAAACTCTGGGTCTTGGAGTAGTAAGGTGTTAAAGCGCCATCTAGGGGGAGGGTGTGGGTGGGTTTTTGTTAGTAATTTGAAGGTGATTGGTGCGTGATCTGATATCATAATACTGTGGATGTTGGATTATATTGCTCTGTGTGTGAGTGAATTATTAATCAGAAAATAATCAATGCGAGAGTATGTTCTGTGATATGAGGAGTAGAAGGAGTATTCTCTATTGTCTGGGTTGTGCAGTCTCCAGATGTCCGTCAGTCCACATTCCGACATATATTGCTTAATTGTAGATGAGGAGAGGAAGGGTTTATAGGGGGATGAAATAGAAGAGCGGTCAAGATCTGGGTTCAATACTGTGTTAAAGTCACCTCCTAGAATAATATGAGAACTGAGGAAATTTGACAATTCTGAAAAGAGAGAGTGGAAGAAAGTTGGTGAGTCAGTGTTGGGTCCATAGATACTAGCTATTGTTATACTGTCTTTATCAATTTTGCCGTTGATAATAATGAACCGTCCTTCAGGGTCAGCTATAGTCACTTTATGGGAATATTGTGTGTTTTTATTGATCAGAATCGAAGTACCACGTTGTTTGGAGTTATAGGTTGAGTGGAAAGACTGGGCAATCCATCTGGCCTTGATTTTCCGAGATTCTGCCTCTGTGAGATGGGTTTCTTGTATTAAACAGATATCCGATTTCAGATTGTGTAGATGGTTCAATACTTTGGTCCTTTTTGCAGTTGAGCCTATTCCTCTTATATTCCATGAAGTTATATTTAGTGCCAGATTCCTGATATTACTGGTAGTGGTAATAATAAAATGAGGATATAAAACCTAGCACCGCCCTTTCGCGTATTGGACCTGGAGATGGAGGACAGAACCTTAAGGGAAGACAGGAACATGAGGTACACACATATAAGACAACATACAACAGAAACAGTACGGGTAACAGGGGATCAAGGAGCAATTCCACCTTTCTTTGCACTTCATTGTTCGACATTATCCCATGTAATCAATATTTTTAGGTTGCGGTAAGGAAGGATAAAAGTAAGCATAATAAAATAATATAAATAAAAAATAAATAAAAATTATAATAACAATAAGAATAAGAAAAAAGGAAAGAAATAACAAGACTAACAATAACACGTGTATTCATGTATGTGCTTGTGTGTGTACATTTATGTGTGTGTGTGCGTGTGTATGTGCGCGCGCCTGTGCACGCGCGCATACAAGCATGATCAGCCAGGAGAAAACAGCCATCTAGTTTCACCATTCCACTTCAGAATACAAAATACTTCCCCTCTCAAACAGCGCCCCTCTACCCAACACACAAGATCAACCCCGAGAGCGTGATGTCCTGTTCGGTGCTCCAACTTCAAGTTCAATGCGAGTGTATGTGTGTGTGTGTGTGCGCGAGCGCGCATGTATGTGTGTCCTCAATGTTTGCCCAGATATGTAGTCCAATATATTTCACAGTATGTTATTGTGCAAAATAATAGTCATATGTACCATATTGTTCAAAGTTATTGTCCTCAGTGTTGGCCCAGATATCTGGTCAAATATGATACATTACACAAAGCATTATTGTTCAGCATAATAGTCATATGTAACATTTTGTTCAAAGTTAATGGTTGAGAGACCACATTGCTAACATAATAGACATAGTCTATACTGTCTGTGTAATGTTCCAAGTAGGCTATATACACATTTAGAGTTCAGTCTCAAGTTCATGTGTTCTAGTGTGTGTGTGCGTGTGTGCACGCGCATGTATAGCGTGCGTGCGTGTTGGATGTGGGGGGCGAGGGATAGAGAGTGTGACCAGGGGAGAGAGATAGAGAAGGCGAGAGAGAGAGAGGGGGGAGTCGAGAGAGAGAGGAGATTCGTTCAGATAGTTAGTCCATGTTTTGCAGTGGGATCTGCTTTACTCACGGCTACCAGGTGACAGTTGAGGAGTCACAGAATAGTTGGCCATTAATGTAGAGCCGGTCAACAACCAGTTTATGTGCTTATAAGGTAGAGAGTAATTCGGTTTGTTGTTTTTCATTACATGTATTATTGAGTTAACGTTACTGCTGTTGAATGATATATATGAAGGAAAATAAACCTGCGTCATAATTGTAAACATTGAACTCTCCTCCGTTTTGCTATGTTCGAGCGCACTAGGCGCACGTCAAAACTAAATCCTCCGTATTAGCAACCAATACTAGACTTTGTTTAGGACTTAGTCCGTACAATTAGGTCGAAAACTGCTTCGATTTGGATGTACTGTTCGTTCATCAAGAGGACGCGGACCTGTTACATTGTGGATTGTGAGGTGGGCAAATGTTTGGAGTTGCCGATCGCTAATTGGAGCCGCACTGGAACGAGCTACAGGGCCAGCGAAATTCCAGCATCATCACACCGGGACACCATTCATCAAAGCCGGCCAACGCTCGATTGGGGTATGTGTTGATCAGCGCTGATATTACGAATGGCCATGGTATTTTGTGTGCACACATTCGCGTAAACCCAATGCATTGGTAGCAGACTCGCGACCGTCTAAAAATAACTCGCGTCGTGACGATTGTTGCGCAACACAAACTATTTTGCGGACTGATTGATTGACAATTGACTTTGAGTGGCCATTATGGCTGAAGAGGAAAAAAGCCAATTTGGCCATGAGACTGAACTTGGTGTGGGTGCAGGGGTAAAATCTGTAACTGAAAAACGTCTTGTTAAATTAACACCTAAAGCTTTGTTGGAAAAAATAGGCACTTTAGAAAAGGAAAGAAAGTCTGAATTTGGTAAACTGTCTAAAGTAAAAGAATATCTTGCCAAATTGATGTGTGATAAAGAGCATGTAAATGAGGTTGAAAATGAATTTAACAGGTTCAATGGTTTGTGTGACAAAATACAACAGGTGCAAACATCTTTATTGGGTTTATTGCCTGCTGATGAAGCAAGCAAACATGAAATATGGTATCAAGCTAAAATGTTGAATGTCAATGAGTTTATTGTGGGTACAAAACAATGGTTGTCTGACACTAAAGCTTGTCCAGTTACTAAAATGGGTGATCATAATGATGATGATGATGTTTTGCCGGGTCAAACTGAAACTCAAACTGAGCAATCTCAAACTCAAACTGAGGAAACTCAAACTGTCCATGCTGGAAATGGAAAGGAGCTTGATGCTAACAATGGCAATGGAGCTGCTGTTGGAAAGGATGAAGAAGAGAATGATCAGATTCTACCTCAAGACAGCATTTCAAACGTGTCGTCAAGGCACTATGGCTCAAGTAGCAGATCCTCAAGTAGCAGATCTTCCACTTCTTCAGCCAGACGCAAGGCAGAGGCGGAACAGGCCGCACTCTTGGCTCGCGCTGCTGCTTTAAAGGATAAGCATGCATTGGAGGAGCAGGAGCTCATCTTGAGGAGAGAATTGGAGGAGAAGGAGCTCATCTTGAGGAGAAAAAGGGAGCAGCTTGAGCTGGACACTGAGATAGCTGCCACTACTGCTAAGCTAGCAGTGCTACAGGTTGGTAGCAGCGTCCATTCAAGGCAGTCTGGTGGAATGGCTTCCTACATCAGGAAAGGGGCTAGACCTAAGCTCCCACTCACCTCTCTCAATCCACAGGCCTCCATATTGGTGCCTCCGTCCGCACAACAGCATGCATCAGTACCAGGGAAAAAACAAGATGCTGTTTCAACATCTTTGCCCACTCATTTTGCAGCACAATCACAGCCAACTGTCAGTCAAAGCTTCCAACCCACTCTAGACCAAGGTCAAAACCAGACAGCAGGTCTTTACAATCAGCTGCAACAACAGAATGACATAACAGCTCTCCTTGTTCAAATGCAAACGTCACAACTGCTGCCGCACCGAGAAATTCCAACTTATAATGGAGATCCTCTGCAGTTCAACACTTTTATGAAAGCGTTTGAGCACAGCTGTAAAGGAGACTGTTTGTATTATCTTGAACAATTCACTAGGGGGCAGCCAAGGGATATTGTCCGCAGCTGCCTTCATATGTCTGCAGATAAAGGATTTGCTGTGGCTAAGAAGTTACTCAAAGAACACTTCGGAAATTAGTTCAAGATAACAGCGGCCTACATGGAGAAGGTCACAGGATGGTCAAGTATCAAAGCTGAGGACACTAAAGCACTCAAAGCTTATGGACTTTTTCTTCGTGAGTGTTCCAATGCTATGGATGATCTTCAATACTTGGAGGAACTTAACATGCCAGCAAACATAAAGATTCTGAGTCAGAAGCTTCCGTATAAACTCAGAGACAAGTGGAGAGCAAAGGCATGTGAGATATTGGAGAAAACTGGTCGAAGAGCACGATTCTCAGACATTGTGAAGTTCATTGAGCGCCAGGTCAGAATCACTTCAGATCCAGTCTTTGGTGACATACAGGACACTTCACCTGTTATCAAAGGAGCTACAAGAGCAAGCAAGTTACAGGTGAAACCACAGCTGAGAAGAAACATCTTTGCAACACAGGTGGTCATTGAGGATGGATACAAAGTAAATGCTCACAAGAATGAGGATGGATACAGCAAACCAGATGGTGACAAGATGGAAAAGACTCAGAACAAAGTGGCATCCTTTACCAAGACTGATTCTGTTTCATGCCTGTATTGTGATACTGGTGGACATGTTTTGGACCAATGTTTTAAACTAGGAAGAAAGACACACAGGGAGAAACTGGACTATCTAAAGGAGAAAGGTCTGTGTTTCAGTTGCTTGTGCACAGGACACTTGAGCAAGAATTGCGACAGGCGCATCACTTGCAAAAAGTGCAACCGAACGCATCCCAGTTTGTTGCACATTGGAGAGAAGGAAAGGGTTACTCCAAAGGAGCAGAAGAATACTGAGCAGTCAAAGACTTCTGACAGCTGTACAACATCCTCCGCTTGTGGTCTTACTGGGGCTGGCCACTGCAATGGAATTCTTCCCATTTTGCCTGTCAAGGTGAAGTGCTCAAAGGGAAACAAGGTTATTGAAACGCATGCTTTTCTGGACCCAGGGAGTACAGGAACTTTCTGCACCAGGAAGCTCATTAACAAGTTGAACATGGAAGGGCACAAGTTCAAAATTCATATCCGCACCTTGGGCCATAGTGACGCAGTAGAAAGCTCCGTTGTTGACAGTCTGGAGATTTCAGGATTTTCTAGTGAGTGCTTCTATCCACTTCCCAAAGTGTGTACCCAGAAAGAGATGCCTGTCTCTACAGCCAACATAATCAGCGAAAAGGAGCTGAGAAAATGGCCTTATTTAAAGGATGTGAAGATTCCACACATAAACGCTGACGTTGACCTGTTAATTGGCACAAATGCCTCCAAGTTGATGGAGCCTTGGGAGGTCATTAACAGTCGTGAAGGTGAAGATGGACCCTACGCGATCAGAACCCTACTGGGGTGGGTAATAAATGGTCCGTTACGGGGAAGTAGCAAATGTGGAAGGAACCATCCTTCAGTTTATGCCAACAGAATCGCCATTGACAGAATTGAAGAACTGTTAACTAGTCAGTACAACTACGACTTCAATGAGCGAGCTTCTGCAGAACAGGAAGAAATGTCAAGGGAAGAAAATAAGTTTATGGAGATCATGGAAAGCACTGCTCAGCTTCAGAACAGGCACTATACGTTTCAACTGCCTTTCAAAGACAAAGATGTTTTGATGCCGAACAACCTCAGTGTTGCCATGCAACGTGTTCGTGGTCTGAAAAGGAGACTTCAGAATGACGTAAGCTTTCATGAGGAGTACAAGAACTTTCTTGCTGATGTCATTAGCAATGGCTACGCTGAAGAAGTGCCGCAGCATCAGTTTGAAGCGCCAACAGGGAAGGTGTGGTATATTCCGCACCACGGCGTGTACCTTCCTCGGAAGGGAAAGCTACGAGTGGTATTTGACTGTGGAGCAGAGTACAAAGGAGTCTCACTCAACAGTCAGCTCTTGCAAGGACCGAACCTCACCAGCTCGTTAGTTGGAGTTCTTATGAGGTTCAGACAGGAACAAGTAGCCATAATGGCAGACATAAAGGCTATGTTCCACCAGGTCAAGGTAGCAGAGGAATACAAAGACTACTTAAGATTCTTATGGTGGCCTCAAGGTAACCTGGAACAAGATCTTGTCGAGCATCGCATGACAGTCCATTTATTTGGAGCGGTTTCATCACCCAGTGTTGCCTGCCTTGATCTTAGAAAGACCGCTGAAGACAACCAGGTTAACTTTCCACCAGAAGTGATCGATACGGTCAACCGAAACTTCTACATGGATGACCTGCTGAAGAGTTTGTCCTCTGAAAAGGATGCAGTCACCATGGTTAAGAACCTTACAACCATTTGCAGCAAAGGAGGTTTCACTCTCACTCAATGGATCAGTAACAGCCGAGAAGTGCTTCAAGGCCTCCCAGAGGATCTCAAGTCTAAGAACCTGCATGAGCTTGATATGGACAGGGATAAGCTGCCGTTAGACAGAGCTTTGGGTCTGCAGTGGTGTATCGAGACGGATACTTTCAAATTCAAGCTGAAAGTCAAGGAAAAGCCGCCAACCAAGCGAGGTATGCTATCCATAATCAGTTTCGTCTATGATCCATTGGGATTCCTGTCACCTCTAGTACTCCCCGCCAAGCTGCTGTTGCAGGAGTTATGCAGGACGAAGTGTGATTGGGACGATCCAATACCCCCAGCTTTCCAACAGAAGTGGAACAAATGGCTGATGGATCTTGAGAAGGTGGCAGATTTCAAGATCCACAGGTGTGTGAAGCCTAAAGGATTTGGCAGAATTGTCAGCGCCCAATTGCATCACTTCGCCGATGCGAGCGAGAACGGATATGGTACGGCTACTTACCTGAGAATGCAGAACATAGATGAGAGGGTTCATGTTGCCTTCCTATTCGGCAAAGCCAGAGTGGCTCCTCTGAAGCCTGTGACCATACCCCGTTTGGAGCTCACCGCTGCCGTTGTTGCAGTAAGAGTGGACAAGATGCTTCAATTGGAGCTCCAGCTTCCACTCAAGAAGACATGCTTTTGGACTGACAGCACATCAGTTCTTAAGTATATAAAGAATGAGGACCGACGATTTCAAACCTTCGTCGCGAACAGGGTAACCACCATCAGGGACAACTCGGAAGTCGAACAGTGGAGATACATTCCCACATCCCTGAACCCTGCTGACGATGCTTCACGTGGATTGAAGGCAGAAGATCTGGTCAAGCAAAGATGGATGGAAGGCCCGGAATTCCTACGGGAACCTGAAGAAATGTGGCCAACATGTCCTGTGGATACAAGTGTCACTGCCAATGACCCGGAAGTAAAGAAAAGCCTGATGGTCAATGCAATACTTGTTGACACCAATGCCACATCGCAACTGATGACCCATTTCTCTGAGTGGCAAAGATTGAAGGTTGCAGTTGCATGGCTCATTAAGCTGAAAGGAACTCTGCTCAAACTGAGTAAGAAAAGAAAAGAGTTGGAGCTTGCAAACACCAGTGCTAATGGAGCAGTGGATGTACAAAAGGAGATGCAAGCTTTCTCAACATCACTTGGGAATCAGAAAGTGACGCTGGAAGATCTCTTGGAGGCTGAGACCTCCATAATCGCTTTTTGCCAGCAAGAGAGATTCCCCACTGAATTTGCTGCACTAACCTCTGGCAAGCCACAAGTGCCGAGAAGTAGCAGCATCTTTAAATTGGATCCAGTTCTAAAAGGAGGACTTCTACGAGTTGGGGGACGGCTGAACAAGGCAGCGATCCCTGAGGACATTAAACACCCCCTCATCTTGTCAAAAAACCAACACATCTCCGACCTTATCCTCCGTCACATCCATCTACAGCTTGGACATGGAGGTAGGAATCATGTTCTATCAGCTGCAAGGAGAAAATACTGGATCACCAGTGGACCTACTGCAGTGAGGAAGATCATATCAAGATGCCTCATCTGTAAGCTCCATGGTGGAAAAACTGGTGAGCAGAAAATGGCAGACCTGCCAGAAGAAAGAGTGGTTCCTGATCTACCGCCATTCACCAACGTTGGCGTAGATTACTTTGGGCCAGTTGACGTGAGAAGAGGGCGTAGCATTGTGAAAAGATATGGCGTAGTGTTCACTTGCATGACCAGCAGGGCTGTGCACCTGGAAGTGGCCTATTCTCTTGACACAGACTCATGCATCAACGCGTTGAGAAGGTTCATCTGTCGAAGAGGACAAGTCTCGCACTTGAGATCCGACAATGGCACTAACTTTGTGGGTGCGGAAAGAGAGCTGCGAGAAGCCTTAGCCTCTTTGAATCATGACCGTATTGAACGAGCCTTGTCCAAGAAGGGAATCAAGTGGAGCTTTAACCCTCCAGCTGGATCCCATCACGGTGGCGCTTGGGAGCGCATGATATGGATGATAAGGAAGATCTTATGCTGTGTGCTCCGTCAGCAAACCTTGGATGACGAAGGGTTCCATACCGTGCTCTGTGAGGCTGAAGCTATGCTCAACGATCGCCCCATCACAAGGCTGTCAATGACCTTGAAGCGTTGACGCCAAACCATCTACTACTCCTCAAAGGAAAACCAGTTCTCCCACCAGGACTGTTCGACAAGAGAGATGTTTACGCAAGGAGAAGGTGGAAACAAACCCAGTACATCTCGGATCTCTTTTGGAAGAGGTGGATCCGTGAATACTTACCGCTTTTACAAGAGCGTCAAAAATGGCACCAGGAAAAGAGGAGTTTTGTTCCTGGAGACCTGGTCATGGTTGCAGATTCCACTGCACCACGTGGGTCATGGATGCTAGGAAGAGTCCTTGAAACCTTCCCTGATAAGAGAGGTCTGGTACGTGTGGTTCGTTTAAAAACCAAAACAAACATCATTGAACGACCCATAACCAAAATATGCTTGCTTAATGAAGCTAAAAACTAATTGGTTCCCATTTAAAATGGGCTATTTTTTTTGGTATGCATGTTTCATTTTGAAGTTGATGTAATTGCTCTGGCAGACGCAATTAGGGGCTGGAGTGTATGAGCCATATTAATTTTGTTTTAATTTATGTAATTTGCTCCATGCCACTAGGGGGCTGTATGTACTGTGTGGCTCAATTGACCTCAGGTCAACCCAGTTAGGCTATTTAACCTAATGGAAACCCAGACACAGGTGTTGCTGATTTGGGAAGCAAACAGTTTTCGATTGTGCCAATGCGCTTGTGCCTAGTATGTGCCTGGTATGTTTATGTGCTTATAAGGTAGAGAGTAATTCGGTTTGTTGTTTTTCATTACATGTATTATTGAGTTAACGTTACTGCTGTTGAATGATATATATGAAGGAAAATAAACCTGCGTCATAATTGTAAACATTGAACTCTCCTCCGTTTTGCTATGTTCGAGCGCACTAGGCGCATGTCAAAACTAAATCCTCCGTATTAGCAACCAGTACTAGACTTTGTTTAGGACTTAGTCCGTACAGTCAGTAAACAGGCTAGATCAATAACGGTAGTCAAAACAATAGAAAACGCTCAAAAGTGACAGTAGTAAACTAAAGGCAACAATTTCGCAACGAACAGACATTAACACTGAGCTTAAATGCAGGTGTAGACAGGTGCAAACATTTTAGCTTGAGAGCAGCAGGAAATTCACAACAGCTTGAGAAAATGACACGTAACGAGGCAATTAGTAAATCGTTAGTAGTTAACCTATCCTGACCTAGCGTTAGTAAATTAGTAATCAACATGCACGAGAAACGTAAGGTAAACATGAACACATGGTTAGATAGTTAGTATTACCCAATCCTGATCTAATGTTAGTATATTAGTAACTAGACAAGGGAGAATGAAACAATTAGGGAAGCATGAGTGACAGCAAGAGAAGAAACAGCATGAACGCAAGGCTGCGGAAAAACATGGAAATATGTATGCAAACAATTAACTGCATCGTGTTGCGCCCGCCCCTTATTCCCTGTTCCCCAGGGTGTTTGTCTGTTTCTTTCTCTCTCCTGCTTGTCATTCTATGATGTAGAGGGGGTGAGGGTGACCCCTGCTGGAGGGGTGGCATCGGTTCTCTGTCAGGTGAGTGCACTCACCTTGATTGGGAAACCGACGCCACCTGTGAAGCCTGGATAAAGAGGCTGCTCCTACACAACGAAAAGGCTGCTTCCTTCTCACACATCCAGCAAGGCCTCTCTCGCAAGGCGTTGCGAGACGGGGAGCTTATACTGAACCTTTTTCTTTTAATAAATTATTGTTAAAACGTATGTCCTGTGTGGTCTCCGTTTGTTTATGTCCTGTTTTCCGGCGGGGCATAACAAATGGTGGCAGCGGAGGGATTGTCTGGTGAATATAGCTGGTTTATCGGACAAAACCTATTTGTCGGAATTCGTTGAGTATATTTTGCGTGGAGACATGCAGGAGATAAGATTCGGATGTGTGGAGAGAGGAAGCAAAGACGTCACCCGGATTCTGTTTGTTATCGGGGCGACGTGTGCCGTACCTGTTTTCACGGTAGGTAAGTGAACCATCCTGCACGAGCATCGGTCAATTTTTGAGTATTGCACTATTCCCTGGTAGGCAAGCGACGGGTTCAGCAGAAGCCCGTTTGGCATTTTGTTAATTTTCGTGGTATTAGCGGCTGAAGCTACGTGCTTGGGTACCTGTCGTGGCGGTGTTGACGGATTATTAAATGGTCTGCTCATACGCCAGCGAGTTTCAGGTTTAAAGTAACCCACCGCAAACCCACGGGGGGGCCTGATAGGTTAGCAGTGCGGGGAAAGGGAATTTACTCTTAACATTGGAGGTTGACCGGGTGTTTGTCCATGATCGTATCGCTTCCTACTTGTGTTGTGGTATTCTAAAACGGGGTGCACAGATAGCGATAGTGCAATAAGTGTACTCCTTAGATTGGGCTAGTCTCGACGCAGGAGAAATAAGTTCTGTGTTTTTCTGACGTCTGCTATAAATATTTTATTCGGTAACTAAGTGGTTTCCGATAAAATTGTTCCGTGGTGGCGTTGACCAATAGGAGGTGGCGCCTGTTTAATAGCTGATGTTGTCAGGGCTTGTTAAGCTTTGGGGGTGTGGCCTGAAGAAAGGCGCACCGTTTGTATTTTTTAGGACATAGTTGAGAGAACTGTAGGCTTCATGGTTACATTGTTGTGGAGTAGTTTTGATACATTGTTGCACGTTCTTACGCTGTGAGGTGTTCATGCAGAGTAGACGCGCTGGGTTAGTTAGCTTGCATGCCGACCCAAAAGTAAATGAATTCTTGTTGCGTCCCTCCCCTACCAGTTTCCACCTGCTAAATCGGAGTGAGCTGTGCTTGCTTGCGGCTTATTGGGAGGTGTCATTAATAGAATCTTTACCTATATCGGCACTTAAAGACTTGTTGTTTGCGCTTGCCGTAACCAGAGGTTTAATAATTAAAAAGATGTCTGACATAGAAGATAGCGTGTCCCTGCAAGTCCGCTTGGCGGAGATAGAGCTGGAGAAAGAGAAATTAAAACTGCAGAATAATCTGGAGCTTGCTAAATTGCAGTTAGAGGAAAACCGGTTGCAGTTGGAGGAAAATAAATTGTCCCTTGAACGAGATAAACAGCGAGAGTCCGTAAGGTTTCGTGAGTGGCAAGAGACATTGCCCGCTGAGGAACGCACAATGAATGAAAGTTTTTCTGCTGTGTCTAGATCAGAACGAAATTGTGGCCTATCTTCTAACCTTCGTTTAGTTCCAAAATTCAACGAACGTGATCCTGAAACCTTTTTCATTTTGTTTGAACGTTTGGCGAGGAATAGAGAGTGGCCAGATTGTGATCAAATATTAATGTTACAATGTGTGTTAAGCGGAAAGGCTCAGGAAGCGTTTTCCGCCCTGGATACTGAGGTGTCGTCTTATGCGCAAGTGAAAGAGGCTGTGCTGAGGGCTTATGAACGTGTTCCCGAGAGTTATAGACAATGCTTTAGGAAATGGAAGAGAGGTGATAAACAGACACACGTGGATTTTGTGAGGGAGTTGGAATCTCACTTTACTCGGTGGTGTAAAGCGTCCCAGGTGGAGACGTTCGATGGCTTATGCGAGTTGGTAATCCTCGAGCAGTTAAGGAATTCGGTCACTGATTCGGTCGCAACCTACCTCAGTGAACGGGCTCCTAAAACTGCTGCTATTGCAGCTATTTTGGCTGATGACTTCGTATTAACCCATAAAAACAGTTTAACTGGCTCCCGCTTTCGGGGTCAAGAGCAGCGGGATGCTCCTAGATTTAATCAGCGTCCGGGTGTAACTGATAGTGCGCCCCAAATAAGATCTGTTCCCGGTACAAATGGCAAATATGATGCTTCCCGTATTTGTCATTCATGTAAAAACCGAGGTCATTGGAAGGGAGAGTGTCCCGTGCATAAAGATGCGAAGTCTGTTCCTGGTGTAACTCCAGTTACGAAATTTGCTGCTTTTGTAGCACATGCGATTAATATACCCAACCCGGCTGTTGTCCATGTGAAGTCGTCTGGTCGACCCTCTTTTGAAAATAACGTTTTGGTAAAAGAGTACACTCCGTTTGTCACTGATGGCTTTGTCTCTTTGATAGGTAACTCCACTAAATTCCCTGTGCATATTCTCCGGGACACAGGAGCTGCCCAGAGTTTTGTGGTGGGAACTGTTCTGCCCTTTTCTTCGCAGTCGGCTACTGGGGACAGCGTGTTGGTCCGTGGTATCGGGTCGATGCAGCTAAATGTTCCGTTGCACTGCGTTAAATTGGAGTCTGATCTCGTCCGGGGCGAGGTAGTGGTTGGAGTTTTGCCTGAGCTGCCCGTGGAAGGTGTTGATGTGATACTGGGAAATGACTTGGCCGGTGCGTTGGTGTGGGGAGAGACCCCTGTGGTGGTTACCCCGAAGCCCACGTCGTCTGGAGAGCTAGACGACCTGGCTAAACGGTATCCTTCGGTGTTTCCGCCGTGTGCAATCACGCGAGCGATGGCCAAAAAGCACCGAGAATGTGGATCAGATCACAGTAAAGATTTTAGCTTGCCTCCACAAACCTGTGCCCCTGAACCACCACAGGTAAAATACGAATATTTTCCATTAATTGAGCCATTGCTCTCAATCTCTCGCGAGGAAGTGATCGCTGCTCAACAGAGTGATTCTACGCTCCAACCATTATTGACAATGGTTAGCCCTAAGGCTAGTCGAATGGATGCCCCTTCGGGGTATTATTTGAACGATGGCTTATTGGTCCGTAAATGGGAATTTAAAATGGGTTCCTACCAAGGAGATGATGTAACACAAATTGTAGTGCCCTTGATCTTCAGAGATCTCGTGTTACGCGCCTCGCATGAGAACATAGCTGGTCATTTGGGTGTAAGAAAGACCTACAATCGAATTCTGCGTCAATTCTTTTGGCCACGTTTAAAGCGGGACGTAGCTGCTTTTTGTAAAGCGTGTCATGCTTGTCAGATCTCGGGTAAGAATAATAAGAAAATTCGTGCTGCTCCGTTGTATCCTATTCCAGTGGTGGAGAAACCTTTTTCCCATCTGCTTATTAACTATGTAAATGATTTTCGGTTGCGACTGTACCGAGCCTGTAAAACCGCTAGAGACAATATGGTTGTCTCCCAAGACAAAATGAAACGTCTGTTTGATCGCCGCGCTGAAAGCCGTCACTTTCAGCCTGGGGATCAAGTCCTTGCTCTGTTGCCGGTGATTGGCTCTCCATTTCAAGCCCGGTTCAGTGGACCCTATACCGTAGAGAAGTGTGTTTCTGAACGAAACTATTTGATTCGGACTCCGGACAGGAGAAAATGTTTGCAATTATGTCATATTAATTTATTGAAGCCATATGTTTCGGCTACCTGCTCGGCAGTGCCTTGTAAATCAGAACGCGAATCAGAGGTTAATGCGCTGGAGTTTATTTTTGCAGGGTTACTCGCTCCAGATTCTGCATATACGGGGCCGGGAAAACGTGGTGGCTGACGCGCTCTCCCGGGCACCTATGCCTTTCATGGCTGATATTTAGTACGTCAGGTTATTGCTCTTTAGAGTATCAATTAATATACTGTTTAGTATTCCTTGAGCTATGGTGCTGGGTAAGTTAATGTCCTATAGGGTATATTATTGTGTCCTGACTAGCAGTGTTGTTATAGATAAGTTTATTGTATAGGGTAAGAATGTGAAGCATGGTGGTTCCTTGCCTAATTATATGGTGCTGCTTTTGTTACCAAATTGGGTTCTAAGTGGTGTTGAAGCCGGTCCGGACCGGGTCTCCTTTTTGTTGCTGACTTCTTCTCAGGGCCCGAGATGAATTGGTGTCGAACCGGGAGCCCGGGACGGGCCGGTGGAGCCATGAGATACCATAGAGTGGTAACTAACAGCTAACATTGTAATGGCTGGGAGCGTGCTTCTTGTACTTGGGTGAAATGTATTGGTGTATGGGTGACTAATATGCCCGCCGGGGGGCGGAGCTCTTGAAGCCGTGGAGGCTTCGCTTTAAGGGGGGAGGTGTTGCGCCCGCCCCTTATTCCCTGTTCCCCAGGGTGTTTGTCTGTTTCTTTCTCTCTCCTGCTTGTCATTCTATGATGTAGAGGGGGTGAGGGTGACCCCTGCTGGAGGGGTGGCGTCGGTTCTCTGTCAGGTGAGTGCACTCACCTTGATTGGGAAACCGACGCCACCTGTGAAGCCTGGATAAAGAGGCTGCTCCTACACAACGAAAAGGCTGCTTCCTTCTCACACATCCAGCAAGGCCTCTCTCGCAAGGCGTTGCGAGACGGGGAGCTTATACTGAACCTTTTTCTTTTAATAAATTATTGTTAAAACGTATGTCCTGTGTGGTCTCCGTTTGTTTATGTCCTGTTTTCCGGCGGGGCATAACAATCGTAACATAAACAGAAAATAAACTGTGACAAACACTAAACATGAAACATGATATAAACATGACATAAACATAACAGATCGTACCACAATCCACAGTATTATCGTTTTTAAATGTTAACTGGAGAAATGAAGCAAAAGAAAAGTAAAGTGCATTTTGTGTAATGTTAGCTTGAGCGCATTCACATGAAGGGGAGTTGAAATCTGCAGGGCAGTTGAAAAACACCTCACTTGCCTCAGCAGCGTTGACCTGCTATTCCTCCTCCACGTTTTTCTTCATGAATCTATCCAAGGAACCTTTCAATTTTACATTTAATTAATCTCTTTTTTTTTTCTTGTTTCTTTTTTACGCTCCCGAGCTGTAGCATACATTCTGAATGTATCTCGGTCTCTGTTGTTTGAGCTTGCCATTTCACCAGTTGCCACCAGTCTAAAAAAAAATAAACTTTAAACAAACTTGAAAATATCATAGCTGCACGTAACTATGCAACGTAGAGACGTAAGCCTATAGCTACTTCCCACATAACGTCAACTTTCCAAAACACCATTTAGGCTAAATGTATTTTCGTGCATCTGTGGGCTGTTATGTTCTGAGATTCTGTCTGTTTTGTATTTTTCACTTGTTTATTTATTTTGATTATGTATTTATGTTTCTGATTATTTGTGGTTTCGCTGTTCTGTGTTTTGTATTACTGTCACTCCCTGTCTTCGTCACACTTTTCGGGAGTCTGTGGGGATTTCGGTTTTCTTTGTATTTCCTCTGTCATGCGCTTCCTTCATTACTAATTACATTTAATTGTAAATAATACTTATTACCTAACAACCACTAACATCTTAGAATTAGGGTCTACTAATCTACTAACTTACTAACGCCATCTTATTTCCTCACTGCAGCTGTCTCTCTTTCTACCTGTTCTAATTATCTAATTATCTTTCTTTGCTTCTTCTATTAACTACAGCTGACTCTTGTTTCCGCTTTCCATTCTCAAATTGTATGCACTTGCTTACTACCCAGTTCATGTTCAAGTCTGTTATGTGTAAATCCGGTCCACGTATTACGTGTTCCCTTGTTATTTTATTATCTGCTTTCCTCATTGTTTTATTACATGCACCTGTCTGTCATTTTCCCTTCCCGGTTCCTCACACCTGATCCTTATTGTTTCTTGTCTCTCTCAATGTATTTATACTATGTGCTTTCATTCCTTTGTTGCGAGTTCCTCACCAATTGTTACTCCTGCTTTTGCAATATAGCGTCCGAGTTATCTGTTTGTTTTATTCTGCGTGCAAGAAAAAAAAGCAGAAATATTTCATACATTTAGCTAAATTATTATACAATTGGCTACATGTTAAAAACCACTAAATAATACAATATTTAGCTTATATACAGTCATGCCGGAAAGTCTGCACACCCCTTTCACCTTCTTTTTTTGTCTCAAAATTCTACGCAAAATAGCCCATAATGACAAAGTGAAAACAGGTTTAGACATTTCTGCTAATTTATTAAAAATCTAAATGTAAAATATATGTACACAAGTGTGCAAACCCTTTGATACAACACCCAAAAGTGAGCTGAGGTGCATTTTGTTTCCGCTGATACTGCTTGAGATGTTTCTACAACTTAATTGAAGTCCACCTGTGATAAATTAAATTGATTGGACATGATTGGGAATTGATTGGATTGCCAACACCTGTCTATGTACGGTCCCAAAATTGACAGTGCATGTCAGAGCAAACTCCAAGCCATGGGGTCAAAGGAATTATCTGCAGACCTCAGAAACAGGATTGTGTCAAGGCATAGATCTGGAGAAGGGTACGGAAAAATCTCTGCAGCTTTACAGGTCCCAAAGAGCACAGCGGCCACCATCATTCGTAAATGGAAGAAGTTTGGAACCACCAAGAATCTTCCTAGACCTGGCCGCCCGGCCAAACTGAGCAATCGAGGAAGACGAGCCTTGGCCAGGGAGGTGATCATAAACCAGAGGGTCACTCTGACAGAGCTCCAGCGTATCCTTGTGGAGATGGGAGAACCTTTCAGAAGATCAACCATCCAGGCAGCACTCCACCAAAACCAAAAGCCAGGAATTCTATTATGTTGTTGTAGTATATAAAAATATATACATTATATACAAAAATATACATTATTGATTTAAATGAATAGTACCTAATGTAAAATATCAGATAGAAGCATATTATGCATATGCGTTTTATCAGGGTGGCCGTGGCCCCCCCTGGCCACCCCTTGGCGGCGCCACTGTTCCCAAGACGCCTTGAAGCTGTAATCGCTGCCAAAGGTTCAGCAACCAAGTATTAGGCTAAGGGTGTGTACAGATATGTAACCCCTAAATAACCTATTTTTATCAGTAAAATAAAATTGCATATTTTCTAAACCTGTTTTCACTTCGTCATTATTGGCTAATCTGTGTAGATGTTTGAGGCAAAAAATGAACTCAATCTATTGTAGTATACGTCTGTAACGTAATAAAACGTGGAGAAGGTGAAAGGGGTGTGCAGACTTTCTGGCTTGACTGTATCATTTTGAGATTGTATATTTAATATTTACACCAGTTTTTTTCAAAGATAATAAATGTAAGAAAAAGGGATAGTTTTTTGTTTAAATATGGAAAAAAGCGATGTTTCCATTAAATCTGGGGGAAATTCACTGGAAAAAACAGCGTTTTATGTCGCATTCAGCAGCCCATATGTATGTGATATGGATTTGAAATGCATTTTGGCCAATACAATGTATTTCAAATACATTTTCTTTCCGTATCGGCACCCCCACCTTTCGACTTGCTAGTGTCTCTCACAGAGCAATCCAGGCGGTACACAGACTCAGAGAAGCCGTCACCTGACAGATTGTAGCTCGGTTTTAAACTAGTAAGTGTTATCGTGACGTTTCCCGTTTTTTATTTCCTTCCAGAGTCGGCCTGAGCTTTCACACAATTTTTGTCTTAATATTGTAAGTAATTTCAGTGCTGTTTAAATTAATACGTGTGCATTCGTTCAGTTAGTTTTACATTATTATAATCCCAGACAATACTGTTTATCTTTTTCTCGCTTGTCCAGCTGTGCTATTATAGTCTATAGTATATGACAAAGTTTCGTTTTCCTTTCGTAGCGAATTGCCCAGTTGGCTAACTAACGGGCGAACGAGGGCTGCATGCAATAAGGGCAAAGCAACTTAAACTGAACAGTGCTGTATTGACGTCCGTTTGCAGATCGCTTTTACTGTGGTTGTGGGGGATAGGGCTATTTTTTTTACGGTGTGCCTCCGATTGCATGTTAAATATGTAATTTGTTGTGTTGGTTACTTCCAACCCCGGCACGCCCTCCAAAACGGAAAGAATCAAAGTTTGAAAAATGTTGCAGCATAAATCTAGCGTTCAGGGTGAACTGTAAGAAAACGTATGAAAATGGTTTACATCTTCAAGGCACATCAGAGTTGAGGTCTACGTTCAAGAAACCGTTTTATAACGGAAACGGCACTGCATTGAACGTTCTGTATAAGAGCACTATAATTAGCAAAAAAGGGGATTACAGTGCCACACGCGTTCTTAGCCTTTCTGTTATGTTGAGCTCAAAATGTACCCGTTTCACACTTTAATTTAATTGAAACTTCTACAAGTTCTCGAGGTGAGAAAGACAAACTGGTTGCTTTTAGGGATGTGTGGGGTAAGTGGATGGAGGGCTTTCTGTGTCTGTACATTCCTGGGGCTGAAGTCACAATGGATGGACGTTTGGTTCCTTTCACAGGCTGTTGTTCCTTCAGGCAGTAGGCCTGCATGACTACAGTGTTCAAAATGAACCTTTTTTACTTCGTAGCACTGGTGTTCTCAAACGGAATAGGTTATAGGAGCACCAGCAAACAAATTTAGGAGCACCAACAATTTAAAAAAAAATGGACAGTAGCCTAGTGTATGAATGCTGAAAATTACAGTTACAAACGTTGTGAATGTTAGCCCATGGGATCTTTTTCCAGGTACACTTGGATTTATATACATTATATAGTTTGGTTAATGAGCAGGAGGCTTCTGAATAACTCCTTTCAGGCTCATATTGAATATATTGTTTATTAGAACAATAATTTCAAATAATTATAGGTATCACATTATTATATATCACAAATCAGACAAGGGTTGTGAAAGTGTTGAGTGTTTATACTGGGGTTGTCTTTTCAGATACAGTTGGACTAAGGTCATTATGTGTTTTGGTTAAGTATCAACATTACTTTGAATAGAATATTCCAAGTCCATGATGAGTTACTGAATATAGTGTATTAGAAAAATTATTTTAAATGAATTAAAGGTTTCACAAACCAGTCTTCTTCTTCTTCCACATTTTTTTGAGATGGTAAGATGAAAAAACACGACCAAGTTACGTGAAATAATTTAGGAAAGATTGGGTAGCATTTAAAAAAAATATATCTACGATAGGCAATATTATTTGCTGTAACCTCATTTTGATATCAATCCTTTTAAGGGCAGTCCTAGTTTTTGCAAGTTTTAATTACGGACTTGAGACAGGTTTGTTTTAGGCTTTGTAGGCTATGCGTGAGTAAGCATTTTTGTACATTGAAAACGTTTTTTTGTTCAGATATCAATGATTTTTGTACTCTGCTTGTTATGAGTAATTGCTCATGATAATGCCTATTCATTAACCATCAGACTACCCCTTAGTGGTAGTCGTCAACGTCAAAATTATATTATTAATATTTCTCTGAAATTGTTAAAGTTCAGCTTGACCCCCCAAATTCCGACACAGGATTATTATGAAGTGTCACCGCTTGTGAAGACATCAGCATACGTGCAATAAAACAGCAGGGTGCTAAGAGGCTAACCTCTCTGCATTTTGGAATTGGGACTAGATTAAGCTGTAAATTACACAGGAATAGTATGGAACCCATGGTTGGCTAAATGGCTGTAAGTCATCAAGGGTCTGAGGTATCAAACGAGCTTCAAACCATCACTCTGCTTCCAGATATGCAGTAGATATGAATGGATCACTTGAGGGGTTGTTTCCCCTGACTTTTGAATGATTTTTCAATAGAAAAATGAGTCACAAGAAACAACCCTTAAAGTGATCCATCCATATACCTCTAGTTGATAATATATTGTACCTCAGATTTTTTCCAGTTCTTATCCAAAATTATTGTTCAGTGTCCCCCAGTTAAGGGGTGGGGGGTTCAAATAAGTTAACAAAAATATAACATCCAGAATATAGTTCTCATAAAACAAGTTTTGAAAAAAAAAGAAGGGGGTGAATACTCTAAATAAATAATTGCATTATTTTGCAATAACAATAAATCTTAGACGAGAAAATATGACATTTCCTATATGTAACACCACTTCCGGCCGAAGCCCAGCCCACTTCCAGATTTTAATCCAAATACAGACACAGGTACAGATAATGTTGATGTTCAAAAAGATACAGAAACAGATAGTGGCATCACTGCACATCCCTATTGCCAAGTAGGCTAGTAGCCTACAGTAAGCGAGGGAAAAAACACTGCATGTTTATTTATACAACTTTTACAGCTGAATACTGTTATTATTGTTCCTATATTGGAATATGATTTTTTCCATGTAGAAACGGTGAACTTTATGCATTCTATTGTTTGTGACTGTGAAGGCTGTAAAGAAGTGTTTGGCGTATTAGCACCCTGCTGTTTTATTGCACTGCAACTTATGCTGAAAGGTTTAGAGTATCGCTTGTAAGAGTACCTGAGGGGTTGTTTCTCCTGACTTTTGAATGATTTTTCAATAGAAAAATTTGTCATGAGAAACAACCCTTAGTTGCAAGAAGCATTTTGCAGACAAACATTCAAAACATTTAGAAACTCAAGAACTTGTTGCTACTGCTCCATTTGCGCACTATTGCACATGATATCTAGTTCATTAGTTCATTTAATAAATTCACGTTTTTTCAGTTTACGTGATTCTCAACAACCTTAGCCCTATTCAAGCTGGATTAGTTTCATAGAGGGAGGTTATGTGATTTGAGTGATTACTGACAGGGTGCATGATGCTAATCCAGTGCTAATCTGCAGTGTCTGTACATTTTACAAGTCTCTTTCACAAGAACTTTCACATCCCCGTAAACATTACATTACAGTCATTTAGCAGACGCTTTTATCCAAAGCGACATACAGTAAGTGCATACAGAAAGGTCATCGAAGTAACTACAGAACAGATAAGATAAAGCACATTCTTCCCATAAAGTAGCATCTATCCCTAGTAATGAACATTGAATGCAATAAAAAGTCTGAAATGTGAGATTGATTTCACCTGTACTGGTTTGTTATGTGCCCAATGCAAGAAATTATGGTTATACTTATTGTTATTGATCTTATAGTTATCCACACACACACACAGGATTTAGGATAGGAGTTCAACAGGGATAGCCTATTGATTTTACATTTGCATTGTTATGTGTTATTGTTATTCAACATGAATTCATACAAATATTTAAATAATTAAAATAATTATTTTTCTCCTAATTTTTTGAATGGTGTTTAATGTGTGCCAACACTCACTAATTAACAAATAAAAATTAATTTTTAAATTTGGGACGGTCCACATCCACATTAAAATTGTTTCTTGGGACGGATCTGGGACAATGGTGAAAAAAGGTAACCTGGAGCACTGTGCGCTTCATTCTATTATGAGTGCTCCAGCGTTTACTCTGGGCAGTCTGTTTGCTGAGCTCAGGTATATTTTTATTCATATGCACTTTCCCATACTGGGAGCACATTCTCCATTTTATAACCTTTGACTGAAGCATGCGGGATAGCCGTTATAACACTGCCTAATTACAGTTACCATCCATATATAACAATACATGCATGTTGCAAAAAATATTGTTTTCATTTTATCACTGCTTGGCATTTTGCTTGCTGTGTTCAAGCATGTTTCTTGCCCTGAATGGAGGGGTATGGGCGGGGTTTAGGATGGAGGAGTTCAGTGGGCGGGGTTTAGGATGGAGGAGTTCAGTGGGCGTGGTTTAGGATGGAGGAGGATACTTTTTTGATTGTAAACATAGGACTACAGCACGGCTAAAAATCCTGCATAGTGCACCTTTAATGCAGACATCTTTACATTACAGGTGTTCTCTCTTGGAAGCTGTCATGAATGCAGGTGTGATTCACGTGGCCAATGCCTCTGGCAGGCCCCTGCGAGTGTACTACACCACAGACCGGCTGACTCTGGAGGAGTACAGGATCGTCTTTGAGACTATAGCTGACATCTGTAAGTCAGAGGCAGCGAGCTGGCCAGTGTTGGCGAAAAAAACCCAGATGGAAATGAAATGCAATTCCCGCATCAGCTACATACGCATCCCGCCTAAAGAAATCGGCACGATCTTGGAGGAGGGAGCCATTTTTGTCACCGTGTTCGTGCAGAAAAGCTCTGACCCTGATGATTGGCTGAACATCTCCCAGAACTTTCACATCCCTGGCGACAGGTCCTTCATCGTCACCGCAACTCACAACATAAAGTTCCGGAGGTTTGGAGCAGGTGTTTGGATTGACGAGCAAGGCGTCAACCATTCTTAAACTTAAAATGAAACCAAGACTTTAACCCCATACAGTAAGTACTGCGTAATGTCCACATCTGTAACTGCTTCTTTTATTTGATGACGGCCTGTCAAAAGTCGATTAAGGATAGTGGTTTAAATGCTTTAAAACCATTTTTAAACGACATTTAATTCACGCTGTTGTTCTTGATGTCATCAAGTGAGAAATCGGGGCTCTTGGGGATATCACATGTTACTTTATGTATTGTATAATAATATCAATTATATCTACCGTTAATCTTTTTTTTTTTTGTAATTAAATTTTTATTGAGGGCAAGACCCTTGATGACTCACAGCCATTTCGCCAACCTTGGGTTCCATACTTTTCCAGCATAATTTACAGCTAAATCAAGTCCCACCCCCCAATTCCCATAGAGATCCATTAAAATGCAGAGAAGTTATAATATGGCTTGTAAGAGTCCCAGAAAATAAGATATCAAGTCTTTTGATATTGTTGGGTCACAGACCTCAGGAAGTCATGGCATGCAAAGGATATGTGACCAAATGTAAAAATTATTACTATTCTACATTATGTTAAACTGTCCAATATTTTTTGATGCCCGAAAATGGGGAAGGGGGGACTATGTACAAAAGGTTATATAATTTCTAAACGGTTCATCTGATATGAATGAAAATACCCTCAAATTAAAGCTTACAGTTTGCACTTCAACCTAATTGTCATTGTCATCCTTTCAAACACAAAGTGCAGAACCAAAATAACAAAAAATGTGTCAATAGCTATGTTTCCATCAACCTAATTTTATGCGCATTTTCAAGTATCGCATCAGAAAAGGTTGATGGAAACGGCAAAATTCGAAAAAACTTACTCTAATTCGCAAAAAAGTTTATACGCTCGCTTGAGGAGGTTTTTGTCTTTTGCGAAAAAGAGTTAATGCGCAAAACGGTAGATGGAAACACATTTGCCGAATAAGTTCTGACGTAGCGAACATTGAACTCACGTGACTGATCAGCCGTTTCCGCTGTCAGCGTCTTTCCGGATATCAATTCGGGCGCGACAACACAACATGGCTGGTAGCAACAACAACAGGTTCGTGTGGACCGATGAGGAGACCAAACTATTCCTCACTCTCATCCATGAAAAGAATATCACAGAGATTTTAGCTGTCTTTCCCATATGTATGGAGCCCGTCGGTGTCGTATCACCCTTTCTGCCGCTGCTTGCATCAAAATCAATGCATCTCTCTGTCTTCGTCTTCGGATAGCATTAAACACGGCCAATATTAGTTGAATTGAAAGGACAATTATAACTTGCCCAGCTGAAACTAATTCCTGCAGACCTCTTTCCATTTTATTGCCAAGCGTTATGTTCTCCACGTGGGTATGTTACCAAGGCAACTGGTTTTGTTTACGATATGCAACCTCTACTTCTTCGCTCCAACTCAGTTGGTGGAAACGCACCTAATTCGCATTTTCTTTTTTTTTCTTTTTGCGAATTTTCCAAAAGTTCGCTTAAAATTCGAATGACATTTAGATGGAAACATAGCTATTGTCCAAGGAATTATGGTGCTCACTGTATGTGTGAGGTTTGCAGAAAACATTTTATTTTATTCACTTCTATTACCCACTTTATTTCTCTGCAATTATAACTGGAGTTTTTATTTTCTGAAACATTTACACTTAATTACTATATGATTTACATGCTCTTAAACAAGATAAATAATGTTTACCTGTAACCTGCAACAGAGCCTCCTAAATGGGAAGATATGATACCATGGCTTATATCATAAGCACAGCAATCATATCATACTGTATATTATTTCGGGGAAATAGGGTAATATGGTAATCTTTGTATTTGGCAGATGTTTCTCATCACTTATATGATCATGCTGATCATCTTATCATACTTTTGTGTTTAGTTTATATGCTGGAAAGACCGCACAGGGTCCCCCTTGTAAAAAAGATTTTGATCTCATTAGGATATTCCTGGTTAAATAAAAGTTAAATAATTTTTTTTAAAAACATCATACACCTGTAATTTACTGACAATGACTATATAGCAACAATTGTTTGGGTGCTGATGACAGGAAGGTGTTTTGGGTTGAATAAAAAATGCTTTGACCTCAAATAAACCAGCTAGATTTACTTTATTTGAGAAAAAAGCTACAAATGTAAATTTAGCTGTTTTATGATAGCATAGGACTATATATTTAATGTTGTATAAGACATGGCACTTGTGCGTGAGATAGCTCATTTGCCCGGAAAAGCTCAAACAAGCGTAAATTTCATCTTCATTTCGCAATGTTTCAACTAGTTGAGATTCTCCATTCATTTCAACTAGGTTCTCTAGGGGTGTGGCAAAGCATGCACATCAGGTACGGCACAGCCCAGCTGCTCAAGGAGCCTGCCTGCTTTGGTCTCAGACACAGAGAAGACTAGGAACGTGTTCTAAGGACCTTAAAACAATCAGGGGGATGTAGTTTTGACCATTTCAATGCTGAAAATGGGTGGCATTTCCCTTTAAGAAAATATTAAAATTAAGAAATTGATATTCAAATGAAGATACTCAAATTATATATGGTCAAAATAGAGCCCTGAGAGTCTGTGGTCATTTCTATTGGAAACCCTGAAAAGTGCATATACAGGTGCAGCTCGTGAAAAGCAGAATATCGTGAAAAAGTTCAATATTTTTTGTCACTCATTTCAGAAAGTGAAACTCATATATTATATAGATTCATTACACATAGTCAAATATTTCAAGCCTTTATTTCTTGTAATTTTGATGATTATGGCTTACAGCTAATGAAACCCAAAATTCAGTGTCAGAAAATTAGAATATTTTCCTTTAACATATTTTTAAAGTATCATATTTAATATTTGGTTGCATATCCTTTGCATGCTGTTACCTCCTGAAGTCTGTGACCAATCAACATCAAAAGACTCTCGATATCTTATTTTCAGGTCCTGTTACAAGCGATACTATAACCTTTCTGCATTTGAACTGATCTCTATGGGAATTGGGGGGTGAGACTAGATTCAGCTGTAAATTACACTGGTACAGTATGGAACACATGGCTGGCTAAATGGCTGTAAGTCATCAAGGGTCTGAGCTATCGAACGAGCCCCAAACCATCACTCTGTTGCCAGAAATGGAGTAGATGTGGATGGATCACTGCAAGGGTTATTTCTCCTGACTCATTTTCCTATAGAACTCTATGGGGGAAAAAGTCAGGAGAAACAACCCTTAAAGGGATCCATCCACATCTACTCCATATCTGGCTGCAGAGTGATGGTTTGGGGCTCGTTCAATACCGCAGACCCTTGATGACTTACAGCCATTTAGCCAGTCATGTGTTCTATACATACATACATTTTATCCATTTAAAATTAAATCAACAATACAATAAAGTGTGCAAAAAATGAAGGGGTCTGAATACTTTCTGAAGCCACTGTATATACACCTAGCTCTACGCTATACATTCTGAACCAAAACAGAAACAAACTGAAAATAAAGGAAAATCTTTACTGTACCTTGAACAATCAAACCGGGTGTGCTGGGTAAGGGGACTGATTGCTCTACATCGGAAGCCGTGGCAGACATCTGGAACAAAATGTAGTAAAATGTGATTCGGGCTGCTGGGCAGCGCACTCTGTAAAATTGTGGCGAATGAGTGAGTACCACGGTATTGGATTGAATCTGACCCATGGCACTGCCGACTGTGGCGGTGCACAATTGGCTTCACATCACCCAGGGGTATGGCAGGGATACAGTTGATGGTGATAGCAGTGTTCAGTGGTTGAGCAACTCCTGCTGGCCTTCAAGGGTGCCTGCGGCTTGCTCTCTGCACACGCGTATGACCTGGTCTCCTCCGCCCCCATTCTGCGTGTGCACGGTTTGTGGCTGTGGCGTGAAAAGAAGCAGCTGGCTGGCAGGCATGCATTTCAGAGAACCATGAGTTGTCTGCACTCTCCCAAGGCAGCAGGAGGCGTAATGTAATTGTACGTAGTTCGCGAATTGGACATTTCAAATTTGGGTGGGATTAGAGATGCCTTAAAAAAAACATTTATATAAATTTGGCATCTCCAATTCGCAAACTATGTACAAGCATGTTCATATATGGCCCCTACTGCTGGCTTGGGAAAGTGTGGACAACCAGCATTGTTCTTCTTCAAAACGCATGCCTGCCAGCCAGCTGCTTCTTTTCACGCCACAGCCACAAACCGTGCACACGCAGAATGGGGGCGGAGGAGATCCGGTCATACGCGTGTGCAGAGAGCAAGCCGCAGGCACCCTTGAAGGCCAGCAGGAGTTGCTCAACCACTGAAAACTGCTATCACCACTGTCTGTATCCTTCCCATAATCCTGGGTGATGCGAAGCACAGTTGGCACTAGCAGGAGATGCCAAATTTAAGAGAAAAGAAGTTATTTAGAATTAGGAACATAGGTAACAATCTTGGAGAATAATAGTTGACATTGATCGACATTTGACAAAGCATTAAGCATAGTGTTTGTGTGCGTGTGTGTGACCCTAAAAGTACACGATAACTCACATCAACTTGTAGAAAGAAAGTCTCCTTTGCTTCCTTGAAATGTTCCATGATGAGGAGAATGACACACATTGTCTTGTTACTCTCACTGTCTTGATAAGCTGACAAGATTTCTTCGATCACTGGGTTGCTTTTCTTTATTTGAAAGAACTTCAGGATTGTCCGGCCTTTTCTTTCAATGGCTTCTGGGAGCCTTTGGAGGATCGGGATACCAGTTAAGATATGGAAATGTGAGTATAGGCCCCTTGGTAAGAACAGAAAAGGCCATCTTTCCTTAACATCAGATAAGGCCCGTGGAGGATTCCCATTTATGTAACGCCGCTGCAAGATGAAAGTCATTTCAAGCCACTTCTGTACATCTTCTCTCTCTGCCCCTGACATCCCTTCCTGAGAATAAAGTGTCAACATCTGCTTTCTCAGTTCGTCTAAAGTCTCATCTGTTTCTCCAGGAGGCAGGTCTTCAGGCTGCCATCTGACGCATCCGTACTGGTCCACCGGCCCTCTTCGCATGGGACTTTCATTTGCTCCATCTGAGCAAAGTTTTCTCACTCGTCTCTGTCTGGCTAAATGGTTGTGCCGGTTCACATGCTCTACCCTTGTCTTGATTTGCATTAAAAGTGAGCTGGCTCCATTTCCAATTACTTCCCCATCTTCTAATACATCAGTGAAACTTCTTGGATACTCCCGAATAATACTTTCTGCTACTTTGTGACAAGCATCTCTTGATGGGTTAATGTTGTGCTCCCGCATCTGATCCACGACACATCTAACCATCTGCCTTCGATCAGCAGGTCTTTAAGACTAGCAACTGCTGTTCGGATCCCAACTGGCATCTTGTCCCATTTAACTTTGAAATTTGTTGGCCAAGATGTACTACGAGGTCGAGAACTAGCACTAAAGAGTAAGGATTCACAGATAATTGTTTGAGCTGGGGTGCTCGTGAGGAAGAAAATGAGGAAGGACTTGAGGAGGTGCTCAGCTCTGGGTCAGATTCATACATCAGAGATGCAATTTTGACATTTCTTTCAGGTTCTGTAAAACAAAACAGTTAAAAATATTCATCATGGCTCTTTAGCATCTCATGCATTGCATACTCAGTAAAAACTTACTTCACCTTTGTATAGAAAAATATCTTATTGTGGCCTAATTATATGGATAAAGAATGTGACTTTCTTAACTAATCATTATACCAATATATGATATTGGCTATATGAATGAAATAACTTTCATTACTTTCATGCTCTCATGACGGCCACTAGGTTGAAACATTTGCATGTTTGTCTGATATGAATTGTATGCTACCACTTGCCCTTAGGTACTGGATACAGGAATTCTATGTACTCATTAGAATGACCTTTGTTCAGCTGCCATCTCATAGTCTGTTAAAGCCAATCTTACCATTGCGTTTCCAAGCATTCAGAAGTCTTCTGCACTGGATCGGTCTAAGGTAGCTGAACAGATCCTCTTCTCTCACTAATTGCAGATCCTCCTCACTTTCAACGCCCAAAACTTGTAGGCCCTCAAGTAGTGGAGACAATGTTTCTTCAGGGAGACCCGGAAGAGATGCCAAAATTGCATCTTTAACCCCTTAGTGCAGATGGCATATTTGGAAAATCATGGGGGTACTCTGTTTAAGGCTTTATAACTCCAGGTGTGAGCATCACATAAACTTGGTAAATGGCTTAAATGAAACAAAACCGGTGTACCATTTTTTGTACAAACTTAGATTTGTTTATTTTCATAATTTAAGGTCAAAATAAAGTGCCGGAAATGCAAGCAAAACTTTGCTAAAAATTCTAAACAATATATATTTCTTCAAAATACTGAGAGCTACATAAGTGAAACAGGTAAAACTACACATTTCCTGGATCATAAACTCCTTGTCCACAAGCATTCAATAATCGCAGGGTGATATACAGAACTACTAAAGCTCTATGACACAAAATATAAGCAGTGTAGCCAGGTGTACCCAGGGTCTCCAAACCTATCCAAATTGGCTAAAATGTGAATAGCTGTAAATCTTAAACTAATCATACATTGCAGTGCAAATCAACCATTTTGACTAATTTAACTCACCTTTTTATCATTTTCATGTGGGAATTATTTTGGATCAGTACAGGGGGGTGGATATCTAGGTGTCCAATAACCTACCCAAAACCTCTCCGAGAAATTATTAAAAAGCCTTTTGTCCTTTATAAAGCATATACATTATCCCTTACGATAACTTAATGGATGAAAACATTGATATAGCACAGTTTCAGTTCAGTGTTTGATGCCTAGTGGGCCATTTTTTCACCATTATCCTTCATATACTGCTTCATCCTGTGCCGTGCCTTCATGGCCAAGATGCACTCATCAATGGCACGGTCTTCAGTTTGCGCCAAGGATCTGGTCCTGCAGTGGCTTCACTCTGAACAGTAGAGGGCACTGCTGGAGTGGCAGAGGTGGAGGGTCAAGCATGTTATAGGAACAAATTACATAATGCAGAAGCATTATAACACTGTGGTACACACAGCTAAATATGAAATCATTCACTCTTGTACTTCAGTAAACACTTTATTCTGTATGCTACATTATGTTATTTTTTGTTGCGTGCTCTAGGATGGCATTACTCTGTAGTGTGTTTCACAACTGTTGCTTTTTTATTTTTATTTTTTTACATTCATCTTGCACACATCTGGACAGTAAATTTGAATACATATTTTCCATTCCCTAAGTGAAAAGCATCACCCATGGAGATACTAATACCCCATAGAGTACATTATGCAAAAAAGAAATTACAATACAATAAAATAATATCGGAAAACACTACCAATGTTCTAGCTTCACGGCAAATCGAGGCATAAAAAATAACGTACGACTGAGCAACCAAACAGAACAGCGCTAAAATACTCTATTTCATTGTGAATGCTATGAATTCTAACAAAGCAGGCCACCACGAGCCACTACGCGAACGGCACGAACACATGGCATCAATGCATTACATTACATTAGTTATTTGGCAGACGCGTTTATCCAAAGCGACGTACAATAAGTGCATATTGAAGGTCATAGACACAATCTACGAAGCAAAGTCAAGACAGCGCTACTTTCTCGCAACGTAGAAGCTATCGCTAGTACTGAACAGAATACAGTCAGCTATACATTCTAAGCAATGAGATAGCTAAACCAAATAAAAAATAAACCGAAAGAACGTACTATATAATTTACCTTATACATGTAGTTATTCAAGGTGGAGTCTGAAAAAGTGTGTTTTCAAATATGTTCAGCATTATTAGCAGGCTAACAGTGGTCTATTACGACCGATGCAAATACAAACATAACGACAATATAGCACGCAGTGGAAAAACGAATGTATATAATCAAAATATTACAAGCAGTAATACTTACATGTCGAGGAGGATATCTTCCCCATATTGATAGGCACCTCTTCCACAGAATCTATGCTACAGGGATTAGAAGATTCTCTGTTGCTGTCCTCTTCTGATCGATTTCGGGGGGAAACTAGTCACTTCAAAGGTGGCGGTGCGCGCAGTTTTATAGCGTCAAACCAAATGCGTCATCTGCGCATGCCAGCGTAAAATTGTCGCGATATAACAAGTATTGCAGTTACGCTCGCCCTTAAATAGTTAATCCAAGCTTTCAAGTACACATGTAACTTACTTTTGGGGAAGTTTATCGTGCCTTCTATTGGATAAAACCATCGTCGATCAAACCAGAATAAAATTGAAAGCGTCACGACTGTGCAATCAGGAAGTAAGTGTTACGCAGAGCTAGTTTTGTTTGTATAATAGTGTTCCAATGCGCTGTGTATTCTTCAAACGGATTGTCCAAGACAATAAATGACCACGGAATCTTGAAAGGGACATATCTACGCTTAAATCCATGGTAGGATTGCACATGAATTCCATATTTAATCGCAGATATTGATAGTAGAATGGCATTGTATGATTAGAGAATGATTCAACTTGTTTATGTAGGTATTGATTGAGCAGCGATTTGCACCGCTGCATTTGCATAAGGTGGGTTTATCTGGTTGCTATGACGGTATTCTAATATTATATGATGAATACATATATTTATGAACTCCAACATAGACGCTATTGCCCACTATGTCACGCATGGGTAGGTATAGGCTGGGTGGGGAGTGCTTGTTAAATGGACTTGCTACGGAAAGATAGTGACACTTAGAAACTACGCATTGGCCAGAAATCGTCGCGAATCGTCTACCAATAAAGTTAAAATACCGCGTTTGGGTTTTCCACTAATAGTTTGGCTGCAGGAGCAACGCGTGTCTCAGTTGCGTAAAACTGTCTCGCAGGCGAGCCAAAATAGACTATCTGCACTAAGTAGTTACGGTCTTGTGAATTGGCCATGGGACCTCTCTCAAAACGTTTCTACAAAAGAGTGGTGAAGAACGATTACTGGTATGCCACACATTTTGTAATCTGGTAGAGGATAGTAGTCCAGCAAATCATTTTGCTTAATGCAAACATACTGCTCTTGAGGGATGCCTAATAAGCAGTAGACACCAATATCCTTTAGATTCACAAAAACTTACTAACAAAATAAACTGAACTATGCTGAACTATGATCAGCTTGATCCTACCAGCATGCAATTCCTCATTATGTTTTTGAAGTAACACAAACATGCCTTTTTTGTACTGAGTACCCTTCACTGTCACTCAATTGGTGGCTGTTGTGTTCTCTGATTGAAAATGAAAACTGGCAACAGATTCCCTGATTTTTTCATTGTAATCACTAGCGTAGAATTCTGTGCCTTTTTCAAGTTGCACACATTCTGGAAACAAGCACCCAGCACTCAAGTATGCCTGTTGAAGCTGATGTCGTTCAGCAAGTGTTTTACAGACATTTTTGAAATTGTGCAGCTTTCTGGCGCACTGCTTAAAGAAGGTGTGCTTGCTCTCAAACCTTAAAGTCCAAACGCGAATCAATGGGCCAAACTGAGTAATGAGCTGAGGGTAGTGACATAAATAGTGGTGTTTTGGTTTCAGCGCATGATCAGGAAAAAGAGTTACTCTGTAGTGGATGTACTCATCAATGATAACCTTCAGATATGCCACCTGACCTGCTGTGATTTCTGGTGCACAAACAAGTTCTACCACTTCTCTCAACAGTAAAACAAGGTTCCACACTTCATTGTTATTTGGATCTTTAATCCTATCCCCCACAAGGAGAGGCAGCAATCTCAGAAAGCACCAATTTTGCACAGCATGTCCACTGAGCCTTCCACTACCTGGAGAGATGTCTGCAGGTTTGTTGTTGGCATCGCTTCCCTGATACTTGAATTGGTTTTTACATCGATTGAGTTGCAAATAAGTAAAATGGTTCTCTTGAACTAAATGATCAATAAACAAAATAAGATCATGGGACACGATGCCCTCAAACAGGTCATGCCCTAGGCATGGGGGCAAGCCAGGTTGGCACACATGAAAGTAGGCTAGCTGATTGAAGGGGGAATTGAATTTGATACCAGAGATGGAATTCACGGTGCTTGAGGTCAAATCCTGCAAATGGTCTTGATAGGACTGTACAGTTCTAACTGTACCAAATGAGTGCGGTGAGCTCAGAAAGGTATTTCTATGAATGTCACAGTATCGACAGAAATGCAAACTCCTACTAAAGTTTTCCACAAAGCCTCCAATGTTGTGAGATCCTAAGTTGTCTCCAGAAATAGCACACAACGTACCCTTCACAACCTGGCCATCATTTAATGTAATGCCACTCTCCTCAAGGGCTTTCAAGTCTTTGATCAGAGGTTCAAAAACTTTATCTGGCCCAAAATACTTGAAATCTTGCTCTCTACACAAAAGAATAAGCTGCATGTGGTCTATAATGGACCTGTTGTGCGGCAGAATATCTGCAAGTGTAAGGTAAACTGCTAAAATTTTATGTTTTTTTCTTCCTGAGCCAAGGGGATTAACAACTTCAAATGAATCCTGGTAGATTATGAGACCTAGAGAAGATGGCTCACTTTTTAACAATGAATTTCCCTGTACTCCCTTTCCATCCCAAATGTCCTGGAACACATTCTCTGTTGGAGTTTTGGAGTGTGTTTCATTGTATTGCTCTCGAACAGACTCACTTTTAAGAAGAGCAGTTACTGTTTGCAGTACAGGTATATACTGTGCAAAACATTCCTTACCATCATCACCAATACCTAATAAGAGAGGCACAGGTTCGACGTAGTGTTAGCAATTTTAATATATTGCTTTTCGTGGTCAAGGAGGTGGATCAAGGATACTCTTCAATTCAATTCGAATGGTTAAAACACTTTGTCTTTATTGTGTCAGCTCGAAGTCTTTACATAAGAACACAATGGATCTGTGGTCCTCTGGAAGCGCACGCTCGAAGCGCGCTCTCGCGCGCACGCTCGAAGCATCTCTGCTACTGTGGTGCTTATATACTATTTGATAAAAAGGGGTTTGTACATCACTGGGCGTATAATTCAAACCAATCAAACATTTAGAATTACACGTGTTCAGTTCATGTCTAGTATTTTTCCATGATGATAGAAACTTATGAGTTTTGGCGTTTCCTGTTTTGCATAAACTGACTCTGCTTTTGTGGCAAATCCTTTATCTGGAGAATGCTCAGGACATCTTCCTGTAGCCCTCCCTCTCAGAACTCTCATAACACAGGCCCAAGGTCACCCATTCGAAACTTAACTACCACAGACAAGTTTATACACTCTATTACAACATACTTTTTATAGAATTAAATGTTAAATTCCCACAATCCCTCCTTGGGATCAACACTATACAGCGGTATTTCAAGCTTGTATGGGTGATATCTTCACTCAATACCTGAAGCAGGTACACATTGCAAACCCAGTTTTCTTAATTTTATTTACTCTAACTATCAGGGTTATAATACTGGCACAGCGGTAAGCAATGATGTCAGAGCTCTTACTTAATCACCAGGAAAACCTCCAATAGGCAAAACCACAGAACTCTAGACTGAGTCTGCTGCTGATGAGGACATGTCTCTGTCCGATATCCATCTTAAGCGATACTCCTTCATTTTTAATACATTTTACTTTTTACCCTTCTATCAAGAGGAAAGAAAATCCTAGCATTTTGGCAACAGTGCATTGGCAGCTTTTTCTAAACATTTTATCACAATATAGTTACATGGGGGTTTCTTATTCAGGGGTTGGTGCATGACCCGCATTGGTGATGATTTCTACAATTTGTGGCATCACAATCATTTGGTGTTCAGGTCCTAAGGTGCCATCAGAGTTAATATCTGCTGGAGTATACCCACGAGCCTCAAGCTCCTCGTACAACACAATCGCTGACTCTCCAAACCAATAGGCATTACTGAATTTCTCATCATCTCTCAGGGCCAATAAGAGATTTGGCTTTTCTGTTCTGTAACAGCAACGCCATTCTGACCCTCCTCCCTGGGCATGTTTACAGTGGGGATTTCCAATCGGGCAATTGGGGGTGTAGGGAGGTTCTGGTATCTCCCACACGGTTGGCATAGGCATAGGGTGCTCATCACATGGTTCAATCAGTAATGGTAGTACAAAACATTTAATCGACTAACATACGATACTTTTCCCGCAAAATTATGTTGGCTTCTTCTTCTTTGGTCCAAGTAGCCTCAACGTCGGACCAATGGACAGAGGAGAGGTTACTAGCACATCACTCAGCCACGGTCTTTCTTTGGCAGATTATGTAATGCATCTCTGTGTGTATTCTCTCTATCTGCCATTGATGAGGGAGCACATAGCTCCTGGTTGTGTAATTCTTTCTTCGTGTGTGTGTATATTCAGTGTTAGTGTTACCCCAAATTGCTCCCAATGAGCAGGCCAGCACCCCGCACGGCAGCCGCCACCACCGGTGTGCAAATGTGTGTGTGAACGGGTGAGTGAGAGGCCATTGTAAAGCGCTTTGGATAAAGGCGCTATATAAGTGCAGTCCATTTACCATTTACTTTAATATACACCCAATCCCCGGGCGTATTCCACCTAAGCCCCAAGGAAATGTCGTCTGTCCTTTTCCCCTGTTGGAAAATAATCTTGCACATTCTGTTTAAGTGTTACACATAGTTCGCCAGTTCCCTCTTGAGCTGTTCAAGCGGGGGTCCATTGTACGGACCTCATACAAACGGCGTGGGCCCTCCTATGGTCGATTGTGCCCTATTGGGGAAAAACTGATACTTTCCAAATTATTATAAATCACCACTTCCCCCCCTTTGCGCAATTGTCCTGCCCATGCGCATCCTTAATCACACTTTGCTCTGTGTGTGTTATCTGTTTATTAGTTGCTCGAGGTTGTGTGCTTCTGTCTTCTTGGGCCCAATATCTGCAGAGAAACCTGACAATTTCAGTTAGTCACACAGTACTTTGTCATCTCATCTCCAATCCCCTGTAATTCTTCACAGCAGTGATAATTCGTCCCTGGAATTATCATTGGAGTTCCTGTCATAAATTCAAAAAAGGGGAGAAATTAGCAATAATTAGTGGGGCCTAGTTCAGCTCTCATTGTCAGTAGAGCTGCTTGAGAGCCGCCACCCAGTTCCTGCTGGAAACCGAGAAGAACTCTTTATTAGACTTTTCCCTTCACTTAGGGTACATTTTCACATACGGGGCAGCGTAGGATTTATTTGTCTGTTCAGTTTATTTATTTATTTATCTTTGTTTTGGTTGTGCACCTAAACTGACAACCCTTTAGGAGAGATCGCATTGCCGGGTTTCACTTTGATGGTTTTTAGACAAAATCAAACAATTAAACACAAAACAAAACCACACAACTTAGGATGTAAATGAAACTAATTATTTATCTGCACCCGAACAAAAAACACAAACATTGGGAAGGTGGCCTTGCCCTCCACTTCCCCCAGCTTAAACTGTAAAGTTTCCACTTCTTATCTTCGCTTAAACATTGTTTCAATACTCCGCTGTTGCTCAATTATTTTCACTTGGTCCTTTATAGCGCCGCCAACTATGGTTATGCACAGCTTGATACAGATGCAGGCGCGGGTGTTTGAACATTTTTATCCTGTCAAAACAGAGCTCTTCGGCTCTTTTGACCATTAATAATAAAACCCAGAAAATTCGAAATCAAACAAAACCCACAGCAAGAAGGAAAACAATATCCATTTCGAATGCTTCCACCTTATCCATAGCTGAACAACTCTCTCCCACTTTTCCCTTGCAAAGTCTTTGATCAGATCCTCATAACCAATCTTACATAGCACATCTGCTTCTATACATAATAGAAATAGGGCATTCAGCCTGCCTTATTGCATAGTTGTTCTGAGGGGATTTCCTAAACAAACACTTGTAAAACTAGTGTTTAACAAATAAACTGAAATAAATTTCACGATGTTCTATCAAAAAAGGCTGGAATAAACAAAACTAAATAGTACTGAAAATGAATTTATTCGTAAACTAAATGAATTAAAAATATCTCCAAGAATAGTATTAACCGTATTCAAGATATATAAAACGTACTTACATTTTAATCGATTAAACAGTCAGAGCTGAGTGTGCTATTGGACTAGTCATTACGCAACTCAAAGCAAGAATGAGGTAATATATGCACATGCAATTAACACCAGTGACAGTTGGCAACTCTAGTATAGCCACATATTGGTTATATTTGTGTAGCCTATATAAAACATGGTTATAGCATGGCCTCCTTAAAATAGCCTACATTTATTGTGCTATTTCGATACAAAAGAAAACAAGAATGTGCTTTATTTAATCAATATCATTATTTGAAATGGTTTAATAACGGGCAGACTTTCATTAACTCTTAGTTTGATAGTCACAGAATGGGCCTACATGGAAAATGTACAACATAGCCTAAAGTAGCCTATGTGATTTTGATTAGAAATGCTTGAACCGTTTTGCTTTCGGTAACGTTCCGCTGGGTGGACGTCAGAGGCCAGTAGACCTACAGGTAGGCTACAGGTTTCGATCATTTTGTAAGATTGCAGGCTATATATATTTTTTTTTTAATGTGAAACTAATTTGTTGCTAATTTATTAGGCTACTGAGTAGCCCGTATGCAGAGAGTAACTGATTCGGTTGACAATTATGTAGGCTACTGCGGTGCGGTAGTCAGCAGTTCATATAGGCTAGTCAGTTCAGTAGGACTCACTGAACTGTGGTAGTAGGGGTAGTCTGTGGTCAGTACAGTTCGCTACAGTTCCTGTCCGCTGATGCGCACTCAAGCATATGAACGAATCATTGAGTGCTGATCCGGTACACTCAATTCACTTTAAAGATTCGTTCAAAAAGATTCGTTCGTTCACGTACTGCACATCACTAAGACACGCTCGCGCATGCCCACTACACTGGTTAAAGAATGAGTTCCTGGTCGTTCCTGACAGTGTTGTTGTTATACAATATATACACATACTCGGTTAAATCACACTAAAACACTGTCTCACTTTCTATGTCTTGGCTGCTGGAAACTACAACTAAAGTTCCCTCATGGGAAAATAAGTTATTCTATCCTGTTCTATTCCATTCTCTTCTCTGGCCACCAAACAAGTCCCCTTTCCCTGAAAGACTGAAAAGTTAAATTCAAAGCGGGCAACGCAGACTCTCTCTCTGCATGAAATCAAATCGCACATGCAGAAAATGGCACTCAAAACGAATTGTAACATTTTGCTTAAACACTAATATCTACTTTCACTTCTGAGGCACTAATTACATTCCAGGTAGCAAGGAAACATCGAATCAACCTCGCCAGCATGTCATTGGCAACAGTATCGGTCAGCAACCAACTTTCCATGATTGAGCACCCACCGGTCACTGATGTATCAGTGTAATAATAACACTGAAGTCATACTGATGAATAACATTAATTTTTACTTTGATAAATCAAATTCAGATGCGCTTTCTTTTTTGTAAACCCGTTAGAATTATTAATTTGCTATTTGTGCAGTCGCTGCTGTAGTTATATTCTTCTTAATGCAGCAAAAACCATCCAATCATAAGTGAATAATGTCTCAATACTCCTCCATTCCTTTAACCACAGAATGTGCCCTTTGCAACATTCTGTCCACTGCACAGGACTCTCTGTTCTAGTTTCACATGCATGAGCCTTCAATCTCCTTTCACCAGAACCCCCCTTTATGACTAACAGGTTTTGTCTGATTGTGTCAAAACCTTCCAGTAAACATGTGATCATACATTTTGGATAATAAACACCTCTATTTAATAGCTTTAATCATTATTTTTCTCTAACAATCATCCCTCCTTTTATCACCTTTAGTGATAAATATACATTAAAAACATAAAAATATTCAAAATGAACTTAACCGCAAATGTTTGTGGTTAATGCCAACGTTTATCAATTTGTTATTTATTTATTTATTTATTTTTTTACCTAAGAATCCCGATATCTCACGATGGAAAATGTAATAAACGCTTTGTAGTTGAAATCGGTGCTCGGCCCGACCTCCCTGCTAGAAATAAATTACCATCACGTTATCATGGCAACTCACACCGTGACCCTCATTGTGAAACAACCCCGTATTAGAGTTCAGTTGTTGTGACAAATTATAGATTATTCATTACCTATATACAATTATATAACATACTGTAGGACCAACTATATCAAAATGTAGTGTCAACATGAACATGTTTTTCTGTGGTAGGATGAATTGCACAAAAAGCCCATATGTGCACAACAGCAGCACAAGGCCTCAGACCCAAGGGCAGACAAACCACGCCGGAAAAATGAGCTCATTATTTGTATCGGAGTGTGCTCTATGAACAATGGTCCCAAACTAGGCACCCAACACGAGCCCATCTCGACACCTGCAAATCAAGGACACACACACACACCCACACGCAGGGAAACTGCCTGTTCCTAGCCCGTCTGAAGAGATAAGCATGAACCACTCCCTACACATTCCTTGTCTGGAAGATCATCCAGCACGCTAGTTTTGAAAATGTATGTGTGTGTGCAGCTTGAGGAACTGATAGTTTCTTAAATCCAAATAAAACATTTATCTTCTATCTTTACATACATTGGTGTAAAAACTATGTATTGGACTACTATTGTCAAACCGTGACTAGGATGTTTCTGATATGATTAAATCATAGCATTTCATCAAAACTACCATATAAATAAGGGTCATATGTAATGCTTAATTAGGACAGGCAGAGACCTCTGCAGACCATGGAAACACCAAAAAAAATGGGGGGGGGGGGGGTCGCAATAACACACAAGATGTCAGCTGAACTTCATGGTGCGCTGTTATGTTTTTCTTCTGTCATTAACGGACTTTTTTTTTTTTACGTCTTGCGGGTGAGCATGAAATTGACGGACTCAGACTGGACTGTGTGATTGAGTGTTTTTAACATATGTATGTTTAGCCGTTCAGCCTGGGTATGTATATTTCTGCTAAACCTTTTATAATAAATGATGTTATACCAGATTCTAGAATGTTGTGTCTATTTTGGAAGAAAGTTTGAATTCACTTGTAGTGCAATGGTCCTGACCCCTCCCGACAGGACAGTGAAAGGATTGTTCGATTTATCATACTTCACTAGCATGAAGCTATAACTATAACTATAACTATAACTGCGTGTATTATCTGCATTAACCAGAGGTTTTAAATCAGTACATTGGCCTGCATTACTTACTTATTTATTTATTTGGTAAATCAGACCTTTTTCTTCAATCTTGTCTGTTACAAAATGAGTCTTTACTCAATTTATCTCTTTCAAACACTTTGAAGGACAAAGAATACGGTTCGGTTATCATGCTGAGATCAATCTTAGTTTTTATTTATTTATAACCATAGGCTAAAACCTTCTCCACAGCGAATTCGCTGTAGCCAGTAGCCTATGCTATTTGAGCACAATAAACTGCAACAGACTGTCTCTGCCTTGTTTTGCCTGCAACTAAATCGAATCACTACCTGAAAATAGAGAACTGAGTAGCACATAACTCCAAGCCAGTCAAAGGACAAAGTTACAAATTAGTGCGCTCAGAATTTTCCATGAAAATAAACTGCATATATGTATAATATCATATAATATATATGTAATGTAATAACAAATTAACTAATAATGCAAATTGAATTACACTTTCACTTCCTTCTATGTTGTCTTGCTTTCTGTCACAATCCTATGCAAGTTTCCCTCGCGTATAACTTCCACTTATCTATCTGTACTAACCATAAACTTAATCAACCGTAAACTCTGATTAAGATCTTCCACACTTCTTTGCACAACACTGTTTACACTTTCCCAGGCGGGTCTTCATTACGATGCGTCTGATCATAAGTTTCACAAATCTTATAGTACACTGAGTTATTGCAAAAACAAACTATTGCAAATATATCATACATTGTAGTATAGCTCTGGAGACACAGAAAATAATTGGGCACATATTTTAACTCTTTTTCTTAAGTTCTCTCCTACATGAGCTATTACGGTAATTCTGGTGGTCAGGTTACACGCCACTTCAAAACAAAAGCTACGGGATAAAATAAATTTTAACAAAATACACTCGCTGGTTATTTCACTCAAGGTGTAAAGGGTTCAAAGCACTGCAAGTATTTTTAGTTTTCCTTTATAAATTCACCAATAATGTGCCTTCTACCCACTTAATAACTGCTCACTTAATTACGAAGGCTACAACTCAACAAGCCAAAAGTATTTGGACGCCTTTATGCGTGCACCGTTAGATTGTCTGTTCTTCCAGTCTCTCCGCTATCGGGCTGCCCACGACCAACAGGACACTATAATTTGTTCAATCAGAATCCCACTTTATCACAATATACCATGAGTTGGGCTTCCCATTTACTTTTTAAATCACATTATTTTGGGTCAAACAATTTACAGGTTTTTTCTTTTTAACCTACTCAGCTGATTTAACATACACACAACACAGCTCATACACAACCCACACACAGCGCTTTTTCTCATACTTGTGTCGACACACATGGCCATCACTCATACACAACCCACACCTTTTCTCAGACAAAAATAAAAATAATAATAATACAGCAGATATACAACAGATAAAATAAAAAATAAAAAACTCAAAGACCTGTTTATGAATCAAAACTGTATTCCATGAATCAAGTCCTTTTGTATGTTTTCACTCGTGGATTTAGCGCCATTCTATCTCACCCGTTTAAGGTCGACTATTTGGTTCGACGGACCTTACATTGATATCACTAGATCAATGTATCACCACAGTAATTTGCTTTAGCTCCATTCTATCTCACCCGTTTAATGTCGACTATTTGGTTCGACGGACCTTACATTGATATCACTAGATCAATGTATCACCACAGTAATTTGCGTATTTACGTTTCCGAGGTGCATATGCGTCGCACTATGTAACTTGATAATGGCCCAGAATCCTAAGGCTGAATTCGTCTCCAAAGGACTACGCCCTTAGAATCTCATTACATAGGTCCCACAAATAATGGACCCGCAAATTTTTAATTACACACAACCAAAGAATATTTTATTCTGTGTCTTCACTGCACTTTTCCTTATTCTTTGTCAAGTTGGGTCATGGAATACACCTTAATACATTTATATTCGTTTGACACATTTTACGCAAATTAGTTCTTTTAACAAATTTTCAGATGGTTTGGTTATATTTCTCAGACATTCCTTATATTTCCTAGGCAGATTTTATGAAAAAGGTTCTGCTTACCTTGTCTTTTTAGGGGCCCCGGAATGTCCAAGAGATTAAACTGCCACCGTCTTTTCTTTTGGATTGATCCAAGATCATCTCCCTCCCCACGTCGAGGTCACCAATTGTTAGCAATTTTAATATATTGCTTTTCGTGGTCAAGGAGGTGGATCAAGGATACTCTTCAATTCAATTCGAATAGTTAAAACACTTTTTCTTTATTGTGTCAGCTCGAAGTCTTTACATAAGAACACAATGGATCTGTGGTCCTCTGGAAGCGCACGCTCGAAGCGCGCTCTCGCGCGCACGCTCGAAGCATCTCTGCTACTGTGGTGCTTATATACTATTTGATAAAAAGGGGTTTGTACATCACTGGGCGTATAATTCAAACCAATCAAACATTTAGAATTACACGTGTTCAGTTCATGTCTAGTATTTTTCCATGATGATAGAAACTTATGAGTTTTGGCGTTTCCTGTTTTGCATAAACTGACTCTGCTTTTGTGGCAAATCCTTTATCTGGAGAATGCTCAGGACATCTTCCTGTAGCCCTCCCTCTCAGAACTCTCATAACACAGGCCCAAGGTCACCCATTCGAAACTTAACTACCACAGACAAGTTTATACACTCTATTACAACATACTTTTTATATAATTAAATGTTAAATTCCCACAGTAGCTAAAATTCTTCTTAAAAGCAGACTTTCTCTTTTGGCCTGTACTTAAAATTCCACTGTTGTAAGCCTTAAGGAGATCATCTCTTTTAATATCATCAATGAGACTGCCTATTGTGGCCTCTGGAATTCCAAGATCAGTCAAACTATCACTCAGTTTATTAAGTAAATGTACCAGGCCGAGGTCATGAACACTTTGAAACTCCTCAATAATGGTTTGAATGGTGCTCTCAGGCAACAATAATTTAGCTTGCAGTTTCAAATAAAAAAGAGTTAAGTTCTGTAGAAACAGCGTTTCATCAATAGGAAAAAGCTTCTCTGGTTCGTCACAACTATCTGTCAATAGCATACTAGCCTGACTCACAGTTTCAGTCACATCTACTTGACATTCTAAAAGACTGTCAAGTAGATGTTCGACACCATTGTTTCTGTGCTTCCGTGAAATATGTGATGCAAAACTGGACAACACACTGAATTTCCTGCCACAACCTGTAAATGGGCACTTGATTTCTAAACCCTCAGAAATATGTGACTTAATGTGACACAGATAGGAGGCTATGCTGTCACACTTGACTGTACACGACTCAACCACACATTTTGGTGTAATGTTGCATGGTTGGCACTCATTCAGCACAGATTTCTTCTTTTTGTGGTCTCTATACATATGTACTTTAAGTACAGTCAATTTACGATATGTCCGTGCACATTCAGACACACCGCATTGAAAAGCATAGTTCGGGACATTGCTGTGCATTTTAATGTGCTGACTAAATTCATAGATGCTATCAGACACATGATCACATGAAATAAATTTACAATTAAACATTTTTAATAAATGCTGATGGACCACAAATAAATCTTAAAATCTCATTCGATCAATCCAAATAATAAATCGGCAATTACACTAACTGGCGGTTAGCTGACGGTATCCACGCACGTGGCTCCAATTCAGCAATGGTGGGTAGAACCAAAAGCCATATACTCTGGTATAAATCACGAAGTAACTGAGGCACGAAGTAGCCTAATATAGCAGACTATGCCAGCAAGCTAAATTCCTATAACGTTAGCTAGGCTATCATCACAGCTAGGCAAGGTCAAGGGATAATATCAGATAGGCTAACACAGGAACATTTTATTCTACAGACTGTATGCGTTATTTTCGTCACAACCGTGTGGTAAACTTTGATTCCTCAGTTTTTCTGAGAATGTCCTAAATTAGCTAACGTAACGTTAGCCTAATTTAGGATTGAGTGAGTGGTAAATAGACTAACGTAAATTTGATTTTTGTAACGTTAATTAAAACATTAATAGTTAGGCCTACTCTAGTATGCGTCAGTGCATTGAAGATATTTTTTATTTAGTTTGGGGTTGTGTTGTTGGATTCTGTATTATATTCTTTATCACAAGACAGAGATTGTGTTAACTTACCCTTCTCTGATAAAATTATCTTTTCTGTTGCTAAGCGTTTGTCCAACCGATTTATAACATCGCGGCTCGTCGCGTAAGGGACTGCCTACAAATTACAAGAGAGAGATTACAGGGCTGCAAGAAATCTGATAAATATTTATTTTATCTAGAACTAATTTGCTTTGAATCAGAACCTACTTTTACAAAAAATAGTACAAGTGAAAATGATGAAATGCCAACTGAATTAACATCACCTTTTTAATCACAACAGTTCAGTAAAATCCGTCCACAATAAAAGAGAAACAGCAACAACATACCTTGTTCCTTAATGTCGGTTCCCGCCGATTTTGATGTTCTTACTGGCCTGTGCAGTTGTTGTCAAATTTGAATTTACAGTGGCATTTACAGCATGGTCCAAGGTTTTCCCATGGTGCATTGCAATTCACAGTATAATTACAACAAAATATAAATACAGCACTTTACTGTACGATATTACTGTAAAATTACTGCAATTGCTAACAGTGTGCTGCATGAGATTCACCTCTGATAGAATACTCCTGCTTTACCTGGGGAAACAGGTACTGCTGCATGAGATTCACCTCTGATAGAATACTCCTGATTTACCTGGGGAAACAGGTACTGCTGCATGAGATTCACCTCTGATAGAATACTCCTGATTTACCTGGGGAAACAGGTACTGCTGCATGAGATTCACCTCTGATAGAATACTCCTGCTTTACCTGGGGAAACAGGTACTGCTGTATGAGATTCACCTCTGATAGAATACTCCTGCTTTACCTGGGGAAACAGGTACTGCTGCATGAGATTCACCTCTGATAGAATACTCCTGATTTACCTGGGGAAACAGGTATACTGCTGCATGAGATTCACCTCTGATAGAATACTCCTGCTTTACCTGGGGAAACAGGTACTGCTGCATGAGATTCACCTCTGATAGAATACTCCTGATTTACCTGGGGAAACAGGTACTGCTGTATGAGATTCACCTCTGATAGAATACTCCTGATTTACCTGGGGAAACAGGTACTGCTGCATGAGATTCACCTCTGATAGAATACTCCTGATTTACCTGGGGAAACAGGTATACTGCTGCATGAGATTCACCTCTGATAGAATACTCCTGCTTTACCTGGGGAAACAGGTACTGCTGCATGAGATTCACCTCTGATAGAATACTCCTGATTTACCTGGGGAAACAGGTGCTGCTGCATGAGATTCACCGCTGATAGAATACTCCTGCTTTACCTGGGGAAACAGGTACTGCTGCATGAGATTCACCTCTGATAGAATACTCCTGATTTACCTGGGGAAACAGGTACTGCTGCATGAGATTCACCTCTGATAGAATACTCCTGATTTACCTGGGGAAACAGGTACTGCTGCATGAGATTCATCTCTGATAGAATACTCCTGCTTTACCTGGGGAAACAGGTACTGCTGTATGAGATTCACCTCTGATAGAATACTCCTGCTTTACCTGGGGAAACAGGTACTGCTGCATGAGATTCACCTCTGATAGAATACTCCTGATTTACCTGTATGAGGGATCTCTGTCCGAAAACAGAGATGGGAATATTGGAGATCCAAATGCACGTAGTTGACCAGTCTTAAAGTGTTCGTAAGAACACCACTAATACGGGCAATAATCCGTAGTGGAGAAACAACTAGAAATGAAAGACTAAACCTCGCAATGTAACCGAGGAGCTCGCTAAACGAGCAAAACAAAGGAATAAGCACTAACGCTTATCTAACTCCGTTTGTTGGAGCGAACAAAGAAAACCAAAACTATAAGACCCCTATAACTGGAGTCAGCGCAGTTAGAGCGCTCGTCGGTAGAAACGGTAACTAAAAGAAAATAAGCAGACACGCTTATCTTACTCCCGTTATTGGAGTGAAAACTAAAAGGAAAACCGAGAACTCAACAACCCAAACCTTTCCTGGGGAAGAGCACTCGTAAGTAGAGTAAATAACGAAAGAAACAAAAGAACCTTCCTTTCTTTCTAACACCCTATTTTCTAAACCCTTTTCGTTTTTTTAAACTATCTTACTTTCTATTTCTCTATACCTTGTTACCGGCTCGAATGTTTAAGTGGAAACAACATGGAAGCAATGAGAGCATCCAGAAGCGGGGTATAAATAGTGAGCGGAATTACCTGCCAGGTGAACTCACTAATGGCCAGGTGAACTCACTAATGACAAGGTGAAAACAAAACCTGTGACGGAACACAGGGAAATCCGATAGATTACCGGTAAACGATAACGACGAATAAAACGACGTAGAGATAAGGGAAGAAAAGTCAGATCCATGACAGGACCCCCCCTCTAAGGAACGGCACCGGACGTTTCCACAACCTTATCTCTGCGGAAGTCGGTGATTAACTGCGGGTCCAGGATGTGTCTCGATGGAACCCAGCAACGTTCCTCCGGACCATAACCTTCCCAGTCCACAAGAAATTGCCACCCTCTACCTACACGTCTCTCGGCCACAATGCGGCGAACGGTATAAGCCGGACCCCCTTCTATGAGTCGGGGAGGCGGAGGTGGTCTCTCAACTGGGGCGAGGGGGCTTACGAGTACCGGTTTCAGACGGGAGACGTGAAAAGTGGGGTGGATGCGCATTGAGCGCGGCAGTTGCAATCGAAATGTGACTGGGTTGATTCTTTTAATAATCTTGAAAGGGCCCACAAAACGAGGAGCGAGTTTGCGGGACTCGACCCGCAACGGAAGGTCCCGCGTAGTAAGCCAAACCCGTTGTCCCACTCTATAGGATGGTGCAGCTCGACGATGCCTATCAGCCGCAACTTTTTGTTTAGCCGAAGCCCGTATAAGAGATGACCGCACTTGTCTCCAAACCGACCGACACCGCCGAACGAAAGATCCTACGGAGGGTACCTCCACCTCCTTCTCGAGCTCAGGAAAAAGAGGTGGTTGGTAACCCAACTGAGCCTCGAAGGGGGAGAGGCCGGTGGAGGCGTTACGCAGCGTGTTATGAGCGTACTCAGCCCAGGCGAGATGACGGCTCCAGGAGGTAGGCTTGGATGCGGCAAGGCAGCGAAGAGTATTCTCTAGAGTCTGATTAGTACGCTCTGTCTGGCCGTTAGTCTCCGGGTGGAACCCGGAAGATAAACTAACCGAAGCCCCCAGCAGAGAGCAAAACGCCCGCCAAAACTTGGCGGCGAACTGAGGGCCGCGATCGGACACCACATCCGACGGAAGGCCATGCGGACGAAACACATGGTCAATCATAAGTTGCGCTGTCTCAGGTGCCGAGGGCAGCTTGGACAGCGCAATAAAATGGGCCGCTTTGGAAAAACGGTCGACCACCACTAAAATGGTAGTATTGCCTGAAGATAACGGCAACCCCGTGATGAAGTCCAGGGAAATATGACTCCAGGGACGGGTGGGAATGGGTAGGGGGCGAAGAAAACCCGAGGGGGGAAGGTGAGAGGCCTTGCTGCGAGCGCAAACCGGACAAGCCGCGACAAATGAGCGTACGTCTCTATCCAGACTAGGCCACCAGAAACGCCGGGATAAAAAGTCCCTAGTTCGATGAACCCCTGGGTGCCCGGTGAGTTGGGAGGCGTGGCCCCATTGGAGGACCCGCGACCTAAGACGAGGAGGCACGAAAAGACAGTTTGCCGGTGCCCCACCTGGACCTGGGTCTGAGCGCAAGGCTCTCTGCACCGCTGCCTCAACCTCCCAAATAACCGGGGCAACAATGAGGTCAGTGGCGATAATAGGCTCAGGAACTGAGTCTGTCTCAGAACGGTCGTAAATCCGCGAGAGAGCGTCAGGTTTGACGTTTTTAGACCCGGGGCGATACGTGATAATAAAATTAAATCTTAGAAAGAATAGCGCCCACCTAGCTTGCCGTGAATTACGCCTTTTAGCCAGCTGAACGTATTCAAGATTCTTATGATCCGTCCAGACAGTGAATGGATGTTCCGCTCCTTCAAGCCAATGGCGCCATTCTTCCAAAGCCAACTTGACCGCAAGCAATTCTCGATCCCCTACGTCATAATTCCTCTCTGCCGATGTTAGGGCGCGAGAGAAATAAGCGCAGGGGTGCATCTTGTGGTCAAGTGGCGAACATTGGGAAAGAATGGCTCCGGCGCCTAGCTCGGAGGCGTCTACCTCTACCACAAAGGGCAGGGAGGGGTTGGGAGTAACCAAGATGGGTTCGGAAGTGAACCTTCTCTTTAATTCGGCAAATGCTGAAGCTGCCTTCGAATTCCATTGGAACTGGCTGCCAAGGTTCTTCTTAGTGAGCGCAGTAATGGGCGCTGCTACCGCACTAAAATTTCGAATAAATCGCCGATAAAAATTCGCAAAACCTAAAAAACGTTGTATCTGTTTTACGGAAGATGGCGTGGGCCAGTTCTTTACAGCGGAAACCTTCTCTGGATCCATCTGTACCTTACCCTCCTTAATAATGAAACCCAAAAATGAAACAGAGCCTGTGTGAAAGACACACTTCTCTGCCTTTACAAATAATTGGGCTTTAAGAAGTGCAGCAAGAACCTGATGAACGTGACCGACATGTGTGGTAAAATCGGGCGAAAATATTAAAATATCGTCAAGATACACGAAGACGAATTTTTCCAGCATTTCCCTCAGCACATCGTTAATCAACGCCTGAAACACAGAGGGGGCGCTAGTGAGCCCGAACGGCATGACGCGATATTCGTAGTGACCGCTGTGCGTGTTAAAAGCGGTCTTCCACTCGTCGCCCTCGCGAATACGAATGAGGTTATAGGCGTTTCGTAGGTCCAGTTTCGTAAAAATAGACGCCCCCTGAAGGCGCTCCAAAGCGGAGTTCATAAGAGGAAGGGGGTATCTGTTCTTGACTGTTATATCGTTTAAGGGCCTGTAATCAATACAGGGTCTGAGGCCTCCGTCTTTTTTTTTAACAAAAAAAAAACCCGCCCCTGCAGGTGAGGTAGAAGGTCTAATAAAACCATTAACCAGAGCCTCCTCAATATATTTGTGCATGGCTGCGCTCTCAGGGATGGACAACGAATAAAGAGACCCTCTAGAGGGGGTAGTGCCTGGGTATAGCTCAATAGCACAGTCATAAGGTCTGTGAGGTGGTAATGAAGTGGAACGTTGTTTGCTAAATGTCTCCGCCAGATCGGCGTACTGTTTGGGAACATTAGCGGGCAACTGGAATTCGAGTGTTCCTCCCACTTCAACATCCTCAGTGTCCGAGACAGAATGAATCTCCCAATCAATCTCTGACCCGGACATCATCTCCTGCCACGCAGGAGGTAGTTCCGCAGAATAATCCCAGTCTAAACTCTCTTCTCCCTTCTCGGAGGGAACATGAGAGGACTGCTGGTTACTACCGTAATTATCCTCACTATCTGAGTCAGACTGAGCATAATCCTCACCCCCTTTTCTCAACAAAAACTGACTGGTGACATCACAGTGGCGTTTGCATCTGGGACTCCATTTTTGAATAACGGGTCCCGCCCGCCCCCAATTAATGTGTGGGTTATGGCGAGTGAGCCAGGAATGACCCAAAACCAGTGGATAAACTGGGGATTCCACTAAAAAAAACTGAATCTCCTCCGTATGTTTGCAAAACGGAACGCGCATGCGTATAGCGGCGGTAACCCGGGAGATGGTGCCAGTACCTAGGGGGCGGCCATCTAGAGCCGTGACTAGGCGAGGTAGAGATAACGGGTGGGTGGGAATTTTATGGGCTTTAACCCAGTTGGCATCGACGAGGCATTCAACTGCCCCTGAGTCAATGAACGCTTTGCAGGGAATCTGGCGGTCGTTCCAGCGCAAATAAACCGACAGGAAGGTCCGAGGGTAATTTAATTCTTGTCCCGCTACGCGACTCGGTTCCACTAGCGGGACTAATCTTTTCCCACAAGTTTGGGACAGTGGTCCCTTAAATGGCCCTTCCTCTTACAATAATTACACCGCCATTCACGGGACTTAGCATCCCCTCTTTCGCGCATGGAAGAGCTATCGACCTGCATGGACTCCTCCTGTTCAATGGGAGCAACAAAGGGACTGTGAACCGGTGCTGGCGTGTGAGAGGAAGAGTAACGAGGTGGGTGCTGTTTAAAACCCTTATGAGTCCTCTCCTTCTCTCTCTCTCTAAACCGGTTGTCCAACCGAATGGCCGTAGATACAAGAGCCCCGAATGTAGCGGGTGGCTCGATCCCCGCAATAGCGTCCTTTATGTTCTCTGATAAGGCATTAAGGAACAGAGCACATAGAGGCTCATCGGACCACCCTGTCACTCCCGCAAGGGCACGAAAAGTAATAGAAAATGCGGCTACGGTGTCAGTGCCCTGACGAAGACGGGTTAGACGCATGGCAGCTTCTTTGCCAGCAACGTCCTGATCGAACACTGACACCATCTCCGCCATAAGCCGCTCCGTATTACTAACAATGGTAGAATTCGCTCTAATAAGTGGGTCGGCCCATGCGAGAGCATTACCGGTCAAGAGAGAGAGAATAAAGGCTACTCTGGACTCTTGTGCCTGAAACCGCGAGGGTTGTATTTTAAAAAAAATTAGGCATTGTGTCAAAAACCCCTGACATCTGCCGGATTCTCCATTATACCGTAAGGGGAGTTGGAGTCTTGGCTCCCTTACGTCAGATGTAAATGTAGGAGGAATAACCTGTATAGGTGCTTCTGCAACTGGGGGAGAATCGGACCTGAGGGAGAGAGTACGGATCATTTCTGCCAGATCTTGTAGCGCTACAGCTTGTAACTGCATCTGCTCGTGTAAAGCTTGCTGTGAGTTTTGCAAGGCACGAATACTCTCTCTCTGGTCCGTCAGGGCTACCTCCTGATCGGAAATGATCACTCTGAGATTGGCAACTACTGCTGGAAACTCCCCTGTGGCTTCCATGTTCTATGAGGGATCTCTGTCCGAAAACAGAGATGGGAATATTGGAGATCCAAATGCACGTAGTTGACCAGTCTTAAAGTGTTCGTAAGAACACCACTAATACGGGCAATAATCCGTAGTGGAGAAACAACTAGAAATGAAAGACTAAACCTCGCAATGTAACCGAGGAGCTCGCTAAACGAGCAAAACAAAGGAATAAGCACTAACGCTTATCTAACTCCGTTTGTTGGAGCGAACAAAGAAAACCAAAACTATAAGACCCCTATAACTGGAGTCAGCGCAGTTAGAGCGCTCGTCGGTAGAAACGGTAACTAAAAGAAAATAAGCAGACACGCTTATCTTACTCCCGTTATTGGAGTGAAAACTAAAAGGAAAACCGAGAACTCAACAACCCAAACCTTTCCTGGGGAAGAGCACTCGTAAGTAGAGTAAATAACGAAAGAAACAAAAGAACCTTCCTTTCTTTCTAACACCCTATTTTCTAAACCCTTTTCGTTTTTTTAAACTATCTTACTTTCTATTTCTCTATACCTTGTTACCGGCTCGAATGTTTAAGTGGAAACAACATGGAAGCAATGAGAGCATCCAGAAGCGGGGTATAAATAGTGAGCGGAATTACCTGCCAGGTGAACTCACTAATGGCCAGGTGAACTCACTAATGACAAGGTGAAAACAAAACCTGTGACGGAACACAGGGAAATCCGATAGATTACCGGTAAACGATAACGACGAATAAAACGACGTAGAGATAAGGGAAGAAAAGTCAGATCCATGACAACCTGGGGAAACAGGTATACTGCTGCATGAGATTCACCTCTGATAGAATACTCCTGCTTTACCTGGGGAAACAGGTACTGCTGCATGAGATTCACCTCTGATAGAATACTCCTGATTTACCTGGGGAAACAGGTACTGCTGTATGAGATTCACCTCTGATAGAATACTCCTGATTTACCTGGGGAAACAGGTACTGCTGCATGAGATTCACCTCTGATAGAATACTCCTGCTTTACCTGGGGAAACAGGTACTGCTGCATGAGATTCACCTCTGATATGATACTCCTGCTTTACCTGAGGAAACAGGTACTGCTGCATGAGATTCACCTCTGATAGAATACTCCTGCTTTACCTGGGGAAACAGGTACTGCTGTATGAGATTCACCTCTGATAGAATACTCCTGCTTTACCTGGGGAAACAGGTACTGCTGCATGAGATTCACCTCTGATAGAATACTCCTGATTTACCTGGGGAAACAGGTACTGCTGTATGAGATTCACCTCTGATAGAATACTCCTGCTTTACCTGGGGAAACAGGTACTGCTGCATGAGATTCACCTGTGATAGAATACTCCTGATTTACCTGGGGAAACAGGTACTGCTGCATGAGATTCACCTCTGATAGAATACTCCTGATTTACCTGGGGAAACAGGTACTGCTGTATGAGATTCACCTCTGATAGAATACTCCTGCTTTACCTGGGGAAACAGGTACTGCTGCATGAGATTCACCTCTGATAGAATACTCCTGATTTACCTGGGGAAACAGGTACTGCTGCATGAGATTCACCTCTGATAGGATACTCCTGCTTTACCTGAGGAAACAGGTACTGCTGCATGAGATTCACCTCTGATAGATGTAGACAGAATTTGTCAATGTGAAAGATGATTGGCTGAGTCTCATGGCGAATAAAACATTTTAAAGCACCGCCCCCTCCTCCCCCCACCCCCCAATTACCAAAGGTGATGGTAACACCAAATTTTGTGTTGGGGAATAGTACATGGTGCATCTCCATGTTTAAAAGGTTGCACACATTACTCTACTGTAACTGGTCAAAAGTGTACTGTTTCTTGGAAGGAACTAGAAGTGTACCTGAAATTTCATTCAATATTCAGAAATACAGATAATGCCTTTTATACAGATTTCTTTTTTCAAAATTTTGCCAGTGATACGGGGAAAATGAAATTAGGGAGAATGTGAGCGTTAAACAGAAAATAAAAAAATGGTAATTTGTTGCACCCAATAAAACCAGTTTTAATGCATTTCTCCACAAAGAATTTGACTATGACATATTCCATATTTATGATTGATAATAACAGTAATAATAAAACCCATAAGTAGGAGTTTGTGAGTTACTACAGGCTCTGTGCTGGTACAGTTCCCTCTCTTTGTACTCTGGCTTTACTCCATCACCACACCTCAGGTATGAAACAGGTACGTCCAGAGAGATCACATCTTTATCTCTACACTCAATGTTCTGCTCAGCCTGGCCTCAGTCCAACACCTCACCTCCTGCAGCTGTGGGCAGAACCAGACTCCCACTCACTCCGTCACACAGTTTCAGAGAAACTAAACTTAACTCTGTCTCTGTCAGTGTGAGCAGTAAAATAGCAGAGGCCAATATCTTGGTGGGTCTGCTCAGAATCAGGAAATATCTCCTGCTCTATGGAGACACATTTGTGTCTTTATTACACAAGCAAAACCGTTGACACTTCAATCTAAATATTTTATTGAGATATGCCTTACATGCTTTGGGATCAAATATTAATTAACTGACATTATCTTTTATAGGGCTGCACAGAAGTAATCTAACACCTTGTTAGCAGTGGTGAAAGAATGACTATCTGTGCCAATGATGGTGATGTCATCCATATATGCCCTTGTGGAATAAAGCCACTCTGAGGTTCGGACTGGAGAAATTCAAGAAGTGTTATTCATGCATATACATACACAAAACAAGCCTTCATACTGATACACTCTGGTTATACAAATCAGGATAAAGACTGTAAGACTGGAATTGAGAAATCTCAGAGCAGCTGAACATGATACCATGGGGGGAAGCCTGTGACGTCTCTGGGAGGCTGTGATGCCAGAACTTCAATGCCGTAAAAGTCTGCTGGGACCATCTGGCGTGAAGTTTATGACGGTCAAAGAATGTCTCCAGGTGTCATGGCTTTGTGAGGAAACGCTTGGACTGTCGTGGAGACAGGCACACAAACAGTGCCATAGTGCCCCCACATGGCGTTATCAGGGCAGGTTAAATCTCTGTCCTTAAACATATTTTTCACACACAACACAACATGGTATACATTGCTTTTGTCCTCCAAAAGCTTAAAAACATACAAATGTGATTGATACTTTTGCTACATTGTACAGTATACACTGGAACTAGTCTGGGCACTGGAACATACATTATACACTCTTTCCAGAGAGATAATTATGTATTGTTCAGTTTTTGAGTGTTACATTAGTAAATACATCAAGTTAATGTACCTACATTAACAGGGACAACTAGGGTGTAAATGTAATATTCTCAACAGGAATTCTGGGACATTTGTGGCATTAATATCAATCACATTTGAAAAACTATATAGAGATGGAGATTTTCATGGCAACACAAACTTAGACCTATTCATGTTTGATATCATTTTGATGGTCCCGGTGTGAGTGGTGCAATGGTCTACATGTCCTAAATGTGCAATATGGATGGAAGGTATATTTCATAAACACTGGCATAAGCTGCCGTTGTTAAATTGCCCTTACAGAAAACCATCCTGTGAAACCCCATAGAAGGGGGGCTAAAGTGCTGACCAGTTTATGGTTTTACGACCGTCTGCAGCCAGATCAAACACAGAGTTTGAGCATTTAAGGAAAGGATACAAACCCATCATGGAAGGCTGTAACCAGTCTTTCCGCACATCCTACTTCAGGTCATTGTGTGTAGCACATTGCCAGGTATGACTAAGTATTTTTCTCTGTACTGTATTTGAATTTGGAATGTTTAATCTATAACTATGTATTGATGATTTAAGTAAGTAACCTACCTGGTAATAAATTAGTTAAACTTGATTTGTGTGGTTTCTCTCTGAAAATTGACTATCTCTGTGCATCGGTAATGGGTTGATTAATTTCCTCAGTCATGGTTATCCCCTCAGCTGGTCTAGGGAGGTTGACTATTTAAGCTTAATGTATCACGGAGTATTGCACCTGTAGAACTATGTCTTAAAGTAGATCACCTCCGCCTGGCGGTTATACATGTTGAGAACGGTGGTTGCCAATATTCCTTTAGTCGGTCCCTGAGTCTTAACCATAGAGTATACCGCACAAAGTGGCTTCTTCCACAACCTCTGAGATAACCGCAGATATCTAGTCAGCTGTGAGTTGTGTACATTAAGGGCCCAATGTAAATCGCGGTGTTAACAGACACATCCAGCTCAGAGAACCGTCTTTAAAGTATGAGAGTCCTTTAACAAATAAAGTGGAAATTGTACATACTAAATTATAATATTAAATGGAGTCAGATAAACGAGTACAGAATCAGCGTTGGTGGCTGATGATTTACTGTAATACACACAGGCTGTTCTTTGGATAAACTGGGGTCAAGGTAGACCAGACTAAAAGCGGAAGGTAACGTGGTACGAGTACCTTTGATTTGTGGTCCCTTATTAGCTGATCCCGTGAATCTAAAGAGCAGTCTTAATCCGGTTGCAAGAATATTAATATTTCTTTATTAACTTTCATAACTTTTCCCTTTTCCCACAGCAATAGCGGAATACATCACGCTTAAACCTTCGCTCCGAGCTATTCCCTCATTGGTCTAGCCGCGCGGAGTTTTACAATTTGGTTTGTAACATGATTTTAGTTGATGTTTCCAGATTTTACAATTTGGAGAACTCGAAATGATTTGTGTTGCTAATTTCCAGATTTACAAGACCGTCCTCCTTTCTCACCCTTAATTGTTTTTGGAACATCAACCTTGTTATCAAGCCGACCTCCCTGGGGCTCCCAGCAGTGGGTCACCAGCGATGCCTGGGTTCGCCCTGATGACTTGAGATAAATGACACACAGGAGAGATGCCAGAGGGCCTGGTGCTGGGCCTGATGGTAAAGGAGCAGAGAGGGGTTTGTTGGCGCTGGGCCTGATGGTAAAGGGGCAGAGAGGGGTTTGTTGGCGCTGGGCCTGATGGTAAAGGGGCAGAGAGGGGTTTGTTGGCGCTGGGCCTGATGGTAAAGGGGCAAAGAGGGGTTTGTTGGCGCTGGGCCTGATGGTAAAGGGGCAGAGAGGGGTTTGTTGGCGCTGGGCCTGATGGTAAAGGGGCAGAGAGGGGTTTATTGGCGCTGGGCCTGATGGTAACACACTTTAACAATTACTGGTATTAGACACAGCGCCAAAGGAACTGGTCTCTTAAGCCTGTATGGGACAGCAGCGTGCTCCACACCTGAACATATATAAGATGCCTGAAATATGTAACTTTTTATTTAATGTGTTCCCAACATTGACCATGCACAAGCAAATGCATACAAACACGAGGAAACAAAGGCGTCTCCCGTTTATTAAATAAGCCTATATAGCATGAAAGAGAAAAATACGGCCCACAAAAGCTATAGCTAATTATAGCCATAATAAAATTAGAGAGAACACGGACCAAAATCTACACGAGATTATATAGCTGGGTAGCGCACAAAAATGCATCAAAGGTCACTACAACATATGCGCAATCCAGCAGAATACCTTACCAAAAAGCCTATTAAAAAAAGTAGGACAAGACGAGTAGCAGGAAAATAGCTCACACCAAAACAGCACCAGAAAAAGCCAATTGAATTACTACAATTGCTCATGAACCGCCAATTCAAAGGCAAACAGTACCAAAAACGTGTGAGACAGCTCCAACCTCAGCCAGAAGCAAAAATCGCAATCGCAAAACAAAGCGAATACAATTAAATATCCCTACAGGGATCAACCGCTACTTTTGAACAGGTAAGGAATTCAATTTAAATAGTCCGTATTACAATCGTACTGAGTAAAACGAGGCAAGATCTAAAACCAGGACAAAACGATCGCCTCTAAAACGCGCAATTTACCGATTGCCACGTCAAACATGGAAACGCGCACCCAGCGCCACGTCACCACAAAAGTTGTATACCAACTTAGCACTGAAAACTAAACACAGTGCATATACAAAATAACCATTAATACAAACAAGTCGTTATATAAAACAGGATATTTACCTTTTTAAATGACGTCTTCCCCGAGAAAAGAGAAAAACGCACCCCAAGGCCAATCCTAGAAAACGACGTCTCAGCCGTGACAGCACGCAGCTACACAGCAAACGACTAAAATGGCTATTCAAAATGGCTCGAAAAAACGTCCAAATCTCGGACGAAAGCCCCCAATTTATGTTACGGTCAGGGCCCTGACCCAACCGCAACATAAATAGACAGACACAAAAATGGTTGCATAAATAAATATTTATTAAATAAATAATAAACAAACCTTGCGTAGGTATGGATGCGTGCCTGCATGAGATGTGTATGGTAGGTGTATGGATGCGTGTAACGTGAATATAAGAATTGACCGACAAACACCATGAAAAAGAGAGATGACAGTGAAGCCACCTCTCGTGAAAAAGAGATGCCGGTAAAGCAACCTCTCGTGAAAAAGAGACGCCGGTAAAGCAACTCTGTTATCCGGTCTCAACCTCCTTTTAAACTAAACCGGTGATTGCCGTGGGAGCCAATTAATCCCCGGGAGGCGGACCTAAAAAGGGAAAGGAGAAAATATAATGGAAAAGAAAACAGGGGTGACAAATAACAATCAGCGACCGTAACAGGTTCCCATATCAAATCACCAGAACCATGCACTACTCTGGGTGTATTTAAAGGGCTCCTTAAGGCAAATTTGACAAGAACCGGCGTATGACGCCCATGGGTTCCCATATCAAATTACCAGAACCATACACCACCCAACCTTATATTTGGACCGTCACTTGCTGCCTACCCAACTTGAGTACGCCACGTCTGTACCAGGCCGCTGATCAGTCGGTCCTGGGTCAGAATTGTCCCCCTGAGTCTTCAGTCGTAATTTAGGCTGAAAAGAGTATAAGATGGATGAGAGCCACGCACGTTAAATATAAAAAGAATTGGATAACAGGCAGGGAGGTCATTAGCTTGGAATGCTGCAGCTCAGATCATGCAGACAATTGAAGCTGGAAAAAGGATTAAAAGAAAGATGCAGTTGATATGAAAACATGGTAATTTATTAAATGACAAATAATCACTGGTTAAAACTGTGAGAGCAAACACGAACACATTCAATGCCTATAACTAAACACAGGATAACATGCTGTCAAGACAAATAAATATGAACAAGTTCACAAACAAAGTATATCACCAAGTGATTCCGTACGGTGTGACTATGGTACCAGGAGAACTGTTAAGCAGATTCTCCTCGAATATCCCTTTGGGATGTCCTTAAATGCAGTACAGCGCCGGTATGCACACTCCACAAGTCCCTTTGTTTGTCCAAATAAGGTCTGGCAGGAAGAGAAGTTTCATCACCCAGGGGCCCCCCTCCAGGGAGAGAAACAGAGTCTACCTCTCCCAATCTAGTGACAGTAATAAGACTCTTTGAACAACGGCGCGTGATCTTATGATCTTCTCTATCATATCTAGATATCAGGTGAGGTCCCGGTGATGGCCACTCGAGGTTCCAGACACTTATATGGACAAGCGCATCCCTGATAACCTATACAATCCTCCTTTCACATTCTTTATTTCTCCCCCTCCAATACTTTCACATACCACACACTTCAATTAGTATTATCCAGGTTCACCACATTTATCATATTATCCACAATTACTTTATATCTCCACAATTACCAATTTACATGCACATACATATGATTCAGTATACATATACAGCTTTGTTTCACCATTCAGTCCAGAACCTAGGCCGTAAAGTTCCCAGCGTCATTCGGATGCCGTTTCCTTCTGATGTCCAGTTGTAGGCTCAACCCCAGCTGTAGTTTGCGAGGCTGTGAGAAGTCAGAGGAACAGGTTCTCAGGCCACCAGGTAAATTGTTTTATTGCACCCTCCAGGAAATCACTGACTCATAATGCCTTTTTCAGTCTTACATGTGTGTCTGTGTGTGTGTGTGTGTGTGTGTGTGTGTGTGTGTGTGTGCATGTGTGTGCACTAATAATAACATTTAATTTTGTAAGGGGACCACCAATACCTTCCCTTTCATTTCAGTCAGTTTCCCTCAGTAAACCCCAATATATAGTAACCCTAAAGTCACTTTGAACTCGATGTCTTGGAAGTCTTGTGTATTGTTACACTGGCCTTATGATGGATAATAACCAAATAAATTTGTTCAAATGACATGACTGACAAATATACTGTCTCGGCAGCTAGCTTTCTTTTTTGCTGACCCTTATGATCAAGGGTTTGCTTTATGTTGGAGTTGTGCTTCAGTATTAATAATACATATTAAAATACACATTTATTTTGAGATTGTTCCATGTAAATTGAGATTGTTTGGTCCCACTGCATGTCCAGTAACTATTAAAAATGCATGTCCAGTAACAATGCATGTAGTCCAGTAGACTGCAATCTGACCACAATTTGTGAACACAATTATCCAGTGACCTGCTATTAACAAGTGTATATTCCTTTTACCTCCACCATCTTTGGCTGAATCAAAAAACAAGGGCCATGACGGAATATGATCACTGTTTCCTTCCCCATGTCCCCTGTCCACTCAGACCCCTGTTCCCTATGTGCCCTGTCCCCTCACTTTGCAAGCAGTGTGTGAAATAAATCCTGCAAAACGCTTTCCAAACTAGTGAGGAAGTAGTTAGTAAATTAATATATCCCGATCTCGTACTACAAGTTGTAGCTTTTACTTCTAGAAATTGTAGGATGAGTGTGCTCATAAATCCCCTCAACAAAACTCCACCAGTGGACATGGCCGAGACAAATCTGACGCTGTGTCCGTATCAGCACTCTTCCACACTGTTGAGTAGCCTTGGTGAGTAGATTGGGCGAGAAAGTCGTAAAGAATGCAAACATTTTTTTAATTGCAGTGTACTTCATACACCTGGATGACACACTTACTTCCGGGGTTTCGCTGAGTACATTCGGGAGCACACTTTTCAAGAATTACACGGACATTTTAGTCACATACGTAAATATGATGTGAGCTTCGTTTTACAAAAATGAGGCGCAGCTTCGCTGACGTTTTCCTTCAAGTACAACAAAAACAACATGTAACATGGCAGCGGAGGAGTGGGGCGCAGGGTTGACAGATCTTGTAAGACTTTCCAGCCAAATGGCGAGTCAAAACTAGCCCAAATTATTGACTACTTTTAAGCGAAACCAAAATATTTTATGATGTTTTTACTTTTTAAAATAAGTGCATGCTTTGCGACTTTTCATTTTTACCCATGACTGCATTTTTAAAGTATCCAAATTTAGCTGGTGGGACATCTTATGTCTTATGACCTGCTTATGACACTTCCACAGTGCAGTTGGAAAATAGTATGGTGCATATTTTTGCGGACTGCTAAACAGTGCACAGTAAAGAGCACACTTCTGCCAAATGCCATACAGAACATGGCTTCCCTCTCAGCTTAGAATTAGAGGGAAATTAGCCTGATTGTTTAACGAATTTCATTTGATTATACAATGAAGCTGTGATGGATTTAGTAGCGGATAATCAAACGCGGAGGTAGGGGAATCAGAACAAGACACTCACGCAAGTGAGGACCAATAAGGGAGTATTAACTATAAATACAAAAAAAGAAAAGACAGGAAAACAATTTATTGTAGCTACCAGCCAAATGAAAATCAACCCACAAAAATAGGGCGAACTCGAATATAGCAATAAGAGAATCGGCAATAAAAATAATTCTCATTTACCGGGACGGTGTGTCTTATTCCACGAGCAGGAATAGCTCAAACCTCGCAACAGTGGTGGCCTGTACAGGGATGATGGGAATAAGGAACATACCCGGAATGGAGACGGAGCCGAGGGATCAAGAAATAACGATGACGACATTGGGCAGGGTGCTAGAGGGGCTGGCTGCCATGCAGGAGCGACAAGCAGCGGCTCATACAGAGCAGATACAAGCCCTGCGTGAGCAGTCTAGCCTCCAAGCACAGGCACTGCTCCAGCTGACGGCCGGTGGGGATGCCATGGGAAGGCAGAGCGTCTCCTCCCCGAAGTTCAACATCCCGAAAATGACGGCGGAGGATGCCGCTCAGACCTTCCTCGAAACATTCGAGCTGGCGGCAGAAACCTCCCGGTAGCCAATGGAGGAGTGGGCTGTGCGGCTCCTGCCCCTCCTGTCAGTGGAGGCGCAATGAGCGGCGCATAGCCTGCCGACAGCCGCGAGGGCGGAGTTCCGCAATATCAAGAAGGCGGTCCTCGACCGGACGGGTTGTACCCCGGAGGAACACCGATGACGGTTCCGGGAGTGGGACCTAACGGAAGAGGACCGGCCGTTCACCTACGCCCAGCGGCTGGCGGACACGGCGAGGCGCTGGCTCAGGCCGGAAATAAGATCCGCTGTTGGAGTAGTGGAGCAGGTGGTCCTTGAAAGGTTCATCACGGGGTTGCCGGCGGAGACCGAGAGGTGGGGTGCAGTGCCATAGACCCACCAACCTGGAGTGGCGGTGCAGTCCGGCCCACGCGGAGTGCCTCAAACACCTGGACCGGAGTGTTGGCGGTGTGGACGGCCGGGCCACCTGTGCCGCGATTGTCCGCTCATGGAGGTGGGGCAGGTGGTTCGGGTGGTCGGACCGCCCACCTCCGCTCATGATCCAGACGGGGCGTACTGCATTCCGGTAAGGGTGCAAGGGAGTGAACACCGGGCGCTGTTGGATTCAGGGGCTATGCAGACCATGATTCACCAGAGCCTGGTTTGACCCGAGGCATTGAGATTGGCACGTTGGGTGGTAATTCGGTGTGTACATGGGGATCGACACAAATACCCGATAGTGCCCGTGGAAATTCAAATAAAAGGGAAAAAGCATATTCTGGAGGCTGCGGTTAGCTCCCGCCTCTCGCATCCTCTAATTTTGGGTACAGATTGGGCGGGGTTTCAACAAATAGCACAAAAACTGATGGGGGTACGATCACGACCGGTAGGGAAGTGTGAGGTGTGTGCAGTGGACAGTAGTGGCGCGGGGTCGTCCGACACTGCCGGGGGGGGGGGGCGGCTCAGGGAGAGCCTCCAGTGGAGACTCCCCAGGTGCCGGTGTTCCAACCCCTGGAGGATTTCCCACTCGCTCAGTCTCGGGACAATACCCTACGCTTTGCCTTCGACCAGGTGATTTATGTTGATAGTCAGCTGGTGCGCCCTGACGCTGCACGCTCTCACCCATATTTTTCTATTATTAAAGATAGGTTGTACCGAGTGAGTCGTGACACTCAGACAGGTGAGGAGACGACCCAGTTGTTGGTACCGAAAAGCCGCCGGGAAATGATTTTCCAGGCGGCTCATTACAACCCCATGGCTGGGCATTTAGGGTATAGTAAAACACTAGACTGGATAATGGCCCGGTTTTATTGGCCGGGCATCTGGGCGGACGTATGGAGGTGGTGTGCGTCCTGTCCAGAGTGTCAGCTAGTGAATTTTCCAGCCATCCGAAATGCGCTGTTGCGCCCCCTACCATTAATTGAGGTCCCTGTTGATAGAGTGGGCATGGACCTCATCGGGCCATTTGACAGGAGCACTCAGGGATACCGATTTGTATTAGTTCTGGTGGATTATGCAACCCGGTATCCCGAAGCAGTGCCGTTGCGCAATATCTCGGCTAAGAGTGTTGCACAGGCATTGTTTCAGATAATCTCCCGAGTTGGAATCCCGAAAGAGATTCTGACTGATCAAGGCACTTCATTCATGTCACATACACTACGCGAACTGTATGAACTATTGGGGGTTCAGTCCATTAGAACTAGCGTGTACCATCCACAAACGGATGGGCTCGTGGAACGTTTTAATAGGACTTTGAAATCAATGATTCGGAAGTCCGTACACGATGACAGCCGAAATTGGGATAAATGGTTAGTTCCTCTATTGTTTGCAGTGCGAGAGGTTCCCCAGGCCTCCACAGGATTTTCTCCTTTAGAATTGCTGTTTGGTCGACAGCCCCGGGCTATCTTGGACCTGGTTAAAGAAAGCTGGGAGGAGGGTCCAAGCCCCAGTAAGAACGAAATTCAATACGTTATGGACCTGCGAGCAAAACTCCATACACTGGGAATATTGTCACGAGAGAATTTGCTCGAGGCTCAGGAACGTCAGCAGAGACAATACAATAGAGCAGTGGTGTCAAACTCATTTTCACCCCGGGCCACATCAGCATTATGGTTGGCCTCATTTTCGCGGACCTCGATTGTAATTGTTGATGGGACGGGATGCAATCAATAATTTTTGTTGACGGGGGGGGGGGGGTGGGTGCAATCATCTTTTTTTAATACAAACTTCATTTAACGTTTTATTTAACGTATGTACCGCGGGTGCGCATCCGTGTCTGCGTTTGTCTGTTATATCGTAAAAGGTAATCCACGTAGATACATAATTAAGTTCTCGCGGGCCACATAAAATGACATGGCGGGCCGGATTCCGCGTCAGATAATTAAGTTCTCGTGGGCCACATAAAATGGCCGGGAGTTTGACACATATGCCTAGACCCTTGATGACATACAGCCATTTCGCCAGTCATGTGTTCCATACTGTACCAGTGTAATTTACAGCTGAATCTAGTCTTACCCCCCAATTCTCATAGAGATCAGTTCAAATGCAGAGAGGTTATAGTATCGCTTCTAACAGTACCTGAAAATAAGATATATTTCACTCTATATGAATCTATATAATATATGTAATAGAGGAACGAAACTATGGCAATTTTCAACGGGAGATAAAGTCCTGGTATTACTCCCGACTTCCAGCACAAAATTGCTCGCCAAGTGGCAAGGACCCTTTGTCATCATCATCCACAGTAACAGCTGTGCTCAGCATGTGCTGCATGTGGGGGACTCATGGCTAACCCAAAGAAGTGTGTGATTGGCAGAGCGGAGGTACGGTATTTGGGGTACCACTTGGGAAGTGGACAGGTGCAACCTCTTGTGGACAAAACCGCAGCGATCGGGACCTGTCCACGACCCAAGACTAAAAAAAGAGGTGAGGAGGTTTTTGGGACTGGCCGGGTACTACAGAAGATTCATCCCGGCTTTCTCGGAGCAGACCAGTCCCCTGACAGACTTAACTCGGAAAGGTGCCTCAGATCCGGTTCAGTGGACGGAGCTGTGTCGGCAGGCGTTTGAGAGGGTAAAGGAAGCTTTGTGTGGGAAACCGCTCTTGTTCACCCCTAATTTCTCTCTCCCCTTTAATTTGCAGACTGACGCATCGAACAGAGGGCTGGGGGCCGTTTTGACTCAGCAGGTGGAGGGGGTCGACCGACCAGTGCTGTACATTAGCCGAAAGTTGTCACAACGGGAAGCGAAGTACAGCACGGTCGAGAAGGAGTGCCTGGCCATTAGATGGGCAGTCGGGTCCCTCCGGTATTATCTACTGGGTCGCTCATTCACCCTCTGCTCGGACCATGCTCCCCTCCAATGGCTTCACCGCATGAAAGATACCAACGCCCGAATCACTCGGTGGTATCTGGCTTTACAGCCTTTTAATTTCAAGGTGGTTCATAGGCCGGGAGCGCAGATGGTGGTGGCTGATTTTCTCTCCCGTCCAGTGGAGGAGGAGGAGGAGGAGGGGGGGGGGGGGGGGGGAGTTGAGCATTGGCCAAATGGCTTCCCGGCCTAAGTCGGGCGGTGGGGGTATGTGGTAAGGGGGGCGTGGTTTTAGGCGCAGCTAGCAAGAGAGAGAGTGAACGCGGGCGGTTTAGGGAGCCGGCACAGCTGTGAACGGTCGGGCAATTAGGGATGATTGATTATATGATGGTTGTGGTCAATTTACCAATTGCCTTGATTGTTCAACAGTGAGCCTGAGATCCGTGAAAAGGGGGAGCTCGGGCCGGAGACGAGAGAGAGAGAGCACAGGAGTGCGTGTATGAGGTTTTTCTGTGTGAGAATCGGCAATAAAAATAATTCTCATTTACTGGGACTGTGTGTCTTATTCCACGAGCAGGAATAGCTCAAACCTCGCAACAACGAGTGATAACACAAACTAAGTCTCCTGAGCTCAATACTGGAGCCAAACCGGGAAACTTAGAAAAGAAAAGAATACCTTTGACCCGTAAGCTAAGACGGCCTGGAAGAAGATAAAACAAAAATGAAACGACAAAAAAAAAACTAAAATAAAATAAATAAAATAAAATAAATAGTGCAGAAACGCTAACAGGAAGAACAATTTCTATACCTGAGAATAACGCTAGAAGCAAGTCCCTCGTGAACATAAAACAAGTTTAATATCACGAGGTCGCTTGTGCCTGGCTATACCTGGCTGAATGTAACAATGAATGACAAAGAAGCACCGGGGAAGCAGAAGTGAGGAACTTAAATACCCGGCAGGTAGAAGCACAGGTGAAAAGAATAACGAGTAAGGGGAAGCAAAACCCCGCAATGGAACGTGGAAAAATCCGATAAATTCTCAATCGGGAAAACGGGACGAGAACCCACGAACCGTGGCAGAAGCACTGTCAAACATCAATTCCATGAAGCTGTTCTCACAGCAGTTAGATCACAGGCAATGAATTTCAGCTATCGAATTGCAAGCTTCGTCCAAAGTTCATATTACGTGCATTCTAGTATTGATAACATAAATACCGCTATTTTGCCTTAAGGATGACACTAAATACACTAAAGCTGTCAGGTTGGAACCACATTTATGCATATTTTCTCTTGTTTAATAATGTCCTGCTTATGGAAACCAACGCGTTTTTATACTGGTAGCTTAATGCTTTAAAACAAGCCCACTTTCCAGGGGCAACGTGCGTCTATTCCAGAAAAGAACATTTTTATGTTTTGGGTTAAATATGAATACCTATTTCACAATTGTAATCTTGATATTTTTATCCATGCTTGTGTGTGCACCTGTGTGTAACAGATGTGAGGGTGTAAGTGCGTTGTACACACGCCTACATAGACGAATATTAGGCTACTTTGTTCATATTGCGCAGATAAAATAATATTGAAACAACTGTGACATGACTTTAGACCAGGTTTGTAGTGGTTTTAGCACAAGCTATGCCTCAAGATCGCAATACCCCAAAATTGTCCTGGCGTTTGGGTTACTGCCGCTTATCACCGGATAGGGGCCTGTGTGTTTTATGAGCTGCTGAAAATCTGCTCTCTCTCAGCAGCTCCTGCAGCTGTGGGCAGAACCAGGAAGTCACTCCCACTCCTTCTGTCACGCAGTTTCAGAGAAAAGAAACTTAACTCTGTCTCTGTCTGTGTGAGCAGTAAAATAGCAGAGGTCAGTATCTAGGTTGGTCTGCTCAGAACCAGAAAATATCTCCTGCTATTTCTCAGATAGATTCAGAGAAACTACAAGACATTCTGATCTAAAACGAATCTCTGTCAGTTTGAGCAGTAAAATGGCACAGGCTGCAGGTCTTCTGGATCAGGAGCAGTTTTGCTGTGCGATCTGTCTGGATTTACTGAAGGATCCGGTGGCTATTCCCTGTGGACACAGTTACTGTATGGGCTGTATTAAGGGCTGCTGGGATCATACTGGTGTCTACAGCTGTCCCCAGTGCAGAGAGACCTTCACTCCAAGGCCTGTTTTAAGAAAAAACACCATGCTGGCTGAAGTGGTGGAGAAACTGAAGAAGACAGGACTCCAAGCTGCTCCTCCTGCTCACTGTTACGCTGGACCTGGAGACGTGGCGTGTGATTTCTGCATTGGGAGAAAACACAAAGCCATCAAGTCCTGTCTGGTGTGTCTGGCCTCTTACTGTGAAACTCACCTCCAGCCTCACTATGAATCTCCTGCCTTTAAGAAGCACAAATTGGTCAAAGCCACTGGAAACCTGGAGGAGAATATCTGCTCTCATCATGACAAAGTTCTGGAGGTTTACTGTCGAACCGATCAGCAGTGTATCTGTTATCTGTGTACAATGGATGAACACAGAGGCCATGATACAGTCTCAGCTGCAGCAGAAAGGACTGAGAAACAGGTAAGGACTGAAACTCTTACACACAACACTCACACATTTTTTATTAGTTTTTTATTATTTTAAAAGTGATGACGGATATATGGGGTTATCACTACAATACGGAGGCGTTTCATCTGTGTTTAATTGAATTTGTTTCATAATAATAAAGTACATTCATCCACAGTAATAAAGCAGTAAGTGCAAGAAGTTAACCAAAGTTAGCACTTCGTGACAGCTCTGTTCACACCCCTCACCCCCCTATTCACTCCCAGAATGGGAATCAACACAGCTTGAGCAGCTAGTTCAGTTTTGAAGATTTATCTGGAAGGCCAGTACAATTCTACACACTGACCTGCTGTATACCAAGCATGTCACAGTATTTAGTTTAATTAGAATTTTTAGTTGAAAATTTCCACCTTATAATGTGATATGACATCTGTCCACAGAAGCAGCTGGGGGCGACACAGAGTAAATTCCAGCAGAGAATCCAGGAGAGAGAGAAGGAGCTGCAGGATCTGAGACAGGCTGTGCAGTCACTCAAGGTGGGTACTGACCAGAGGAGAAGACAACAGCTGGCTGCTGGAAGAGCCATTTCAGGGCTCAGTTAGGTCTCCCCAGCCAGTGAGGAGCCCAGTGTGGGGTTACCTTTCAGCCCTGTGGGCGGGGCCGTGCAGAGACCTTTTAGAGTGGCAGGTGCTCAAATGAGAAAAGGGCACACCAAGCTAAATAAATGATTAAAATTAATGACAGAAACACTAATAACACAAATATAAAGTTTAAAAATTAAATCAAAGGGGTCATGGATGTAGGAGTGGTTTGTAGCAGGGCATTCCCCCTGGGAAATTAAAATTGAAAAAAAATATCACTTAAATGCTCATTTCTAGTGACTTTTGACAACAGTATTTATAAATCCACGTAATAGTTTCAGTAGCGGCGAATCAAATGCGACGGGAAGGGCGATCAGAACAAGTCACCCACAAAGGTGAGGACCACTAAGGGAGCTTAAACCGCTAATGGGTAGAACAGAAAAAAGGAATAATCCTAGTAGCTAAACAGCTAAATAATAATCAACCCAGGAAAATAGGGCGAACTCGAAAACACGAGTGAGAGCACAAAACAAAGTCTCCCAAGCTCAATACTAAAGCTTAAACGGGGAAACAATAGAAAAAAAACACCTTCTGCACGTAACACTAAAACGGCCGGTAAGAAGACTAAATGCAAATTAAACAACTGTCTCAGGGAAAACAGCATGGAGTGAGTCAAACAGTATAGCTTAACCTTTTCGCACGTAAGTTCCAGATTCCAGACACTGGCCCTCCAGCGGGAGTTATTTTTTGCGTGTGTTCTCAGAATATGTGACGGTCATTATGACGCAACAAACAGATCTGCCTCTAAAATCCCCTGCTTATTTCCTTATTATTCCTCATCTAGTTAATGATGAACTATATGTATTTGTAAAGCACTTACTGTATATAAATGTAATGAATAACTAGTTTAGTTTTACTCGGTCAACTCGATGGCGATAATGCGCCGGTGCGGAAGCAATTCGCCATTTAACCTCCTTAACACAAGCTAACAATTGCATCCCAATTATAAAAGTGCAAACATGATTCCAGTGCGGTACCTAGTCGTTTATTGTTGTACTGAAATGCAAATGTTACTATGTCAACGTTAGTTGTTATCCGAATAGTCATCTAGTTTAATTTGCAGTGTATGCATATGGGTTACTACGTAGCTAGCTGTATTATACCGACGATCTCACTTACATGCGCCATCACAAATCTTGATAGGCTATACATTTGCATCTTGTCCAGCATGGTCAAGTATCCGAGTACATATTTGCTAATGCAGCGTTACACATTTTCAGCCTATGGGTACGTTTATGAATCTGAGTAGGCTACGTGTTAGCATCTTGTCCTGCACGTTCAAATATCTACGTACATATTTGGAAAAGTTACGCTACACATTTGCGATAATAAAGTCTTGGTTTTATTTCCATATTCGTGTACTCGTATATTGTAACATCATTTTATCCAAACATGTATTGAAACAAGTAACAAGAGTTTTACATGTTTTTACATCGGCCTGTCTGGGCTGCATTTAGTTATGACGTTGTTCCCATGGCCCTGCCTGATGACGACTGTAAACAAACATGGCTGCATACATGACCGAAATTTATTTTTAGCATTAGCTTTTTTATCGATAACAAGATGTTGTATTAAGACATAATTCTCAAAACAAATCTACAAATATCAGAATCGGAATGTCAGACCTTTTCATCAAATGTACTAGCATGATATAAGAAGAGCAAATAAAATATTTTTTACCAGAGATGCTCTTTGCTTGCATTCATTTCTATCTAAGTGTTCCCGCTGTTAGAATATGGCGTTACGTGCACCCCTCACGTGCACCCATCACCTCAGTCTGAACACCAGTATCAGAGTATCACAGAACAGTATCAGCAAGCTAGAGTACAGACTAAGAATAAATATGTTTACAAACAGCAGGCGAAGAGAACTCACTGATGAGGAAATTAGGGAAATTTTCTTTAATTCAGATGAGGAAAGTGATTACATTACTGAATCAAGTGGGAGTGACAGTGATTCTGAGGAGAGACTACCCCCAAATTTAGTTTCCCTTGAGAGGAACCCTGAGCTCGGGGAGGGAGATTACAATGTGGAGGAAAATCCTGAGGAGGGTCCATCTGTAGTCCCCTGTAGTCGCCCTGAAGGTCCGGTGCCAGTTGAGGAGGTGAGGTCCAGTGACTGGAGGGATGCCGTCGAATTCACTCCCCCAGGGCCAGGAATTCAATTTGACGACTCAGTTTCTGGTGTCCAAAATCCTCCGGAGACTCCAACAGCAGTGAACTGCTTCAAAATGTTTTTCTCTGTAGAGACAGTGGGAGAGATTGTGGAGGAGACCAACCGATACGCCAGTGAGCAGCAGGGAAAAACAGCTATTGGAGTAATTGGAAAGCTTTTCAAATGGGTACCTACCAGTTCAAATGAAGTGTACGCATTCCTCGCCATTGCCCTTCTGATGGGACTGGTCAGGAAATCCACCCTGAGGGAGTACTGGAGTACTGACCCAGTTCTCCTCACTCCATTTTTTGCCTCTGTTTTCTCCCAGGATCGCTTTCTAAATCTCCTGCGGTGTTTACATTTCGTCAACCCTGCCCATGCAGACACCAGAGACCCCCTCAATAAAATCTGAAATGTCTTCAATGCCCTCACCTCAGCCTTCAAGCGATCCTTCATCCCATACAAGGACCTGTGTGTGGACGAATCCCTGATGTTGTGGAAGGGTCGACTGGGATTTCGGCAATACATCCCTAGCAAGCGCCACAGGTTTGGGATAAAGTTTTTTGTCCTGTGTGACGTGGTGACCGGGTACGTGCAAGACATGATCATTTACACTGGGGCCACAACATCCATTGAATCCATTGCAGGACTGGGGGTCTCTGGGTCTGTGGTTATGACTCTCCTGGCTCCACATCTGGGGAAAGGGCACATCCTGTATGTGGATAACTGGTACAGCAGTCCTATGCTCTTCCAGCACTTACTCCACCAGGGGACTGGGGCGTGTGGGACAGTCCGGCTGAATAGGAGGGGGATGCCGACGTTCCCCAAAAAAATGAAGAGAGGGGAGGTCACCTTCAGGGAGAATGGCACTCAGCTGGCAGTAAAGTGGCAAGACAAGAGGGATGTGAACTTTCTCACAACTGTTCACCCCTCTGTCATGGCTCAATCAGGAAGGCTGGACCACTTCACCGGGGAGCCAAAGGTGAAACCTGCATGCGTCCTTGACTACAATAAAAAGATGGGAGCAGTGGACAGGGCGGACATGATCACCAGCTTTGTGGACTGTGCCAGAAAAAGTACAAAGTGGTACAAAAAGCTGTTTTTTCACCTGCTCGACACAGCAGTCCTCAACGCCTACACTGTCCATCGAAAACTGTCTGGTAAGAAAATAACATTTAGTGTCAGGACCCACATCAACTATATACTACTACTACTGCTACTTTTATTTCTACTACTTAGAATAACAAAAAGAATAAAAACAAGAATAATAATAACCAACTACAGAAATAATAAAAATAATAATTAAACAATAATAATAATAATAATAATAATACATTGTTTTTACTCACCCATAGACGAACGCATGCCATACAAGGACTTTCGACTGAGGCTGGTGAAAGGGCTGATCGAGGAGCATCCCTTACCCCGGCGCTCAACTGGAGGGCGACCTTGTGTCACCACCCCACTGCGGCTCACAGGGAGGCACTTTCCTTCTTTTGTGCCTCCTACAAATGCCCAGGGACCGAGCACAAGGCGGCACTGCAGGGTCTGCCTCTACACCACCCGATGCAAAAGAGAGAGGAAACTGACACGCTACATGTGCTCCTCATGTGACACTCCCCTCTGTCCAGCTCCCTGCTTTGAAGAGTTTCATACTGTAAAGAATTACTAGGCTGGGGGGGGGGGGTTAGGGGTGGGTGTGGGTGGGTATTGTGTGGGGGGGGTGGGTGGGTATTGTGTGTGGGGGGGGGGGGTGGGTGGGTATTGTGTGGGGTGGGTGGGTGGGTGGGTATTGTGTGGGGTGGGTGGGTGGGTGGGTATTGTGTGGGGTGGGTGGGTGGGTATTGTGTGGGGTGGGTGGGTGGGTGGGTCGTTAATATTGTTCAGGTATTCTTGTTCTGCTTTTGTCTGTTACTGTTGTGTTGTTATTTACATATATAATTAAATTAGATTTTCTATAAACAAGCAACATGGTTTCTGTATTTGTATATATAGATAGAATATGGTATTATCATAGCATAAATTATGCCAAGTAACACTTTACTCATTTAGTATAATTTGGTCAATACAAAATCAAAAATATAACATAGCTCATACTAATCTTAGACATTATGTGTTTTTACTAATATAAATTCAATAAATTATAATATAAGCGCTACCCTCACAATAATCACAGTTGTGAAGCCATAGCAGCTTCTGAGCACGCAGAGGCAACGTGAACATGAGTGAACTGAACTCCAAGGTATCGTGGCGTGTAAAATAAATACTTCTTTACAACTGCAATAGCCTGCTAAATGTCTTAGATAAAATGCAAAATATATATATATATACGTAGACCTATATATTTAAAAATCTATTTCTACTTACGAGCTGGTAGTCGGGAACTTCAAAGGTAATGCAGCCATGTTTGTTTACAGTCGTCATCAGGCAGGGCCATGGGAACAACGTCATAACTAAATGCAGCCCAGACAGGCCGATGTAAAAACATGTAAAACTCTTACTTGTTTCAATACATGTTTGGATAAAATGATGTTACAATATACGAGTACACGAATATGGAAATAAAACCAACACTTTATTATCGCAAATGTGTAGCGTAACTTTTCCAAATATGTACGTAGATATTTGAACGTGCAGGACAAGATGCTAACACGTAGCCTACTCAGATTCATAAACGTACCCATAGGCTGAAAATGTGTAACGCTGCATTAGCAAATATGTACTCGGATACTTGACCATGCTGGACAAGATGCAAATGTATAGCCTATCAAGATTTGTGATGGCGCATGTAAGTGAGATCGTCGGTATAATACAGCTAGCTACGTAGTAACCCATATGCATACACTGCAAATTAAACTAGATGACTATTCGGATAACAACTAACGTTGACATAGTAACATTTGCATTTCAGTACAACAATAAACGACTAGGTACCGCACTGGAATCATGTTTGCACTTTTATAATTGGGATGCAATTGTTAGCTTGTGTTAAGGAGGTTAAAAACCACCAAACTGCTAAGCTAGCTCAGTGTTGATGTAACGAAGATATTCGATGCACAGCAATGTGTCATTTATCGTTCATTTCAGCTTCTGAAATCGCAAGTTGATGGTTTATTTTCCATAATATACACACCTCTGTGACGTGGCTAAACCGTGTTTAGTCGGCAGTAAACCATTGTGACCTCATTCTCAGCGGAGCGTTCCATTGATACGTTCTAATCACATATTTGTGATGGTACGCGTTTGGGCCATGTCTGGAATGATCACGTATTTGTGATGGTACGCGCGAAAGGGTTAAACGAGGAATCAACCTCTACGTAAAAACTAATACGAAGAAGCAAGTCCCTCGTGAACATAAAGAAAGCTTTAATATCACAAGGTCGCTTGTACCTAACTATACCTGGCTCAATGTAAGTAGGAATGACAAAGAAGCACCGGGAAGCGGAAGTGAGGGGTTTAAATACCCCACAGGCAGTAGCACAGGTGAAATTAATTGCTTCCCCCTCGCTGGCCCCGCCCCTCAACTATGACAGACTGAATCGATGGCCCCGCCCACCACTGGAAAAAAGAAAAAAAGAAAAGAAAAGCGAGCGGGAGCAGTAGCTGTGCTCGGATGTGTTATTTTGGGAGAGAAGCCACGCGAAATTTCATTGTTGCTGAGTATAATGACAATAAAGATTATTATTATTATTATTATTATTATTATTATTATTATTCACTTTATGTGCTCATTTCTCCTCAAAGGCTACAATATTGCCATCAAATACGGACTTTACTTGCGCGCGAGTTTTGTAAAAGCACACGGCAAAACAATTTGCATGCACAGAGTTTCGGGCTGTGCACACGGCTCCTCGATTTCCACGCGTTGATTTTATTTTCTGTTGGAATTTTTGGCATTGATATGCCGCCATAGAGATTTTTCACGGTTTTTGAAGGCAAAACTACTTTCCCCATTGGAATGCGTCTAAACCAATGGTCTCCAACCCTGTTCCTGGAGAGCTACCATCCTGTAGGTTTTCGGTTCAACACTAATTTGCCACACCTGATTCTACTAATTAGTATCTCAGCAAGATCTCTAGCTGAGGTGAGGTGCTTTGCCAGGGTTGGAGTGAAACCCTACAGGATGGTAGCTCTCCAGGAACAGGGTTGGAGACCACTGCTCTAAACCAAGCGGCAACATCGCCGCCATATTTGAGGCTTTTTCTCCCCAGTGGCTAAAGAGTTAACTGCAACACATGGTGCAAAAATAACTCGAAACCCCGCCCACCCCATTGCAAATTCAATAGAGGAAGGCAATGTTCTCTGTGGAAATATAAAGTAAAAAAACAAGAAATTATGGTTTAACTAGTCAATCTAATCCCTGCTAATGGGTCTCCCCTGGGTCTGATTTATTTTTAAAATAATTGAGTCAATATTTCTAAACTTTGCTTAATTCCAAATGGATGCAATGTCACTTGACATCTCACCATAACATTACCATATGATATTTATGGATATGGCTGCCTGGCGCTAAAACAGAGTTGTGATCGTGTTTGATTCATAGACTGTAGAAACAATATGGGGTTAAATACTTTTTCCCACAGGGTTTAACTAAATGCTCATCAACTGATTTCGCCACATTATTCAACAAACTCCAAACATGTCGTTTGCTACATTCAGCTGTAGCCTGTAACTGCTAGCGATCTATCATCTATTGACTTCTCTCTGGCTAGCTAGCTAGTGATCTATCAGTGCAGCATCTGTAGGCTATATAGCGTAGCTAGCTAGTGATCTATCAGTGCAGCATCTGTAGGCTATATAGCGTAGCTAGCTAGTGATCTATCAGTGCAGTATATGTAGGCTATATAGCGTAGCTAGCTAGTGATCTATCAGTGCAGTATTTGTAGGCTATATAGCGTAGCTAGCTAGTGATCTATCAGTGCAGTATCTGTAGGCTATATAGCGTAGCTAGCTAGT
>CM040403.1:137806328-137931328 GCA_022702515.1 Ilyophis sp. 1 JC-2022 | reverse complement strand
GTATTGTTTTTTCAAATAATGCATTGGGAATTTCCCTATATTTACTGAAGTGTAGAAGGAACTGTATCTTTGTCTCAACCTCACCTGTCTCACAGTGATCACATGTCCTCTCCTCTTTGGGGCGGCAGGTGTGTTTGTGTATTCCTGTTTTAATGGCCAGGCTGTGATCACTTAGTCTGTATTTGGTAAGGATCTGTCTCTGCTTTATATCTCTGACAGTGGAGAGATATCCTGCCAATTTGGAAGCAGGCTGGAGAGGCTGGACTGCGACGCTGTGCGCTGGGTTGTGGGGTGGGGGGGCAGGGGGCGCAGGGTGGGCTGTGGGGGGCCATTTCTCCGGGGCACATTACTCCGCTGTGTCCCATGATGGCTGTGCTTGGGTAAGGGGCTGGAGCTAGCTGACTGCCGACCCAAGACAGTGTCTTTAAGGGACCACCTGCTCACTAAGGTGCACACGGTCACATAGGTGTTGTGCCCTCAGAGTGGGATGTTGGACGAGTTGCACGTTTGCCAGATGTGAACATCCTCTGGTCAGCTGGCTGTTGATGGTGTTTATGGTGTGCTGAGGTACGTCGGCACGTATCTCTCTCTTTCTCTCTCTCTCCCTGTCTTCAAATTAAATCTTAACCGTCTCCTCCATCAGATTCCTGTGATGTCACACTGGACCCAAACACAATGCACAGAAACTTTCTTCTGTCTGGGATGATGTTACTAAACCAACCGATAAGATTGCTGACCCGTGTGGAAGAGGTCCAGTCATATCCTGATCATCCAGAGAGATTTGAGTGCTGGGGGCAAGCACTGTGCAGAAAGGGTCTGTCTGAACACCATTACTGGGAGGCTGAGTGGAGTGGAAAAGGGGACGTTTACATAGCAATGTCATATAAAGAGATCTGCAGGAAAGGGCGGGGTAATGACTGTGCTCTGGGATATAATAACAAGTCCTGGAGTTTGTGCTGCTCTCCATCCAGTTACTCTTTCTGGTACAATAATGAGCGCACTGTAATCCCTGGTCCCACCTCCTCCAGAATAGGAGTGTACCTGGATCACAGGGCAGGAACTCTGTCATTCTACAGCGTCTCTGACACAATGACCCTCCTGCACAGAGTCCAGACCACATTCACTCAGCCCCTCTATCCTGGGTTTAGAGTGTGTGATGTTGGATCTTCTGTGAAACTGTGTGATCTGTCCTCTAGGAAACCCTGTTCAATTATGTGATTTGGGATGAATTCAAAGGGAGACAAAGCATAAATTAGATTTCAGCTGAATTCAGACTGCAGTTGGATGAAGCTGAAATTACACAAAATGTATGAGACTTTAGGACAGTGGTTCTCAGCATGGGTTCTGGAGGGCCACAGGGCTTTGCCCCTCCTAAGAATTACTCTGAAAAAATACTTTAATAAACTGATAGTGAATTCAGTTCTGTGTGAATTTACGAACCATTCTCTTCTGCGTGAGTGAGTAGACTATTTGTGAGTGGCCATTCTCTATTTTCTGTTTCCTGGTAGAACGAGGCACAGGCTTGTGTACTGGTATGTTTTGTGATGTTTAAGGATTTGAATTCTTTAGAATATTGAACCGATTTGCACACGCATGCAGCACTGCCCCAGAGGCTGATGGAAAGGAGGCTGATCTGGTGCTGTGGATCAGGGAGCTCAGGCCACTGAGTTATACCACAGATTTTAAAGACAAACCAGATGTGCATTCAACAAGGACCCTGAGTTATACCACAGATTCTAAAGGCAAACCAGATGTGCGTTCAACAAGCACTCTGAGTTATACCACAATTTCTAAAGACAAACCAGATGTGCATTCAACAAGCACTCTGAGTTATACCACAGATTCTAAAGGCAAACCAGATGTGCATTCAACAAGGATCCTGATTTATACCACAACTTTTAAAGACAAACCAGATGTGCGTTCAACAAGGACCCTGAGTTATACCACAGATTTTAAAGACAAACCAGATGTGCATTCAACAAGCACCCTGAGTTATACCACAATTTCTAAAGACAAACCAGATGTGCATTCAACAAGGCCCCTGAGTTATACCACAGATTTTAAAGACAAACCAGATTTGCGTTCAACAAGGCCTCTGAGTTATACCACAGATTTTAAAGACAAACCAGATGTGCGTTCAACAAGCACCCTGAGTTATACCACAATTTCTAAAGACAAACCAGATGTGCATTCAACAAGGCCCCTGAGTTATACCACAATTTCTAAAGACAAACCAGATGTGCGTTCAACAAGGACCCTGAGTTATACCACAATTTCTAAAGACAAACCAGATGTGCGTTCAACAAGACCCCTGAGTTATACCGCAGATTTTAAAGACAAACCAGATGTGCATTCAACAAGGATCCTGATTTATACCACAGATTCTAAAGGCAAACCAGATGTGGGTTCAACAAGGATCCTGAGTTATACTGCAGATTCTAAAGGCAAACCAGATGTGCGTTCAACAAGGCAAACCTCTACGAGCACACACGAAGATAACCATACAAACCCCAGTTCCAAAAAAGTTGGGACAGTATGTAAAATGCATATAAAAGCAGAAAGCAGTGATTTGTAAATTCTCTTTTACATATGTACATATCATATCAAATCAAAAAATCTAATCAAACTTATGGTTTTAATTCTTGTATTTAAAAAATTTTCAGTTTTTCCTTTGTTCAAGATTATCTATTTATTTTCTCCTATACACTGAGTGGTAACATAGTTTATATTATAAACATAGAAATCATATCATGTATTATCTCAGGGAAATAGGGTCATGTAATCACCTTTGTAATCGGGAGTGTTTTCTTATCACTTGTAATATTTTGTTTTTATGCTGGAAACACCACATCATATACCTGCAGATCATACTTTCTATTAAAATAACTATATAACAATTGACTGATTACTTTATAATTAAAGTTTTTTTTTGGAATCAATAAAATTAGAAAATGCTTTAAGAACTGTGGCCTGGTGTTTGTTTCTGGGTAGAAATAGATCCTGATTGGTTAAGGGCATCAGGAAATAACCTTAATCTCACATAAATGTACCAAATAGACATAGAATTCCTCAATGTGGCAGATGATTGGTTGAGTCTCATGATGAATAAAACATTATTTTAACCCCCCCCCCCCAATTACCAAAGGGCATGGTAACACCCAATCTTGTGTTGGGGAATAGTACATGGTACATCTTCACATTTTGCTGAAAAGGTTGCACACTTTACATTATATATCACATGTCATGCGAAGTATAACCTTGTCATTTGCCAACAATAATGTATCATATTTCAAATATAAAGTCGCATCTGGTTAATCATAAAGACATTTTGTTATATAACTAGTCACAAGTTTACTATTTCTTGGAAGGAACTAGAAGTGGACCTGAAATTTAATTCCATATTCAGAAATGCATTTCTTTCCAAATGTTACCAGTGATATGGGGAAGATGAGATTAGGGGAGAAAGTGACCGTTAAACAAAAGAAAATTAAAGAATGGTGATTTGTTGTGCACAATAAAACCAGCTTTAATGCATTTATCCACACAGCAGGAATTAGACATTTAAATATTCCATATTTATGATTGATAATAACAGTAATAATAAAACCCATAAGTAGGAGTTTGTGAGTATAATGGGGACGGCAGTGTGGTATAATGGTTAAGGAACTGGGTTTGTAACCGAAAGGTTGCAGGTTCGATTCCCAGGTCGGACACTGCCGTTGTACCCTTGAGCAAGGTACTTCACCTACATTGCTTCAGTATATATCCAGCTGTATCAATGGATACTATGTATAAATGCAAAAGAAATGATGTGTAAGTCGCTCTGGATAAGAGTGTCTGCTAAATGCCTATAATGTAATGTAATGAGTGACTGCAGGCTCTGTGCTGGTACAGTTCTTTCTCTCTATGTACTCTGGCTTTACTCCATCACCAACCCTCAGGTATGAAACAGGTACGACAGGCTTGTCTGTCAAACATAAATAGCCAATCAACAGTTTCTGGAATGTTTATAAACCAATCTCAGGTTGTCCTGAGCTGATGCATAACTACTGTAACCAGGGAGTGGCTTTGTTTTTAGTTGTACTCTTTTTAGTTGGTGTGAGATGTGTTTGGGTAACGTGAGAATGTGGAAGTCACTCCCACTCTCTGGAAGAGAATCAAAACTTAACTCTGTCTCTGTCAGTGTGAACAATAAAATAGCAGAGGCCAGTATTGGTGGGTCTGCTCAGAACCAGAAAATATCTCCTGCTATTTCTCAGCTAGATTCAGAGAAACTACAAGACATTCTGATCTCAAACTAATCCCTGTCAGTTTGAACAGTAAAATGGATCAAGACCAGTTCAGCTGTGCGATCTGTCTGGATCTACTGAAGGATCCGGTGACTATTTCCTGTGGACACAGTTACTGTATGGGCTGTATTAAAGGCTACTGGGATCAAGATGATCAGACTGGTGTCTACAGCTGTCCCCAGTGCAGACAGATCTTCACTCCAAGGCCTGTTTTAAAGAAAAACACTATGCTGGCTGAAGTGGTGGAGAATGTGAAGAAGACAGGACTCCAAGCTGCTCTTCCTGTTCACTGTTACGCTGGACCTGGAGACGTGGTGTGTGATGTCTGCATTGGGAGAAAGCGCAAATCTGCCAAGTCCTGTCTGGTGTGTCTGGCCTCTTACTGTGAAACTCACCTCCAGCCTCACTATGAATCTCCTCCTCTTAAAAGGCACAAACTGGTCAAAGCCACTGGAAACCTGCAGGAGAAGATCTGCTCTCATCATAACAAAGTTCTGGAGGTTTACTGTCGTTCCGATCAGCAGTGTATCTGTTATTTGTGTACGATGGATGAACACAGAGGCCATGATACAGTCTCAGCTGCAGCAGAAAGGACTGAGAAACAGGTAAGGACTGAAACTCTTACACATAACACTCTTTTTTTTTATAGTGATGACACATATCATCTTGATTATCACTACAATATACTGTATACATAGGCTTATGACCTGTGTTTTATTGAATTTGGTAAATGTATTTATGAATCATGGTAGGCAAATTTTTATGTTGACATGAGATTGGGTTTAAGCACAAACTGTTTAAGCACAAAGTGCTACAATTATTTTGACTCACCTGCCAGATCGAGTTCATGAAGTTCAGCACTGCCTTTTGGGACAAAACACACAACGTAGCCTAATTTAAAGGTCCTGGCGTAGGCTTAAAGTAGGCTACAGTGCATATTCTTGAGCCGTGTGTTAGGCTATTAATTTACCTGTGTAAACACAGCAGCATCTCTTTTACTTTGCTTCATGTCCTTCTGCCATTTATCGCCACCTGTTGGATAGGAGCAACTATGGCACTTAAAGGCTGGACTGATAGTTGAATGGTGACTGTTGCATACTGTTGATTTGGAGGTAGCCTACATTAGTATACCTCCGTATGGGAGCCTGTAAATTAACTGTAAATGCATGTGAATACTGCAACATGATACTGTACGGTGCCTATTTTTTTTTCTGTGTGTTTTCATTACAATATTAAGACAAGTTGTATGTAAAAATGAAATATTTTTAATTATATTTCAATATGAACTTTGCCCTGGCTCTTCAGAAAAAATGCATGAGATGAAAAGGAAACAATTGCTTGTCAGGAATAAAAGGTTCCTGACCCCTGCCTTAGAGTATATAATAGTGTATGGAGAGACAGCGAGGCTGTGGGAGTGACCTAGCTGGAGCAGCTAGTTCACTCCCACTCACACAGTTTAGAAGCTTTACCTATAAGACTAGAACACTTTACACCCTGACATTCTGTACAACGAACATGTCATAGTGTTTAGTTTTATTTGGAATATGAAAATGTAGTTGAAACATTTTACATTGTAATTTAATAAGAAAAATTATCTATCCACAGAAGCAGCTGGGGGCGTCACAGTGTAAATTCCAACAGAGAATCCAGGAGAGAGAGAAGGAGCTGCAGGATCTGAGACAGGCTGTGCAGTCACTCACGGTGGGTACCAGTGGCGGCCGGCCTATAGAGGGCGCTGGGGCGCCGCCCCCCCTCCCCCACATACAAATTTAAAAAAAAGTTTAAAAAAAATTATTATTTTTTATTATTATTTAATTTTTTTAGTAGCTTAAAATTATTATTTTTTATTATTATTTAATTTTTTAGTAGCTTAAACATGTTATATGTTGGCCTTGCATTGTCTAAAGTTTAATACATTACATATGCATGTTCAGGGGACTGCGGGGCGCCGGTAACGTTATGGTGAATCAGAGCACTCATTCATTTTCAGGCGAGCCCCCTGATACTGCTGCCTGATTCGCCGCCAAAAAAGGAAGTCCCCGGGCGCAGGCCTGTGCGCCCCGGACTATCCTACCCTTTTCTGATTAGTCCTCATGGTTTATGATATTATTTGATTGGATTTAAGGCATGTTTATCACGCCCAGCCGGCATCTAGCAGGATATCACTGCGAGTGCGCAAGTACTACGGATAGGTTCAGTCGGCTGCTACTCATTCATTCAAGTAGATCTAGACCAAGCGAGAGAGATAATTCGAAATGGCTTCTTCAAGTGGAACAGAAAGCAAAGAAAATTCGGTTATTTCTTTGCAAAAAGAACCTTTCTCAAGGCGTTCATTGGGAGAAACGGGTCGGGCTCGGTCACGGCGGCCGAACAACTAGCGAACATTTTACTTTTGAACTACAGTAAAACCTTGACATACGAGTGCACTAACTTACGAGTATTCCGAGCAATTTCTTGTTTCGCCTTACGAGCCTAGACCCGAGTTACGAGCCGAGCAAGCGGAGCATTGCGAATGCGAATGCAATTTCGGAAATTGCATTCGCATTTCCGAAAAATTCTGAAGGGAAGGAAGAAACAAACCACCATGGATAGGTTTTTATCGAAACGCCCTGCAGATCAGTCAGAAAAGCGTGACGAAAAAGCCAAAAATCTATGAAAAAGATGCAAACGTCACTGATGAAGATTAAGTGTAAGTGAAGAATAATAATGTAGCAATTAAGTTTAGAACCAGTTTATTTCTTTATATTCTATTTTATTATCTTTGTATTATATTTTGTATTAATTATTTATAATTTATAAATACATTTCTCATTTTTATAACAACGTAACAAAGAAATTAGGGTGTTTTTTGGGGGGCTGGATCGGATTAATGGTATTTAAATTAATTTCAATGGGGAAAATTGATTTGATATACGAGTAAACCGAGTAACGAGCTCGGTCACGGAACAAATTAAACTTGTATGTCAAGGTATTACTGTACTAATTGGGATGGGTTAGCTTACTTCACATGGTGCTTCAAGTTGTTTTTGGTGAAAATATAGTGTGAAATAAATAAAAATGATACCGAATATTGTGTGTGTCTGTTATCTACCAATAAAACAATGCCTTTTGACGGTCATTTAGGTGCCCAGTGACCACTAAACAGAGAAGCTGTAACCATGGTAACAACAACTGCGTGACAGGGAAACACAATGTCAGCGCTTCAGTGCCTTAACTGCGTCGGGCTCGGGTCGGGTTCGGACATAAAAAGCAGAATTCCTGTCGGGTTCGGGTCGGGCTCGGTTACTACTATCTCGGGCTCGGTCGGGTTCGGACAGAAATATGCGGCCCGATCCGCACTCTAGTTCAGTGATGTCTTACTTGAAAAACTGTCCTCCACTGTTGCCAATCAAACTGTCTTATGCAACTGAGACACACGGTAGCTTGTTTTTTCTGTTTAAAGTCAAAGTCAGATGTATTTTTTTTTTTTTAGAAATGCTAGCGCCCCAACCTATATTTAGATCACCAGCCGCCACTGGTGGGTACTGACCAGAGGAGAAGACAACAGCTGGCTGCTGGAAGAGCCATTTCAGGGCTCAGTCAGGGCTCTCCTCCAGTCAGCCAGTGAGGAGCCCAGTGTTGGGCCACTTTCAAGCTCTGTGGGGGCTAGTTAAAATGTACTGCCCTCCTTTCTCTGTGTCTCCTAACAGCGCTCTGCAGAGGCAGCAATGGAGGACAGTGAGAGGATCTGCACTGAGATGATCCGCTCCATTCAAAGATGGCGCTCTGAGTTGAAACAGCTGATTGAAGATCAGGAGAAGGCTGAAGTGAGTCGGGCTGTCGGACTCCTGGAGCGACTGGAGCAGGAGATTGCTGAGCTGAGGAGGAGAGATGCTGAGTTGGAGCAGCTTTCACACACAGAGGATCACATCCATTTCCTCCAGGTAACATCACTGGCTCTCTGACAGTCTGTACTGTGTACATTGTACATACATGTAGGCATGTTCCAAAAATCTTCTCCTGGAATCTCTACAGGAATCTGAATTTAGACTGTTCTCTGTCTGTCTGTCTGTCTGTCTGTCTGTAGAGCTGTCAGTCTCTCTGTGTCCCTCCTGGACCTGGAGACTTACCCAGCATTACTATCAGTCCACACGTCTCTTTTGAGGCTGTGAGGAAATCTGTCTCTGAACTGAAAGAGCGACTGGAGGACGTCTGCAAGGTGGAACTGCTGAAGATTTCTCAATCAGGTTATTAAAAACTTTAAGGAGTAAAATCCTTTTTTTTCAGTTTTTATTCTACCAAAAATCAATGATCAGATACAGTGGAGTGAATAGAATTGTAAGTTACAGTTAAAACCCTTCCAGGTGTAAACATTTTCTCAACAAAAAAACGTTTTCAACATAAAAATAATTTTAAAATGCTAAGTTACTCATGCATAGCCTAGCACTGTCTGTATGTAATTCATTCCAACTTGCCTGCTTTTAAAAGTATTTAAATTTTTCTATTTTTTTATTTTCCAAAACCACACAAGCCAACAGGCACACATGAATTCTAGCTCAAAGAAAGACATAGGTGTAGCAGCTACCTCTGGGACGTACTTACATAATTCACCTCATAATACTTTCATGGCTACGTCATAGGCTGTGACTTCTATGACGTGTGCTTTGGGGTTAAACGAGGTATATAAATAAAGATGGCTGCTTCGTTTGAGTAGTTCAATCTGCAAAGAAGTCTCACGGTCTCGTTACTTCCTACATTGGTGACCCCGACGTTTTTGGACGATTCCAAAGATTATTTTCGAACTCACACATCATGGAAGGGGCGAATGCGGGTTCCCTTAAATTACAGAGTTTTGGGAACGACAATCTGCGGCTTGGTTCGCCCAAACAGAGGCACAGTTTGCACTTCGGAGAATCACCGAGGACAGCACGAAATATGATTATGTTGAGCCCTCAGCATTCTCGAAGACCCGCCAGAAGCAGATAAATATGTGACTTTAAAATCCTATCTCCTTGACACGTTCGGTTTGACTGAATCCGAACGCGCTCGTCAGCTGCTCTCCCTGCCTGGCCTGGATGATTCAAAGCCCTCAGAGTTGATGGATCATATGTTGACTCTCCTGGGATGGCATAAACCTTGTTTTCTTTTCACGGAGCTGTTCATGCAACAACTTCCTACGCACGTGAGGTCTGCCCTGGCTAACACGCCCATTAAGGACTTCCGGGAGTTATCCAGAGAAGCTGACAAATTTTTTCCGCTGGCAGACAGCGCTGCACGGCCGTCCTAGGTCCCGCCCACGTTGACTCTCGCAGTGGCTATTACCGGCACTACAATGGCAGCCCAACAGCAGGAGCTGTGCTTTTACCACGCACAGTACGGCGCCAAAGCTAGAAAGTGCCGTCCCCCTTGTACCTTCAAGGCGTCGGGAAACACCAGGGCCGGTGCTCACTAGCTGCCATGAGCGTTGGCCGCACAGGGAGCCTGTTATTTCTTACTGACACGGACTCTGGGCGGTGTTTCCTCTGTGACACCCTGTGCTCAGGTGAGTGTTCTACCCGCGGCAACCTTGGACATACAGAATGATGCACATGGCCCCACCCTACAAGCACATGGCCCCGCCCTACAAGCCGCCAACAGCAGTTCCATCCGCACCTTTGGAAAACGGAGCGTGGTGCTGTGTTTCGGAGGACAATGATTCGTTTGGTATTTTGTCACAGCTAAGGTGTCCAACCCCCTCCTGGGCGCAGATTTTCTCTGCGCCAATAGCTTGTTAGTGGATGGTAAACAGATTGACCAAATATGCTCTCTGCGCCAAGGGGTTAAGAACCGACGACTCATCAACGCTGAAACTTTCAGTTCGCTTCCGTGCTTGCTTAGCAGTTTTGGCACGTCGAAGCTGTCTTGCGCGGTTTCACCTGCTGACGTGTTTTTCTGCCTTCTCACCAAGTTCCCAAGCCTCACTGAGCCCACCTTTTCAGCTGCCTTCGCTAAGCACGGTGTGGAACACCACATCCCGACTACTGGCCCGCCTGTCCATGCCCGCGCTCGACGCCTCGACCCGGGGAAACTCACTGTGGCCCAGGCGGAGTTCCGCGCCATGGAGCGCCTCGGCATCATTTGCCGGTCAGACAGTCCCTCGCCTCTCCACATCGTGCCGAAGCCCGGCGGCGGTTGGCGCCACTGTGGAGATTATAGGCATCTCAATGACACCACGATCCCCGACCGATACTCGATTCCTCACATCCAGGATTTTTCTGCCCACCTGGCCGGGAAAGTCATGTTCTCCAAGTTGTACGCTTTATTTCACTTTGTTAAAATGTTTTTCAGTACACTTACAAATAGTGTACTTTATTGTAAGTATATTTAAGTTGTACTCAAGTGTACTTCCAAAAAAGTATACTAAATCTGAAATACTTTTAGTGGTAATTTATTGTACTAGTACGAGATAACACACTATTATTAAGCTTAATAAAAACAAAACCTCCACTTTATTGTAAGCATATTTCAAGTTTTAATGTAGTGTTCTCTTTTACATATACTGTATTTAATTTAAAACAGTACAAAGAAAAGATATTTAAAGTTTTACCATATCAACTTTATTTAATAGATGAAGCTGTAAATTACACTGGAATAGTATGAAACCCTATGGTTGGCTAAATGGCTGTAAGTCATCAAGGGTCTGATGTATCAAACAAGCCTCAAACCATCACTCTGCTGCCAGATATGCAGAAGATATGGATGGATCACTTTAAGGGTTGTATCTCCAGACTCATTTTTCTATTGAACTTTATGGAAAAATATGTCAGGAGAAACAACCCTTCAAGTAATCCATCTACTGCATATCAGGCAGCAGTGATGGTTTGAGGCTTGTTTGATACTGCAGACCCTTGATGAATTATAGCCATTTAGCCAACCATGGGTTCCATTCTATTCATGTGTAATTTACAGCTTAATCTAGTCCCACTCCCCAATTCCAAAAGAGATCCATTCAAATGCAGAGAGGTTATAGTATCGCTTGAGATTCATGCTGTAGGCCTATAAGGTGTGTGTGTGTATGTATGTATGTATGTATGTGGGTGTGGGTGTGCATGTATATGCATGTGTGTATATCCGTGTGTATGTATATGTATGTGGGTGTGTGTGTGTGTATGTGTGTGTATATGTATGTGTGTTATGGTATCGCTTGTAAGAGTACCTGATAATAATGAAATAAGATAGAGTTTTTTATATTCTTTTATACCCAGTCATGAGAGCATAACATGTTTACTGGAATGTTCCAAACTGGAATGTTTTTGAACTTCCCAGTCTTGTTTTTGCCCCTGTCTTTTTTTGGAACGTGTTGCAGGCATCAAATTCGGAATTAGCGTATATTTACAAAAATCAATAAAGTTCATGAGGTAAAACATTAAATATCTTGTGTACTGTTTTCAGTACATTAAGTACTGTTTTCAATCAAATATATGTAAAATATAATTTACAAATCACTTATTTTTTTAAGTGCATTTTAAAAGCAGTGTTCCAACGTTTTGAATGAATTGTGAAATTGCAAGTTATTGGCATGGGCTATGTGCTTGTGTTGCGTAGTAGGCTAAATGTAATTGTTATTACAGTTATAGCTCTATTACTGTAGCCTATGAGTTATGGTATCTCTCTCTCTCTCTCTATATGTATCTTTCTGTTTGTAATTTTCTCTCACTCTGTCCCTGCAGTGAAAGAAGTCCATGCTGTAGAGCCCAGGACAAGAGAGGATTTCTTACAGTGTGAGTGCTCACTCTGATACTCTCAGCTGAGACACACACAGAAATACGAACGTACACACTCACACAATGATCAGCCAGGTTATCATAAAATTTTTGGGTGAGTGGTGGGGAAGGGTTAATCCAGTTTTATTCAGGAAAATATATCCTGGGATTTTATAAGCTAAAACATTAAATCAAGTGTGTGACAATCTGAATGGCAACACGTACATATTTAGTATCTCTGGAGAGACACACTTTTTATTATTAACCTTTACTTACACAGGATAGGTTGACTGAGCACCACGGGTGCTGGAAAGGGGGTCATTGGCCCCCCCACTTTTACCATTCTCACGAATCCTTGTATCCCGCTAATGCCCCTACAATCACAACTCTTAGCCTACGGTAAAAAGAAGTTGCCTGCATTCCCGTCCCTAAGACATATGATAAAAATATCCACGTAAACATAAATAATGCAGACTAGGCTAACGTCACAATCAAAGTCCGTTGTTGCACAAATCAAATGCATGCAGTGTACATACATCAACCAATACAATTGCTTCAATGATGTGTTCATGTTGTCTGTTGAGCCGTTAAAGTTAGCTCAGCTCGCTATCAATACTATAGCCCTGTAGCCTATATTGCAAACATGCTTCTGCACATATGTCAAAATAATCAGAGCATAAAAAAGTTCAGCCAAACAAAACTATACATTAATATTACATCCCCGTCGTCCACGCTGTTGGGGTTTGAAAATGCGCCCCAAGCTTATTTAGGATAGGCTATGAATGACATCTTCAGTCTTCACAACTGCAGGGCGCGCTAATAATTTACCAGTAACGTTAGCCTAGAGGCTAAATCATTTTGGTGAATGTGGAGGATTGTGAACATGAAGAAGTAGCCAAGGATGGTCAGTGCTTTCCTGATTTTTACTTAAATATGTCTTTGGGACAGAAAAATAGACAGTAGAAGGATAGAAGTACGCTGCTGTGCTGACTGAATGTGTAGCTACGTTATAGTTGCTATGGCTTTCTACTACTTGGTGGCCATGTTGCTGTCCTGCAAACTTGTAGTTTCTGCTAATTGAACAAATAAATGGTTGTATCTTGTACATTTTGTTTTTTAACGTTAGATAAGTGATTATATACAGTGTGCAAATTCCTCTCCTCTACTTGACCAATTTTCATTCCAGGCTAGAATGCTATCATTCCCACCTCTGATACTTGTCTGTCATTCTGAATGTGTTACAGTAAATCCTGAACAACAAATAAATGTTTTTACATTTCCGAGTGTCACAATTCCATTCTAGATTATGATTTAGTTCAGAAGTTATGTTCATCGCCATCTGCACTACTCTGCCTGCTCTTATCAGGTATAGCCTAATGGTACCATTTAGGCGTTTTTATTAATAATCATAGGCGTCATTTTCACTGGGGACACGTCTCCCACAATATCAGATATAGCCCATGTACGAGGTTGTATACGGCAATCGGTGGGCGGGGCAACAATGTTGCTCCATTTAGTTACATTATTGAGGCCATAGACTAGATAAACTAACTACAATGTAGCAAAGCAGTGTTTCATTTAAGGCGGCACCCGCTGCCTGTTACAATTATGTAGACTGTGAGGCTGTATAGAGTGGAAACGTGGGGCTTAGATTCCGGAAGCAAAAGCTCCATTCACAACTGCAGGGCGCGCTAATAATTTACCAGTAACGTTAGCCTAGAGGCTAAATCATGTTGGTGAATGTGGAGGAATGCACAAGAGAGATTTCAGTTTTAGATTTTTAACACATTTGCAAATATTTATGGGTTATTGAGTGTAGATTGATGGGCAAAAATGTAAATTTTATCCATTTAAAATTAAATCTACAACGCAGTAAAGCGTGCAAAAAGTGAAGGGGTGTGAATACTTTCGAGCACCGCTGTACACATTAGAATTTTATAATATAAATTTTTTTTTTGGCCCCGGCTCTTTTGAAATGATTCCGGCACACCTGCTGAGCACACGTGCACGTTTACAGCAACACCCTGTTACCGCCCCGCAATTAGCCTAACCAGCATGTGTTTGGACTGTGAGAGGAAACTGGAATACCCGGAACCCATGTGACCCGGAACCCATGTCACCCGGAACCCATGTGACACAAGGAGAACATGACAAAACAATCCCTGGTCAAATTGTATTTTTTGTGAACAAATATTGTATTCACCCCCCCGATACAATAATTCTACACAAAAACATGTACATACACACACACATAAAGACACACACACACGTACGCACACACACTCACAGACACACATGCATATGTAGACACACAATGTGCAGCACATAGTAATCAACATATCGGCAAAAGCATCAATGGGTACAATGCCAGAGTTAGCGCAAGAGCTAGTTTTCATCTGTATATGGAGATCACGCTGTATAGTATGTATGGAGAAAATAATGAATTATAGACAGACCTTAGATGGACCTGTTCTCATATTAAATCTTAATCTTTTCCTCCATCAGATTCCTGTCAGCTCACGCTGGACCCCAACACAGCGAATCAACACCTCCGTCTGTCTGAGGGGAACAGAGAGGTGACCCGTGTGGGTGAGATCCAGCCATATCCTGATCATCCAGAGAGATTTGACTGCTGCCCCCAAGTGCTGTGCAGAGAGGGTCTGTCTGGACGCTGTTACTGGGAGGCTGAGCAGAGTGGGGATACTGGGTCTTCTATAGCAGTCTCATATAAAGACATGATCAGGAAAGGGCAGGGTAAGGACTTTATTCTGGGACATAATAACAAGTCCTGGTGTTTGTGCTGCTTTTCCTCCAGTTACTATTTCCGTTACAATAATAAGAGCACTAAAATCCCTGTTCCCTCCTCCTCCAGAATAGGAGTGTACCTGGATCACACGGCAGGAACTCTGTCCTTCTACAGCGTCTCTGACACAATGACCCTCCTGCACAGAGTCCAGACCACATTCACTCAGCCCCTCTATCCTGGGTCAGGGCTCAATGTTGGATCTTCTGTAAAACTGTGTGATCTGGGATGAGAGAGAGGAAAGATCAACTGTAATCAGAGTGAGAGAAAAACACTGCAGTGAAATAGAGATGAGAAATAAATAAAATATTTAAATAAAAGTTGAGGGTCTGATGAGGGGCTCAGTCAGTAAAAACCCTCACCATGAGCACAACTTTACACCTCTACCAGCACTGGGGTCAGAGGAGCACATTTTACACAGTTCTACACCTCTACCAGCACTGGGGTCAGAGGAACACATTTTACACAGTTCTACACCTCTACCAGCACTGGGGTCAGAGGAGCACATTTTACACAGTTCTACACCTCTACCAGCACTGGGGTCAGAGGAACACATTTTACACAGTTCAACACCTCTACCAGCACTGGGGTCAGAAGAGCACATTTTAGACAGTTCTACATCTCTACCAGCACTGGGGTCAGAGGAATACATTTTACACAGTTCTACACTAGAGGGTGGATACCCGACCCGAACCCGACGGGACCCGACGGGACCCGACGGGTCGGGCCGGGTTCGGACTAAACTTTTAAAATGACGTTCGGGCTCGGGTCGGGCTCGGTCACGGCGGCCGAACAACTAGCGAACATTTTACTTTTGAACTACAGTAAAACCTTGACATACGAGTGCACTAACTTACGAGTATTCCGAGTTACGAGCCGTTGCTCGGATAATTTCTTGCTTCGCCTTACGAGCCTAGACCCGAGTTACGAGCCGAGCAAGCGGAGCATTGCGAATGCAATTTCGGAAATTGCATTCGGATTTCCGAAAAATTCTGAAGGGAAGGAATAAACAAACCACCATGGATAGGTTTTTATCGAAACGCCCTGCAGATCAGAGTCAGAAAAGCGTGACAAAAAATCCAAAAATCAATGAAAAAGATGCAAACGTCACTGATGAAGATTAAGTGTAAGTGAAGAATAATAATGTAGCAATTAAGTTTAGAACCAGTTTATTTCTTTATATTCTATTTTATTATCTTTGTATTATGTTTTGTATTAATTATTTATTATTTATAAATACATTTCTCATTTTTATAACTACGTAACAAAGAAATTAGGGTGTTTTTTGGGGGGCTGGAACGGATTAATGGTATTTAAATTAATTTCAATGGGGAAAATTGATTTGATATTCGAGTAAACCGAGTTACGAGCTCGGTCACGGAACGAATTAAACTTGTATGTCAAGGTATTACTGTACTAATTAGGATGGGTTAGCTTACTTCACATGGTGCTTCAAGTTGTTTTTGGTGAAAATATAGTGTGAAATAAATAAAAATGATACCGAATATTGTGTGTGTGTCTGTTATCTACCAATAAAACAATGCCTTTTGACGGTCATTTAGGTGCCCAGTGACCACTAAACAGAGAAGCTGTAACCATGGTAACAACAACTGCGTGACAGGGAAACACAATGTCAGCGCTTCAGTGCCTTATATTAACTGCGTCGGGCTCGGGTCGGGTTCGGACATAAAAAGCAGAATTCCTGTCAGGTTCGGGTCGGGCTCGGTTACTACTATCTCGGGCTCGGTCGGGTTCGGACAGAAATATGCGGCCCGATCCGCACTCTATTCTACACCTCTACCAGCACTGGGGTCAGAGGAACACATTTTACAGAGTTCTACACCTCTACCAGCACTGGGGTCAGAGGAGCACATTTTACACAGTTCTACACCTCTACCAGCACTGGGGTCAGAGGAACACATTTTACACAGTTCTACACCTCTACCAGCACTGGGGTCAGAAGAGCACATTTTAGACAGTTCTACATCTCTACCAGCACTGGGGTCAGAGGAACACATTTTACACAGTTCTACACCTCTACCAGCACTGGGGTCAGAGGAGCACATTTTACACAGTTCTACACCTCTACCAGCACTGGGGTCAGAGAAGCACATTTTACACAGTTCTACACCTCTACCAGCACTGGGGTCAGAGGAGCACATTTTACACAGTTCTGAGAGAAGCCAATGAGTGTGTCGAGGTCTCTCCTCTTTAGATTGTCCCTAAGTCACTATACAGTATTCCATCTGCAGTTGCTATGGGTCAAAGGGGGAAAGGTCATACATGCGTAAGGGATCGTTTCTTGCATAAAAGATCATGTGAAGTATGCAGAGAATGTTTATATTTTATATTGTAATAATTATTTAAAAATCGAAGGAAATTTATGGTTTTACTCTTTGTATTTTTTTCAGTTTTTTTTTGATTATCTATTTATTTTCTCCCATACACTGAGTGGTAAAATAGTTTATATTATAAACATATAAATCATATCATGTATTATCTCAGGGAAATAGGGTCACGTAATCACCTTTGTAATCGGGAGAGGTTTCTTATCACTTGTAATATTTTATCTTTATGCTGGAAACACCACATCATATACCTGCAGATCATACTTTCTATTGAAAATAACTATATAACAATTGACTGATTACTTTATAATTAAAGTTTTTTTTTTAATCAATAAAATTTTTAAATGCTTTAAGAACTGTGGCCTGGTGTTTGTTTCTGGGTAGAAAGAGATCCTGATTGGTTAAAGGTATCAGGTAATAACCTTAATCTCACATAAATGTACCAAATAGCCCTGATTTACCTGGGGAAACTGCTTGAGATTCACCTCTGATAGATGGACATAGAATTCATCAATGTGGCAGATGATTAGTTGAGTCTCATGGTGAATAAAACATTATTTTATTGCAACAACCCCCCCCCCCCCCAATTACCAAAGGACATGGTAACACCCAATCTTGTGTTGGGGAATAGTACATGGTACATCTCTAGATTACCCTAATCACTCCCCTATCACAGGAACAGTGATCACTGCTATGCTAATGCTGATGCACAGTACCCTAATCACTCCCCTATCACAGGAACAGTGATCACTGCCATGCTAATGCTAATGCACAGTACCCTAATCACTCCCCTATCACAGGAACAGTGATCACTGCCATGCTAATGCTAATGCACAGTACCCTAATGACTCCCCTATCACAGGAACAGCGATCACTGCCATGCTAATGCTAATGCACAGTACCGTAATCACTCCCCTATCACAGGAACAGTGATCACTGCCATACTAATGCTAATGCTAACGCACAGTACCCTAATCACTCCCCTATCACAGGAACAGTGATCACTGCCATGCTAACGCACAGTACCCTAATCACTCCCCTATCACAGAAACAGTGATCACTGCCATGCTACTGCTAATGCACAGTACCCTAATCACTCCCCTATCGCAGGAACATTGATCACTGCCATGCTACTGCTAATGTACAGTACCCTAATCACTCCCCTATCACAGGAACAGTAATCACTGCCATGCTAATGCTAATGTACAGTACCCTAATCACTCCCCTCTCACAGGAACAGTGATCACTGCCATGCTAATGCTAATGCACAGTACCCTAATCACTCCCCTATCACAGGAACAGTGATCACTGCCATGCTAATGCTAACGCACAGTACCCTAATCACTCCCCTATCACAGAAACAGTGATCACTGCCATGCTACTGCTAATGAACAGTACCCTAATCACTCCCCTATCGCAGGAACATTGATCACTGCCATGCTACTGCTAATGTACCGTACCCTAATCACTCCCCTATCACAGGAACAGTGATCACTGCCATGCTAATGCTAATGCACAGTACCCTAATCACTCCCCTATCACAGGAACAGTGATCACTGCCATGCTAATGCTAATGCACAGTACCCTAATCACTCCCCTATCACAGGAAAAGTGATCACTGACATGCTACTGCTAATGTACAGGACCCTAATCACTCCCCTATCACAGGAACAGTGATCACTGCCATGCTAATGCTAATGTACAGTACCATAATCACTCCCCTATCGCAGGAACATTGATCACTGCCATGCTACTGCTAATGTACAGGACCCTAATCACTCCCCTATCACAGGAACAGTGATCACTGCCATGCTACTGCTAATGTACAGGACCCTAATCACTCCCCTATCACAGGAACAGTGATCACTGCCATGCTAATGCTAATGTACAGTACCATAATCACTCCCCTATCGCAGGAACATTGATCACTGCCATGCTACTGCTAATGTACAGGACCCTAATCACTCCCCTATCACAGGAACAGTGATCACTGCCATGCTAATGCTAATGTACAGTACCATAATCACTCCCCTATCGCAGGAACATTGATCACTGCCATGCTACTGCTAATGTACAGCACCCTAATCACTCCCCTATCACAGAAACAGTGATCACTGCCATGCTACTGCTAATGTACAGCACCCTAATCACTCCCCTATCACAGGAACAGTGATCACTGCCATGCTAATGCTAACGCACAGTACCATAATCACTCCCCTATCACAGGAACAGTGATCACTGCCATGCTACTGCTAATGTACAGTACCCTAATCACTCCCCTATCACAGGAACAGTGATCACTGCCATGCTACTGCTAATGTACAGGACCCTAATCACTCCCCTATCATAGGAACAGTGATCACTGCCATGCTAATGCTAATGTTGTTAGCAATTAGAATGTATTGCTTTTCGTGGTCAAGGAGGTAGATCAAGGATACTCTTCAATTCAATTCGAAAGATTAAAACACTTTGTATTTATTTGTCAGCTCGAAGTCTTTCCAGAAGAACACAATGGGTTAGTACATCTGTGGTCCTCCGGAAGCGCGCTCTCGCTCGCACGCTCGCTCCATCTCTGCTACTGTGGTGCTTATATACTGTAGGCTAAAAAGGGGTTTGTACATCACTGGGCGTATGATTTTAAACCAATCAAGCGTTTAGAATTACACATGTCCAGTGCATGTCTAGTATTTTTCCATTATGATAGAAACTCTATTTGGTGTTTTTGCACAAAAGGCTGCTTCTGTGGCAAATCCTTTATCTGAAGAATGCTTCTCAGGGCATTTTTCTTGTGGCCTTGTTTTTCAGAATACAGGCTTAAGGTCACTCATTCGAAACTTAACTAGCACAGACAAGTTTATACATTCTATTACACCATGTACTTTCATATAATAAATGTCAAATTCCCACAATTCCCTCTTTTGATCCCTTCTTGGGATCAACACTATACAGCGGTATTTCAAGCTTGTATGGGTGATATCTTCACTCAATACCTGAAGCAGGTACACATTGCAAACCCAGTTTTCTTAATTTTATTTACTCTAACTATCAGGGTTATAATACTGGCACAGCGGTAAGCAATGATGTCAGAGCTCTTACTTAATCACCAGGAAAACCTCCAATAGGCAAAACCACAGAACTCTAGACTGAGTCTGCTGCTGATGAGGACATGTCTCTTTCCGATATCCATCTTAAGCGATACTCCTTCATTTTAATACATTTTACTTTTTACCCTTCTATCAAGAGGAAAGAACATCCTAGCATTTTGGCAACAGTGCATTGGCAGCTTTTTCTAAACATTTTATCACAATATAGTTACATGGGGGTTTCTTCTTCAGGGGTTAGTGCATGTCCAGCATTGGTGATGATTTCTACAATTTGTGGCATCACAATCATTTGGTGTTCAGGTCCCAAAGTGCCATCAGAGTTAATGTCTGCTGGAGTATACCCACGAGCCTCAAGCTCCTCGTACAGCACAATCGCTGACTCTCCAAACCAATAGGCATTACTGAATTTCTCATCATCTCTCAGGGCCAATAAGAGATTTGGCTTTTCTGGGTGATAGATGGCAGCCCACTCCCAGCAACGCCATCCTGACCCTCCTCCTTGGGCATGTTTACAGTGGGGATTTCCAATCGGGCAATTGGGGGTGTAGGGAGGTTCTGGTATCTCCCACACGGTTGGCATAGGCATAGGGTGCTCATCACATGGTTCAATCAGTAATGGTAGTACAAAACATTTAATCGACTAACATACGATACTTTTACCGCAAAATTATGTTGGCTTCTTCTTCTTTGGTCCAAGTAGCCTCAACGTCGGACCAATGGACAGAGGAGAGGTTACTAGCACATCACTCAGCCACGGTCTTTCTTTGGCAGATTATGTAATGCCTCTATGTGTGTGTATTCTCTCTATCTGCCATTGATGAGGGAGCACATAGCTCCTGGTTGTGTAATTCTTTCTTTGTGTGTGTGTATATTCAGTGTTAGTGTTACTTTAATATACACCCAATCCCCGGGCGTATTCCACCTAAGCCCCAAGGAAATGTCATCTGTCCCTTTCCCCTGTTGGAAAATAATCTTGCACATTCTGGTTAAGTGTTACACATAGCTCGCCAGTTCCCTCTTGAGCTGTTCAAGCGGTGTCCATTGTACGGACCTCATACAAACGGCATGGGCCCTCCTATGGTCGATTGTGCCCTATTGGGGAAAAACTGATACTTTCCAAATTATTATACATCACCACTTCCCCCCTTGCGCAATGGTCCTTCCCATGCGCATCCTTAATCACACTTTGCTCTGTGTGTGTTATCTTTTTATTAGTTGCTCGAGGTTGTGTGCGTCTGTCTTCTTGGGCCCAATATCTGTAGAGAAACCTGACAATTTCAGTTAGTCACACAGTAAGTTGTCAGCGCATCTCCAATCCCCTGTAATTCTTCACAGCAGTGATAATTCGTCCCTGGAATTATCATTGGAGTTCCTGTCATAAATTCAAAAAAGGGGAGAAATTAGCAATAATTAGTGGGGCCTAGTTCAGCTCTCATTGTCAGTAGAGCTGCTTGAGAGCCGCCACCCAGTTCCTGCTGGAAACAGAGAAGAACTCCTTATTAGTCTTTTCCCTTCACTTAGGGTACATTTTCACATACGGGGCAGCGTAGGATTTATTTGTCTGTTCAGTTTATTTATGTATCTTTGTTTTTGTTGTGCACCTAAACTGACAACCCCTTAGGAGAGATCGCATTGCCGGGTTTCACTTTGATGGTTTTTAGACAAAATCAAACAATTAAACACAAAACAAAACCACACAACTTAGGATGTAAATTAAACTAATTATTTATCTGCACCCGAACAAAAAACACAAACATTGGGAAGGTGGCCTTGCCCTCCACTTCCCCCAGCTTAAACTGTAAAGTTTCCACTTCTTATCTTCGCTTAAACATTGTTTCAATACTCCGCTGTTGCTCAATTATTTTCACTTGGTCCCTTATAGCGCAGCCAACTATGGTTATGCACAGCTTGATACAAATGCAGGCGCGGGTGTTTGAACATTTTTAGCCTGCTTTTTAAAATCTTTGTCATGTATTTTTCACCATGTATATTCACTTCGATTGTTTTTGTGGGTCAGATCCCCACAACCAATCCTACATAGCACCTACATCTGCTTCTATACATAATAGAGATAAGGCATTCAGCCTGCCTTATTGCATAGTTGTTCTGAGGGGATTTCCTAAACAAAACGCTTGTAAAACTAGTGTTTAACAAATAAACTGAAATAAATGTAATGATGTTCTATCAAAAAAGGCTGGAATAAACAAAACTAAATAGTACTGAAAATGAATTTATTCGTAAACTAAATGAATTAAAAATATCTCCAAGAATAGTATTAAACGTATTCAAGATATATAAAACGTACTTACATTTTAATCGATTAAACAGCCAGAGCTGAGTGTGCTATTGGACTAGTCATTACGCAACTCAAAGCAAGAATGAGGTAATGAATGCACATGCAATTAACACCAGTGACAGTTGGCAACTCTAGTATAGCCACATATTGGTTATATTTGTGTAGCCTATATAAAACATGGTTATAGCATGGCCTCCTTAAAATAGCCTACATTTATTGTGCTATTTCGATACAAAAGAAAACAAAAATGTGCTTTATTTAATCAATATCATTATTTGAAATGGTTTAATAACGGGCAGACTTTCATTAACTCTTAGTTTGATAGTCACAGAATGGGCCTACATGGAAAATGTACAACATAGCCTAAAGTAGCCTATGTGATTTTGATTAGAAATGCTTGAACCGTTTTGCTTTCGGTAACGTTCCGCTGGGTGGACGTCAGATGCCAGTAGACCTACAGGTAGGCTACAGGTTTCGATCATTTTGTAAGATTGCAGGCTATATATTTTTAAAAAATGTGAAACTAATTTGTTGCTAATTTATTAGGCTACTGAGTAGCCCGTAGCAGTAGCCCGTATGCAGAGAGTAACTGATTCGGTTGACAATTATGTAGGCTACTGCGGTGCGGTAGTCAGCAGTTAAATTCAAAGCGGGCAACGCAGACCCTCTCTCTGCATGAAATCAAATCGCACATGCAGAAAATGGCACTCAAAACGAATTGTAACATTTTGCTTAAACACTAATATCTACTTTCGCTTCTGAGGTGCAAATTACATTCCAGGTAGCAAGGAAACATCGAATCAACCTCGCCAGCATGTCATTGGCAACAGTATCGGTCAGCAACCAACTTTCCATGATTGAGCACCCACCGGTCACGATGTATCAGTGTAATAATAACACTGAAGTCATACTGATGAATAACATTGATTTTTACTTTGATAAATCAAATTCAGATGCGCTTTCTTTTTTGTAAACCCGTTAGAATTATTAATTTGCTATTTGTGCAGTCGCTGCTGTAGTTATATTCTTCTTAATGCAGCAAAAACCATCCAATCATAAGCGAACAATGTCTCAACACTCCTCCATTCCTTTATCCACAGAATGTGCCCTTTGCAACATTCTGTCCACTGCACAGGACTCTCTGCTCCAGCCTCACATGCACAAGCCTTCAATCTCCCCCCACCAGACCCCCCTTCATGACCAACAGGTTTTGTCTGATTGTGTCAAAACCTTCCAGTAAACATGTGATCATACATTTTGGATAATAAACACCTCTATTTAATAGCTTTAATCATTGAGTAATGCATAGATTTATTTTTCTCTAACAATAGTTATGGATAAATCCCTTCTTTTATCACCTTTAGTGATAAATATACATTAAAAACATAAAAATATTCAAAATGAACTTAACCGCATATGTTTGTGGTTAATGCCAATGTTTATCAATTTGTTATTTTTTCCTACCTAAGAATCCCGATATCTCACGATGGAAAATGTAATAAAGCCCCTTGTAATTGAAATTGGTGCTCGGCCCGACCTCCCTGCTAGAAAGAAATTACCATCACGTTATCATGGCAACTCACACCGTGACCCTTGTTGTGACAAATTATAGATTATTCATTATTTATATATAATTATATATCATACTGTAGGACCAACTATATGAAAATGTAGTGTTAATATGAATATGTTTTTCTGTGGTAGGATGAATTGCACAAAAGGCCCATATGTGCACAACAGCAGCACATATTCAAGGCCTCAGATTCAAGAGCAGACAATCACGCACGAAATCAACCATCCTCTGCTACCAAATGAGCTCATTATTTGTATCGGAGTGTGCTCAATGAACAATGGTCTCAAGCTAGGCACCCAATATGAGCTCATCTCGACACCTGTAAATCAAGGACATATACACACACCCACATGCAGGGAAATTGAAGAAAAACTCGCTCTCAGCGGAAACAGCCATATTGCAAATACACTCCTCAAAATTTCCCATGGCGAGGTTTAGTTATCTCAAAAAGTAGGCAATGGACCCATTCATTCTCACACACACACACAGGCAATCAAATGTTCCTCGCCCATCTGAAGTGATAAGCATGAATTACTCCCTACACATTCCTCGGGGCCTGACCGTCGGGAGGAACATTCAGCACCCTAGCCATGGAAATGTATGTGTGTGTGCAGTTTGAGGAACTGATAGAGTTTATTAAATCCAAATAAAACATTTATCTTCTATCTTTACAAACATTGGTGTAAAAACTATGTAAGGCTGGAAAAGGTGTTATCAGTCATAAACCCTTGCAGCTGGTGGTGATTTCCTTGAGGGTGCAATAAAACAATTTACCTGGTGGCCTGAGAACCTGTTCCTCTGACCTCTCACGGCCTCGTAAACTACAGCTGGGGTTGAGCTTACAACTGGACATCAGAAGGAAACGGCATCCGAATGACGCTGGGAACTCAGGCCTGCTCACAGGGCTTTTACGGCCTAGATTCTGGACTGAATGGTGAACATATTAAACAAAGCTGTATATGTATATTGAATCATATGTATGTGCATGTAAATTGGTAATTGTGGAGGTATAAAGTAATTGTGGATAATGTGATAAATGTGGTGAACCTGGATAATACTAATTGAAGTGTGTGGTATGTGAATGTGAAAGGAGGATTGTATAGGTTATCAGGGATGCGCTTGTCCATATAAGTGTCTGGAAGCTAGAGTGGCCATCACCGGGACCTCACCTGATATCTAGATATGATAGAGAAGATCATAAGATCACGCGCCGTCGTTCAAAGAGTCTTATTACTGTCACTAGATTGGGAGCGGTAGACTCTGTTTCTCTCCCTGGAGGGGGGTCCCTGGGTGTTGAAACTTCTCTTCCTGCCAGACCTTATTTGGAAAAACAAAGGGACTTGTGGAGTGTGCATACCGGCGCTGTACTGCATTTAAGGAGATCCCAAAGGGATATTCGAGGAAGATTGTAACCAGTCTTTCCGCACATCCTACTTCAGGTCATTGTGTGTAGCAAATTGCCAGGTATGACTAAGTATTTTTCTCTGTACTGTATTTGAATTTGGAATGTTCAATCTGTAACTATGTATTGATAATTTAAGTAAGTAACCTACCTGGTAATAAATTAGTTAAACTTGATTTGTGTGGTTTCTCTCTGAAAATTGACTATCTCTGTGCATCGGTAATGGGTTGATTAATTTCCTCAGTCATGGTTATCCCCTCAGCTGGTCTAGGGAGGTTGACTATTTAAGCTTAATGTATCACGGAGTATTGCACCTGTAGAACTATGTCTTAAAGTAGATCACCTCCGCCTGGCGGTTATACATGTTGAGAACGGTGGTTGCCAATATTCCTTTAGTCGGTCCCTGAGTCTTAACCATAGAGTATACCGCACAAAGTGGCTTCTTCCACAACCTCTGAGATAACCGCAGATATCTAGTCAGCTGTGAGTCGTGTACATTAAGGGCCCAATGTAAATCGCGGTGTTAACAGACACATCCAGCTCAGAGAACCGTCTTTAAAGTATGAGAGTCCTTTAACAAATCAAGTGGAAATTGTACATACTAAATTATAATATTAAATGGAGTCAGATAAACGAGTACAGAATCAGCGTTGGTGGCTGATGATTTACTGTAATACACACAGGCTGTTCTTTGGATAAACTGGGGTCAAGGTAGACCAGACTAAAAGCGGAAGGTAACGTGGTACGAGTACCTTTGATTTGTGGTCCCTTATTAGCTGATCCCGTGAATCTAAAGAGCAGTCTTAATCCGGTTGCAAGAATATTAATAATACTTTATTAACTTTCATAACTTTTCCCTTTTCCCACAGCAATAGCGGAATACATCACGCTTAAACCTTCGCTCCGAGCTATTCCCTCATTGGTCTAGCCGCGCGGAGTTTTACAATTTGGTTTGTAACATGATTTTAGTTGATGTTTCCTGATTTTACAATTTGGAGAACTCGAAATTATTTGTGTTGCTAATTTCCAGATTTACAACTATGTATTGAACTACTATTGTCAAACCGTGACTAGGATGTTTCTGATATGATTAAATCATAGCATTTCATCAAAACTACCATATAAATAAGGGTCATATGTAATGCTTAACCTCTTTGTGCAGAAGCCAAATTGGGCCAATTTTCGCCTGTTTTGCACTGTTCTGTTTAAACCTTTATAACTACAGTTGTGCTCACCACACACACTTGTTTAATGGCTTAAATTGGAGAAGACCCCTGTACCTTTGTGTGTCTTAGATTAAAATAATAAAATTTCATAATCTTCATATAGATTATGGGCTGTAAATGCACAAACTCTTTGCAAAAAAAACAAAAACGAGGTTGTCATTCTTAGTTTACAGTACACTTCTGAAAGGAAAAGATGTAAAACAGGTCATATTTTACTGTCCTGGTGTACACACCACTTGTCAACATGTGTACAGAATTTTAGGGGGATATGTCAATCTGCTCAGGTTCCATAAGCTAATTTGTAAACAGTGTATCCTGGTGTCCCTTAGGGTGTCCAAATCTATCCAAATGGATAAAATGTGCATCACAGTAAATCAAGAGATAATCAGCTTTTTTCAACAGATAAAGTATTCTTACTCATAAAACACATGTTTGTATCAACTAAATGAGGAAATTTTCATTTTTTTCCAAATAATTTGGGTTTTGATATATAGGGGTCCAAAAACCTCTCCGAAAATGAATACAATGCTTTTTTTGTCCATATGAAGCATTTTATTATGTTCTTTGAGGTAGTAGGATCATTACAATCACTTCACATTCAGAGGGTGATACATTTATTAGCTCCAGTTCAGTTTATGGTTCCAGAAATGTATTTCTTTCCCCTGGTACACACTGAAGTCACTGATGTGTAGCCCGTCTTGCTGTCAGCCAGGACAAATAACTTGAAGCCCCACTTTGTTGGCTTGTCCTTCAAGTATTGTTTCATCCCATGCCAAGCTTTTGAGGCTACCATGCGTTCATCAATGGCCAGGTTCCGATGAGGGTGGTAGTAAGCCCTGCATGCAATCAGGATCTGGTCATGCAAAGGCTTCAGGCGAAACAGGCCATAATAACCTGCTTGGCCTTTCAGCTGGTCATTGATGGCATCTGCTGTTGTGTCGCTCATGTGGAGGAATGCACAAATGGCCTCATACCTGTAGCCCGGCATCACACTGCAGGGAAAGGGGTGCTTGTGAAGCCGGTCCTTCCTCCATAGGTCACGGGCAGCAGATGTCTTGACAAGACCCAGGTACAGGACGATGGACAGATATTTTTGCATGTCCTCAGCATCCACATCAGACCATGGTGTATGCAGTCCCTGAGCATGTTTACGGGCTGCGTTGCCATTTGTGTTGTCACAGAGGAGCTTGAGGACATGTGTGCTGAAGAACAGCCGAAAGAGATCCAGGGGGCTGTAGGCTAGGGATCTGCGTGTTTAGTCGACTAGTCGATTAAACGTTGCTACCCTCGCTAGTCGGCACCAGAAATACTAGTCGGTTAAACTTATTATTTTATTAATGTACACATTTAAATTACATATTGACAAAATTTGCACTGAAATTTCATGTTTTCCTGGTCAAATGTTGCTTTATAAAAAAACGAGCATCCGATACTAATGTTAACAACGCCGGATTACATTTATTTATTTTTTTAACTAAGGAAAAAAACTGAACGCATTAGCCTGTTTGCCCTGAAAGTTAAACCAGCGAGGTGGAAAGAGTAAGTAGGCCTACCGCGTTGTTGAATAGCCCAATAAAACTAATCTAATGTCACGTCGATCAGAATGTGATTAACGGTTTCAAATGGCTCTTATAATATACGCAATATTTTTCCGGACAATGTTTAACCTTATAGATTAAATTGTGCTCAATTTTGACTGTTTTCTGAGTGTTTTCTTACTTTTAGATTAGTCGACTAGTCTAAATTTAAACTTCCGTTTCAACGTCAGGGAAATTAGTCGTTAGGAACATCCCTACTGTAGGCCTGCTGAAGGTCTAGCTGCACTCCTGGGGTCCTCTGGGGGCAGAAGGGGAACTGATGAGGCTCTTCATCCTCATCCGCCATGTCGTGCCATCCGTCCTCAGACTCGGGCTCCTCGCGGTGAGCAGGTACAGCAGGGCCTCCTTGACCTCGTGACCAGAGTCCTGCAGGGATCAGGAGCAGATTTCTGCCCTGAATTATTTAAAAGAAAGCAAAATAAAAAAAGTGCACAATAAGAGCCACATAGTGTACTATGTCGTGAAATCAAAAATAAAAATGCTAGGCTTTTCCAAAAAAATAAAATAAATGCTACATTTGACATGGACTGCAATTCAGATTTACCCTAAATTAAGTTAGTTTACTTTATTTCGGTCATTAACATTTTCTTTACAAAGAGGTGTGTAGAAAGATATAATTCAATAATAATAAGTCATTTGACTGAAAATGTGTACCTACCCTTCTTACAATAACAAGTCTGTTCAGTAGAATCTCATGATCTATTGTATCAAAAGCTGCACTTAGGTCAAGAATTACAAGAACAGACACAGAGTTTTGGTCGGCTGATAACAGTAAATCGTTAATAACTTTAACCAGTGCCATTTCAGTGCTATGGTAGGGTCTAAATCCTGACTGGAATAATTCATGGATATGACTTATGCTACCATTTAGCCACAAGAAATTAGATAATAAATGCCATATTTTACATGACTACTGTGACTAAAATTCATCCGATGCACAAATAAAGTTATTTTTAAGTTAATACAGTTAATACTTACATGTCAACAGCCACATACATCTTCGACAACAGAGTCTAGCTTTCAGCCTCAGATCCACTTTCACTCTATCCCTCCGACGAACTAAAAACTAAAAAACGAACGAAAAATCTCCTCCACTACATCCGACAGGGACATGTATTTTTTCGCCATCATATATATATATATACACATCCTAAGCTTTCTGAAATGGTGTCATTGCCATACGCAGATTTAACTAGCCGATCGCTATCCACGCGTAACACGGCTTCGTTGCAGACACCCGGAAGCCATTTTAGATCACAATTCAGCCTGCTTTATGCGCGCACAGTGCGTATATATATATAATTTATGTAAAAATACAAGTTTGAATTAAAAAAATAAACATTTACTCGAATCTCAATGTAATAACCACCGAAGCGTGCGCGCAGAGATCCAGCTGGATTGTGATCTAAAATGGCTTCCGGGTGTCTGCAACAAAGGGCTGTGTGTTACGCGTCGTTAGCGATCGGCTAGTTAAATACGCGTATGGGATTGCGATACCGTTTTAGAAAGCTTAGAATGTACTATATTGGACGAAATAAGTGTCAATTAAAATTACGTTTGTGTGACGGATATACAAGTGAATCTTTTATATGCGATCATTACGCACGCCCATTTTAGATCATGGACACATGTTGAGAAAAGGCTGCAATATTAAAAACGGGTCAACCAAGACAAAAAATAACCTCAGATTATTGCAGGGGACATCTTAATCTTTATAACCAAAGGCAAGGTTACGAGTTTATTTCATATTTTACCGGAGCTTTTTATCGCAAAAGAAAGTTATGTGGTGATGAGCAAACATCACTCGTTTTTTTCCCTGTGGAGTGAGTAGGCATATTGACAGTTTTACTTGTATGTATTCAGAATCTTGGAAGGTGTTTCTTGCTGCTGTGATAGTAAACGATTTTTTGGTGATGAAATAAAAACTTTAATTAACTTGCAAATGTGTTTAAATGTCTGCTATCTTACATGTGGTCGGGTCCATTGTAGATGTAGTAGTAGCTACAGTGTAGCAGCATAGCATGCTACGTTCATGAATTACAAGCTAATGGTGGCAGCTAGAAACGTGATATTTCGCACGCTGATAGGATATTAAGTACTGATTATGATCATATGCGGTTATGGTGATAAATATGGTAATATCCATATTTTCGTAACTAGCATATAACTAGCGACGTATTTATGACGTGTCATAAAAAAGTAGAAGACGCGTGCGTCTCTGCCACTAGGGGCCAGCACTAACAGGTTAATTAGGACCGGCAGAGACCGCTGCAGACCATGGAAAAAGTAATCGCCCAGGTAATGGGAACACCAAAAAAAAAAAAAAAAGGGGGGGGGTCGCAATAACACATAAGATGTCAGCTGAACTTCATGGTGCGCTGTCATGTTTTGCTTCTGTCATTAACGGACTTGTTTTTACGTCTTGCGGGTGAGCATGAAATTGACGGACTCAGACTGGACTGTGTGATTGAGTGTTTTTAACATATGTATGTTTAGCCGATCAGCCTGGGTATGTATATTTGTGCTAAACCTTTTATAATAAATTACGTTATACCAGACTCTAGAATGTTGTGTCTATTTTGGAAGAAAGTTTGAATTACGTGTAGTGGAATGGTCCTGACCCCTCCCGACAGGACGGTGAAAGGATTGTTCGATTTATTATACTTCACAGCTTTAAACACTTAATGTTTGCTTTGCTAGCATGAAGCTATAACTGTATAACTATAACTATAACTGCATGTATTATCTGCATTAACCAGAGGTTTAAAATCAGTACATTGGCCTGCATTACTTACTTATTTATTTATTTGGTAAATCAGACCTTTTTCTTCACGAGATTCAGGGTGCTCATGCCGAACCATCCTCTGCTACCATACAGTTCCCTTTATACAACATCATCTCAACAACCATTTTATTTTATTTATTTCACTTAAATTAAAGCCTGCTAATATATATGTAAGTTTCTGTATTGCCATACCCGTTCTGCATACAGAATCTTCTAGATTTACAGAACTCTGGTTAAAATCTTTGCCGCGAAATGTCTATTGGTTGTCGAATCGTCAATCTTGTCTGTTACAAAATGACGCTTGAGTTTGTACTCAATTTATTTCTTTCAAACACTTTGAAGGACAAAAAATACGGTTCGGTTATCATGCTGAGATCAATCTTAGTTTTTATTTATTTATAACCATAGGCTAAAACCTTCTCCACAGCGAATTCGCTGTAGCCAGTAGCCTATGCTATTTGAGCACAATAAACTGCAACAGACTGTATCGGCCTTGTTTTGCCCCACAAGACGTCTGCAACTAAATCGAATCACTACCTGAAAATAGAGAACTGAGTAGCACATAACTCCAAGCCAGTCAAAGGACAAAATTACAAATTAGTGCGCTCAGAATTTTCCATGAAAATAAACTGCATATATGTATAATATCATATAATATATATGTAATGTAATAACAAATTAACTAATAACGCAAATTGAATTACACTTTCACTTTCTTCTATGTTGTCTTGCTTTCTGTCACAATCCTATGCAAGTTTCCCTCGCGTATAACTTCCACTTATCTATCTGTACTAACCATAAACTTAATCAACCGTAAACTCTGATTAAGATCTTCCACACTTCTCTGCACAACACTGTTTACACTTTCCCAGGTGGTACGATGCGTCTGATCATAAGTTTCACAAATCTTATAGTACACTGAGATTATAACACAAACTATTGCAAATATATCATACATTGTAGTATAGCTCCGGAGACACAGAATAATAATTGGGCACATAATTTAACTTTTTTAAGGTCTCTCCTACATGATCAAATCAGGAGAGAGGTTTATATTTCACTCAAGGTGTAAAGGGTTCAAAGCACTGCAAGTATTTTTAGTTTTCCTTTATAAATTCACCAATAATGTGCCTTCTACCCACTTAATAACTGCTCACTTCATTACGAAGGCTACAACTCAACAAGCCAAAAGTATTTGGACGCCTTCATGCGTGCACCGTTTACTTGTCTGTTCTTCCAGTCTCTCCGCTATCGGTATTGGCTGCCCACGACCAACAGGACACTATAATTTGTTCAATCAGATCACCATATACCATGAGTTGGGCTTTCCATTCACTTTGAAATCACATTCTTCTGGGTCAAACAATTTACAGGTTTTTTCTTTTTAACCTACTCAGCTGATTTAACATAAACACAACACAGCTCATACACAACCCACACAGCGCTGTAATCTCATACTTGTGTCGACACACATTCATTCTCTGGCCATCACTCATACACAACCCACACAGCGCTTTTTCTCAGACAAAAATGGTTTGTCTGGCTCGGGGAACCATCCCAATTTGTTCCACTCGGCTAAATATTTAGTCCATTTATCACGACGTTTTTTCAATTCCTGGGCACATAGTTTAGTACTCAAATTGTCCCATAGTTTACGCAACACTTCTACTGTAGTAGCCATTTTTTTATTCCGTAAAACGTTATTTATTACTTAGATATTGACTCGTTTTAATTTCTACTTTTTACTTGATATGTTTGATTAGGATCCACAATTTAACAGTTCTAATTAAATTAACACAACCTTATTTCCCTTAATAATTCACCAAATATCAGTTATATTGCAGTCATTGGCTGTGATCAGCTGCATTCAGTTACTCATTTAATTTTTTCAATGCCTCATTACGTCTGCATTATCAGAAAATATTTTCATTGAATCAGTATCACGAAGGCTTACAATGACTGACGGCGTCGTGTAGACAAACACACCCACAATTTTGTTTATCCCCTTTTATCCTTTTAATACAGCAGATATACAACAGATAAAAACTCAAAGACCTGTTTATGAATCAAAACTGTATTCCATGAATCAAGTCCTTTTGTATGTTTTCACTCGTGGCTTTAGCGCAATTCTAGCTCGACTGTCCGGTTCGAATTACCTCAATATATTAAATGTCGACTATTTGGTTTGACGGACCTTACATTGATATCACTAGATCAATGTATACCACAGTAATTTGCGTATTTCGTTTCAGAGGTGCATATGCGTCGCTCCACTATGTAACTATTGATACTGGCCCAGAATCCTAAGGCTGAATTCATTTCCAAAGGACTACACCCTTAGTATCTCATTACATAGGTCCCACAAATAATGGACCCGCAAATTTTTAATTACACACAACCAAAGAATATTTTATTCTGTGTCTTCACTACACTTTTTATCCTTATTCTTTGTCAAGTTGGACCAAAGAATATTTTATTCTGTGTCTTCACTACACTTTTTATCCTTATTCTTTGTCAAGTTGAACCAAAGAATATTTTATTCTGTGTCTTCACTACACTTTTTATCCTTATTCTTTGTCAAGTTGAACCAAAGAATATTTTATTCTGTGTCTTCACTACACTTTTTATCGTTATTCTTCGTCAAGTTGGGTCATGGAATACACCTTAATACATTTATATTCGTTCTGACAAATTTAGTTTTCACAAATCAGTTTTATATCTAAAATTTTGGAAATAGTCAGTTATATTTCTCAGACATCCCCTATATTTCCTAGGCAGATTTTATGAAAAAGGTTCTGCTTACCTTGTCTTTTTAGGGGCCCCGGAATGTCCAAGAGATTAAACCAGCAATTTCTTTTCTTTTGGACTCGTCCGAGATCCAAGATCTCCCTCCATCACGTCGGGGTCACCAATTTGTTAGCAATTTAAATGTATTGCTTTTCGTGGTCAAGGAGGTAGATCAAGGATACTCTTCAATTCAATTCGAAAGATTAAAACACTTTGTCTTTATTTTGTCAGCTCGAGTCTTTACAGAAGAACACAATGGGTTAGTACATCTGTGGTCCTCTGGAAGCGCACGCTCGAAGCGCGCTCTCGCGCGCACGCTCCCTCGCACGCTCCGCTACTGTGGTGCTTATATACTGTAGGCTAAAAAGGGGTTTGTACATCACTGGGCGTATGATTTAAACCAATCTCAAGCGTTTAGAATTACACATGTCCAGTACATGTCTAGTATTTTTCCATTATGATAGAAACTTATCTATGAGTTTTGGCGTTTCCTGTTTTGCATAAACTGGCTCCGCTTTTGTGGCAAATCCTTTATCTGAAGAATGATTCTCTGGGCATTTTTCTTGTGGCCTTGTTTTTCAGAATACAGGCTTAAGGTCACTCATTCGAAACTTAACTAGCACAGACAAGTTTATACATTCTATTACACCATGTACTTTCATATAATAAATGTCAAATTCCCACAATAACTAACAGGCAACAATTTTGCAAAGACATGACATGAACACTGATCTTATATGCAGGTGTAGACAGGTGCAGACACTTAGCTTGAGAGCAGCATGCGAAGGGAAATCAGGTGTGGAGGGCTGACAAGGTAACAAGATAATTAGTACTCGTTAGTAATAAACCTATCCTGACCTAGCGTTTGTAAATTAGCAAATGACATGAGAAACGTAAGGTAAACATGAACAAATGGTTAGAGAGTCAGTATTACCCAATCCTGATCTAATGTTAGTAGATTAGTAAATAGACACGGGAGAATTAAACAATTAGGGAAGCGTGAGCAACAGTAAGAGAAAGAAACAGCATGAACGCAAGAAAGGAAAAACACGGAAATGTGTATGCTAACAATGAACAGAAAATAAACTGTGACAAACTAAACATGAAACATGGCATAAACATGACAGAAACATAACACATGGCTTCCCTCTCAGCTTAGAAAACGCCAAATTGGCCTGATTGTTTAACCAATTTCATTTGATTATACAATGAAGCTGTGATGTATTTAGTAGCGGATAATCAAACGCGGAGGTAGGGGGATCAGAACAAGTCACTCACGCAACTGAGGACCAATAAGGGAGTATTAACTATAAATACAAAGAAAAAAAAGACAGGAAAACAATTTCTTGTAGCTAACAGCCAAATGAAAATCAACCCACGAAAATAGGGCAAACTCCAGTATACGAGTGATAACACAAACTAAGTCTTCCGAGCTCAATACTGGAGTCAAAATGTAATGTGCATTTTTGTACAAATAATGTTGTCCACTTTCATGAAAGGAACAAATAAATAAATAAATAATAAATACCTGAGAAGCTTGAAGCTTAAAACAAATGAACATAAAACAAATTTAATATCACAAGGTCACTTGTACCTGGCTATACCTGGCTCAATGTAATAAGGAATGACAAAGAAGCACCAGGGAAGCAGAAGTGAGAAACTTAAATACCCCGCAGGTAGAAGCACAGGTGAAAAGAATAATGAAAAATCGGGAAATTCTCAATCGGGAAAACGGGACGCGAACACTCGAACCATGACAGAAGCACTGTCAAACAGCAATTCCATGAAGCTCTTCTCACAGCAGTCAGATCACAGACAATGAATTTCAGCTAGCGAATTTCAAGCTTCGTCCAAAGTTCATATTACGTGCATTCTAATATTGATAACATAAATACCGTTATTTTGCCTTAAGGATGACACTAAATACACTAAAGCTGTCTGGTTGGAACCACATTTACGCATATTTTTCTTGTTTAATAATGTTCTGCTTATGGAAATATGACCAATGTGTTTTATACTAGTAGCTTAATGCTTTAAAACAAACAAAAAAAAAAATTTGGGGGGGTAAAATATCAATCCCTATTTCCAAATGTAATCTTGATATTTTTATCCATGCTTGTGTGCACCTGTGTGTAACAGATGTGAGGGTGTAAGTGCGTTGTACACATGCCTAGGTAGATGCATATTAGGCTACAATGTTCATATTGCGCAGATAAAATAATATTGAAACAACTGTGACATGACTTTAGACCAGATTTGTAGTGGTTTTAGCACAAGCTATGCCTCAAGATCAAAATTTACCAAAAATTATCCTGGCATATGGGTTACTGGCGCTTATCGCCAGACAGGGGCCTGTGTGTTTTATGAGCTGCTGAAAGTCTGCTCTCTCCCTCTACACTCACTGCTCTGCTCAGCCTGGCCTCAGTCCAACACCACTCCTCCTGCAGCTGTGGGCAGAACCAGTAAGTCACTCCCACTCTCTCTGTCACGCAGTTACAGAGAAACAAAACTTAACTCTGTCTCTGTCAGTGTGAGCAGTGAAATAGCAGAGGTCAGTATCTCGGTGGGTCTGTTCAGAACCAGGAAATATCTCCTGCTATTTCTCAGATAGATTCAGAAAAACTACAAGACATTCTGATCTAAAACTAAACCCTGTCAGTTTGAGCAGTAAGATGGCACAGGCTGCAGCTCTTCTGGATCAGGATCAGTTGAGCTGTGTGTTCTGTCTGGATCTACTGAAGGAACCGGTGACTATTCCCTGTGGACACAGTTACTGTATGGGCTGCATTAAGGGCTACTGGGATCAAGATGATCATACTGGTGTCTACAGCTGTCCCCAGTGTAGACAGATCTTCACTCCAAGGCCTGTTTTAAAGAAAAACACCATGCTGGCTGAAGTGGTGGAGAATGTGAAGACAAGACTCCAAGCTGCTCCTCCTGCTCACTGTTACGCTGGACCTGGAGACGTGGCGTGTGATGTCTGCACTGAGAGAAAGCGCAAATCTGCCAAGTCCTGTCTGGTGTGTCTGGCCTCTTACTGTGAAACTCACCTCCAGCCTCACTATGAATCTCCTCCTCTTAAAAGGCACAAACTGATCAAAGCCACTGGAAACCTGCAGGAGAAGATCTGCTCTCATCATGACAAAGTTCTGGAGGTTTACTGTCATACCGATCAGCAGTGTATCTGTTATCTGTGTACAATGGATGAACACAGAGGCCATGATACAGTCTCAGCTGCAGCAGGAAGGACTGAGAAACAGGTAAGGACTGAAACTCTTACACATAACATTCTTTTTTTTATAGTGATGACAGATATCATCTTGATTATCACTACAATATATACATAGGCTTATGACCTGTGTTTTATTGAATTTGGTAAATGTATTTATGAATCATGGTAGGCTACTTTTTATGTTGACGTGACGCACAAACTGTAGCCTAAGTGTTACAATTATTTTGACTCACCTGCCAGATCGAGTTCATGAAGTTCAGCACTGCCTTTTGGGACAAAACACACAACGTAGCCTAATTTAAAGGTCCCGGCGTAGGCTTAAAGTAGGCTACAGTGCACATTCTTGAGCCGTGTGTTAGGCTATTAATTTACCTGTGTAAACACAGCAGCATCTCTTTTACTTTGCTTCGTGTCCTTCTGCCATTTATCGCCACCTGTTGGATAGGAGCAACTATGGCACTTAAAGGCTGGACTGATAGTTGAATGGTGACTGTTGCATACTGTTGATTTTGAGGTAGCCTACATTAGTATTCCTCCGTATGGGAGCCTGTAAATTAACTGTAAATGCATGTGAATACTGCAACATGATACTGTACGGTGCCTATTTTTTTTTTCTGTGTGTTTTCATTACAATATTAAGACAAGTTGTATGTAAAAATGAAATATTTTAAATTATATTTCAATATGAACTTTGCCCTGGCTCTTCAGAAAAAATGCATGAGATGAAAAGGAAACAATTGCTCGTCAGAAATAAAAGGTTCCTGACCCCTGCCTTAGAGTATATAATAGTGTATGGAGAGACAGCGAGGCTGTGGGAGTGACCTAGCTGGAGCAGCTAGTTCACTCCCACTCACACAGTTTAAAAGCTTTACCTATAAGACTAGGACACTTTACACCCTGACATTCTGTACAACGAACATGTCATAGTGTTTATTTTTATTTGGAATATGAAAATGTAGTTGAAACATTTTACATTGTAATTTAATAAGAAAAATAATCTATCCACAGAAGCAGCTGGGGGCGTCACAGTGTAAATTCCAACAGAGAATCCAGGAGAGAGAGAAGGAGCTGCAGGATCTGAGACAGGCTGTGCAGTCACTCACGGTGGGTACTGACCAGAGGAGAAGACAACAGCTGGCTGCTGGAAGAGCCATTTCAGGGCTCAGTCAGGGCTCTCCTCCAGTCAGCCAGTGAGGAGCCCAGTGTTGGGCCACTTTCAAGCTCTGTGGGGGCTAGTTAAAATGTACTGCCCTCCTTTCTCTGTGTCTCCTAACAGCGCTCTGCAGAGGCAGCAATGGAGGACAGTGAGAGGATCTTTACTGAGATGATCCACTCCATTCAAAGATGGCGCTCTGAGTTGAAACAGCTGATTGAAGATCAGGAGAAGGCTGAAGTGAGTCGGGCTGTCGGACTCCTGGAGCGACTGGAGCAGGAGATTGCTGAGCTGAGGAGGAGAGACGCTGAGTTGGAGCAGCTTTCACACACAGAGGATCACATCCATTTCCTCCAGGTAACATCACTGGCTCTCTGACAGTCTGTACTGTGTACATTGTACATACATGTAGGCATGTTCCAAAAATCTTCTCCTGGAATCTGAATTTAGACTGTTCTCTGTCTGTCTGTCTGTCTGTCTGTAGAGCTGTCAGTCTCTCTGTGTCCCTCCTGGACCTGGAGACTTACCCAGCATTACTATCAGTCCACACGTCTCTTTTGAGGCTGTGAGGAAATCTGTCTCTGAACTGAAAGAGCGACTGGAGGACGTCTGCAAGGTGGAACTGCTGAAGATTTCTCAATCAGGTTATTAAAAACTTTAAGGAGTAAAATCCTTTTTTATTTTTATTCTACCAAAAATCAATGATCAGATTGTGACGACCTCCTGCACCCCCTTTAGGCCTTTTGATGCCACTACATGGCAGAGCTAGGTCAGGTGATCATAATGACCTTATTGATCACACCTGGGTTAATGGGCGGGGTATATAAGCAGGTTATGTCTCGCTCGCTACAGCAGTGATGGTTTGAGGCTTGTTTGATACTGCAGACCCTTGATGAATTATAGCCATTTAGCCAACCATGGGTTCCATTCTATTCATGTGTAATTTACAGCTTAATCTAGTCCCACTCCCCAATTCCAAAAGAGATCCATTCAAATGCAGAGAGGTTATAGTATCGCTTGAGATTCATGCTGTAGGCCTATAAGGTGTGTGTGTGTGTGTATGTATGTATGTATGTATGTGGGTGTGGGTGTGTATGTATATGCATGTGTGTATATCCGTGTGTATGTATATGTATGTGTGTGTGTGTGTGTGTGTATGTGTGTGTATATGTATGTGTGTTATGGTATCGCTTGTAAGAGTACCTGATAATAATGAAATAAGATTTTTATATTCTTTTATACCCAGTCATGAGAGCATCACATGTTTACTGGAATGTTCCAAACTGGAATGTTTTTGAATTTCCCAGTCTTTTTTTTGCCCCTGTCTTTTTTTGGAACGTGTTGCAGGCATCAAATTCGGAATTAGCGTATATTTACAAAAATCAATAAAGTTCATGAGGTAAAACATGAAATATCTTTTGTACTGTTTTCAGTACATTAAGTACTGTTTTCAATCAAATACATGAAATATAATTTACAAATCACTTATTTCTGCTTGTATGTGCATTTTAAAATCAGTGTTCCAACTTTTTGAATGAATGGTGAAATTGTAAGTTATTGGCATTGGCTATGTGCTTGTGTTGCGTAGTAGGCTAAATGTAATCGTTATTACAGTTATAGCTCTATTACTGTAGCCTATGAGTTATGGTATCTCTCTCTCTCCCTCTATATGTATCTTTCTGTTTGTAATTTTCTCTCACTTTGTCCGTGCAGTGAAAGAAGTCCATACTGTAGAGCCCAGGACCAGAGAGGATTACTTACAGTGTGAGTGCTCACTCTGAAACTCTCAGCTGAGACACACACAGAAATACGCATGTACACACTCACACAATGATCAGACAGGTTATCATTCAATTTTTGTGTGGGAGGTGGGGAGGGTTAATCCAGTTTTATTCAGGAAAATATATCCTGGGATTTTATAAGCTAAAACATTAAATCAAGTGTGTGACAATCTGAATGGCAACACGTACATATTTAGTATCTCTGGAGAGACACACTTTTTATTATTAACCTTTACTTACACAGGATAGGTTGACTGAGCACCACGGGTGCTGGAAAGGGGGTCATTGGTCCCCCCACTTTTACCGTCCTCACGAATCCTTGTATTCCCGCTAATGCCCCTATAATCGCTACAATTAGCCTATGGTAAAAAGATGTTGCCTGTATTCCCGTCATATGATAAAAATATCCACGCAAACATAAAAAATACAGACTAGGCTAACGTCACAATCAAAGTCCGTTGTTGCACAAATCAATTGCATGCAGTGTTCATACATCAACCAATACAATTGCTTCAATGATGTGTTCATGTTGTCTGTTGAGCCGTTAAAGTTAGCTCAGCTCGCTATCATTAGCCCTGTAGCTTATATTGCAAACATGCTTCTGCAAAAATGTCAAAAGAATCAGAGCATAAAAAAGAGCAGCCAAACAAAACTAAACATTAATCTTACATCCCCGTCGTCCACACTGTGGGGGTTTGAAAATGTGCCCCAAGTTTATTTAGGATAGGCTATGAATGACATCTTCAGTCTTCACAACTGCAGGGCGTGCTAATAATTTACCAGTAACGTTAGCCTAGAGGCTAAATCATTTTGGTGAATGTGGAGGAATGTGAACATGAAGAAGTAGCCTAGGATGGTCAGTGCTTTCCTGATGTTTACTTAAATATGGCTTTGGGACAGAAAAATAGACAGTAGAAGGATAGAAGTACGCTGCTGTGCTGACTGAATGCGTAGCTACGTTATAGTTGCTATGGCTTTCTACTACTTGGCGGCCATGTTGCTGTCCTGCAAACTTGTAGTTTCTGCTAATTGAACAAATAAATGGTTGTGTCTTGTACATTTTGTTTTTTAACGTTAGATAAGTGATTATATACAGTGTGCAAATTCCTCTCCTTAACTTGACCAATTTTCATTCCAGGCTGGAATGCTATCATTCCCCCCTCTGAAACTTGTCTGTCATTCTGAATGTGTTACAGTAAATCCTGAACAACAAATACAAGTTTATACATTTCCGAGTGTCACAATTCAATTCTAGACTATGATTTAGTTCAGAAGTTATGTTCATGTGCACTACTCTGCCTGCTCTTATCAGGTGTAGCCTAACGGTACCATTTAGGCGTTTTTATTAATAATCATAGGCGTCATTTTCACTGGGGACACGTCTCCCACAGTATCAGATATAGCCCATGTACGAGGTTGTATACGGCAATCGGTGGGCGGGGCAACAATGTTGCTCCATTTAGCTACATTATTGGGGTGATAGACTAGATAAACTAACTACAATGTAGCAAAGCAGTGTTTCATTTCGGCACCCGTTGCCTGCTGCAATTATGTAGACTGTGAGGCTGTATAGAGTGGAAACGTGGGGCTTTGGTTCCGGAAGCAAAAACTCCATTCCCAACTGCAGGGCGCGCTAATAATTTACCAGTAACGAATGTGGAGGAATGCACATGAGAGATTTCAGTTTTAGATTTTTAACACATTTGCAAATATTTCTAAAAACATGTTTTCACTTTGTCATTATGGGTTATTGAGTGTAGATTGATGGGCAAAATGTAAATTTTATCCGTTTAAAATGAAATCTACAACGCAGCAAAGTGTGCAAAATGTGAAGGGGTATGGATACTTTCGAGCATCGCTGTACACATATAATATGAATGAAAAACATTTTTTTGGCCCCCGCACTTTTGAAATGATTCCACATTTTTTGGGAACAAATATTGTATTCACCCACCGATACAATAATTCTACACACAAACATGTACATACACACACACACACGTACACACACACACACTCACAAACACACATGCATAAGTAGACACACAATGTAAATTTATAAATGTATTATTTATTTCTTTGTTTAAAAGGGGCAGCACATAGTAATCAACATATCAGCAAAATCATCAATGGGTACAATGCCAGATTTAGCTCAAGAGCTAGTTTTCATCTGTATATGGAGATCACGCTGTATAGTATGTATGGAGAAAATAATGAATTATAGACAAACCTTAGATGGACCTGTCCTCATATTAAATCTTAACCTTCTCCTCCATCAGATTCCTGTCGGCTCACACTGGACCCCAACACAGCGAATAAACATCTCCGTCTGTCTGAGGGGAACAGAGAGGTGACCCGTGTGGGAGAGATCCAGTCATATCCTGATCATCCAGAGAGATTTGACCGCTGCCCCCAAGTGCTGTGCAGAGAGGGTCTGTCTGGACGCTGTTACTGGGAGGCTGAGCAGAGTGGGGATACTGGGTCTTCTATAGCAGTCTCATATAAAGACATGATCAGGAAAGGGCAGGGTAAGGACTTTATTCTGGGACATAATAACAAGTCCTGGTGTTTGTGCTGCTTTTCCTCCAGTTACTATTTCCGTTACAATAATAAGAGCACTAAAATCCCTGTTCCCTCCTCCTCCAGAATAGGAGTGTACCTGGATCACACGGCAGGAACTCTGTCCTTCTACAGCGTCTCTGACACAATGACCCTCCTGCACAGAGTCCAGACCACATTCACTCAGCCCATCTATCCTGGGTTTGGGGTTAATGTTGGATCTTCTGTAAAACTGTGTGATCTGGGAGGAGAGAGAGGGAAGATCAGCTGTAATCAGAGTGAGAGAAAAACACTGCAGTGAGATAGAGAGGAGAAGTAAATTAAATATTAAAGATGAAAGTTGAGGGTCTAATGAGGGGCTCAGTCAGTAAAGACCCTCACCATGAGGACAACTTTACACCTCTACCCCCTACTGGGGTCAGAGGAGCACATTTTACACAGTTCTACACCTCGACCAGCACTGGGGTCAGAGGAGCACATTTTACACAGTTCTACACCTCTACCAGCACTGGGGTCAGAGGAACACATTTTACACAGTTCTACACCTCTACCAGCACTGGGGTCAGAGGAACACATTTTACACAGTTCTACACCTCTACCAGCACTGGGGTCAGAGGAACACATTTTACACAGTTCTACACCTCTACCAGCACTGGGGTCAGAGGAGCACATTTTACACAGTTCTACATTTCTACCAGCACTGGGGTCAGAGGAACACATTATACACAGTTCTACACCTCTACCCCCTACTGGGGTCAGAGGAGCACATTTTACACAGTTCTACACCTCTACCAGCACTGGGGTCAGAGGAACACATTTTACACAGTTCTACACCTCTACTAGCACTGGGGTCAGAGGAGCACATTTTACACAGTTCTACACCTCTACCAGGACTGGGGTCAGAGGAGCACATTTTACACAGTTCTACACCTCTACCAGCACTGGGGTCAGAGGAACACATTTTACACAGTTCTACACCTCTACTAGCACTGGGGTCAGAGGAGCACATTTTACACAGTTCTACACCTCTACCAGGACTGGGGTCAGAGGAACACATTATACACAGTTCTACACCTCTACCAGCACTGGGGTCAGAGGAGCACATTTTACACAGTTCTACACCTCTACCAGCACTTGGGTCAGAGGAGCACATTTTACACAGTTCTACACCTCTCCCAGCACTGGGGTCAGAGGAGCACATTTTACACAGTTCTACACCTCTACCAGCACTGGGTTCAGAGGAGCACATTTTACACAGTTCTACACCTCTCCCAGCACTGGGGTCAGAGGAGCACATTTTACACAGTTCTACACCTCTACCAGCACTGGGGTCAGAAGAACACATTTTACACAGTTCTACACCTCTACCAGCACTGGGGTCAGAGGAGCACATTTTACACAGTTCTACACCTCTACCAGCACTGGGGTCAGAGGAGCACATTTTACACAGTTCTACACCTCTACCAGCACTGGGGTCAGAGGAACACATTTTACACAGTTCTACACCTCGACCAGCACTGGGGTCAGAGGAGCACATTTTACACAGTTCTACACCTCTACCAGCACTGGGGTCAGAGGAACACATTTTACACAGTTCTACACCTCGACCAGCACTGGGGTCAGAGGAGCACATTTTACACAGTTCTACACCTCTACCAGCACTGGGGTCAGAGGAACACATTTTACACAGTTCTACACCTCTACTAGCACTGGGGTCAGAGGAGCACATTTTACACAGTTCTACACCTCTACCAGGACTGGGGTCAGAGGAACACATTATACACAGTTCTACACCTCTACTAGCACTGGGGTCAGAGGAACACATTATACACAGTTCTACACCTCTACCAGCACTGGGGTAAGAGGAGCACATTTTACACAGTTCTACACTTCTACCAGCACTGGGGTCAGAGGAGCACATTTTACACAGTTCTACACCTCTACCAGCACTGGGGTCAGAGGAGCACATTTTACACAGTTCTACACCTCTACCAGCACTGGGGTCAGAGGAGCACATTTTACCGAGTTCTTCACCTCTACCAGCACTGGGGTCAGAGGAGCACATTTTACACAGTTCTACACCTCTACCAGCACTGGGGTCAGAGGAGCACATTTTACACAGTTCTACACCTCTACCACCACTGGGGTCAGAAGAACACATTTTACACAGTTCTACACCTCTACCAGCACTGGGGTCAGAGGAGCACATTTTACACAGTTCTACACCTCTACCAGCACTGGGGTCAGAGGAGCACATTTTACACAGTTCTACACCTCTACTAGCACTGGGGTTAGAGGAGCACATTTTACACAGTTCTACACCTCTACCAGCACTGGGGTCAGAGGAGCACATTTTACACAGTTCTACACCTCTACTAGCACTGGGGTCAGAGGAGCACATTTTACACAGTTCTACACCTCTACCAGCACTGGGATCAGAGGAGCACATTTTACACAGTTCTACACCTCTACTAGCACTGGGGTTAGAGGAACACATTTTACACAGTTCTACACCTCTACTAGCACTGGGGTTAGAGGAACACATCTTACACAGTTCTACACCTCTACTAGCACTGGGGTCAGAGGAGCACATTTTACACAGTTCTACACCTCTACCAGCACTGGGGTCAGAGGAGCACATTTTACACAGTTCTACACCTCTACTAGCACTGGGGTTAGAGGAGCACATTTTACACAGTTCTACACCTCTACCAGCACTGGGGTCAGAGGAGCACATTTTACACAGTTCTACACCTCTACCAGCACTGGGATCAGAGGAGCACATTTTACACAGTTCTACACCTCTACTAGCACTGGGGTTAGAGGAACACATTTTACACAGTTCTACACCTCTACTAGCACTGGGGTTAGAGGAACACATCTTACACAGTTCTACACCTCTACTAGCACTGGGGTCAGAGGAGCACATTTTACACAGTTCTACACCTCTACCAGCACTGGGATCAGAGGAGCACATTTTACACAGTTCTACACCTCTACTAGCACTGGGGTTAGAGGAACACATTTTACACAGTTCTACACCTCTACTAGCACTGGGGTTAGAGGAACACATCTTACACAGTTCTGAGAGAAGCCAAGGAGTGTGTATCCCCCACTGTATCCCCACTTTTCCCCCTATAATTGCAACACTGAGGCTACAGTAAACGATTCTGCATGCATCCCTGTCCATTCTAAGACTGTGACATTGGATAAAATAAAGCATGCAAACATAAAAAGTCCAATCAAATAATCGATTGTCACAAAAATCAAATGCATAGTGTAGGCTACATACAGTAGGGTGCAAAACATTTGGGCACCCCTGGTCAAAATGCCTTTTAAAATGAATACCTAAGTTAACAGAAGCTAACCTGGCCTCTAAATGGTACAAAGTTACACATGACACATTTTTTTAAATTTTAAAACAAGATTACTTTAGTTTAATTTTTTAGTTTCAAAATAATAAAAAAAGGAAAAAGGCCCTTGGAGGCCAAACCCTTTTAGTGATGAATGTGAAGATGAAGTAGGAAGGTTAGTGCTTTTATGATTTTTCGTGACTTTGAGATGGATGTGCGCTGCTGTACACATCCATGTTACCGTTGCTATTGCTGGCTGCTCCTCTCTAACATGAACAGAGTTACTGTTCTGTAAACTTGTAGTTTAGGTTAATTGAACAAAAAAATGCTTGTATCTTGTAGGCCTACATTTTGAATTCTAACATTAGCTAAGCAATTATAAAATTACAGTGTATATAGCTTAGGCTAGACCACAGTGTGCGAATTGATTGGGGATAAGAGAGAAAAAAAAAAGCATAGCCTATTAAGCTACTCCCATTATGCATTATTTTAAAATAGAGGTAGCTCACTCCTCGTGTTGTTAATTTTTTGTTCAATTCTATCAAATTCAGAACAACTACATCTATTTAATGTAGCCCTAAAGTTTCTTGCACTTTATTAGACAAATTTGAGCATAGGCTACGATTCTCAAAAATGCCTTGAAAATCAACGTGATTCAGGTAAAGACAAGTGTGCATGAAGGTGTTTCATGGTAGACTGTCAATGGCTGTGTCCGATCAACAGCCTTCTATAGGCTACTATTTAGTGTGATAGTTCAGTAGCCTACACTGGATGCGAACGATAAGCAGGCGAAATGTCCTCTAAATGTAGTGTGCTTAAAATCCCCAAATGATATACTTATTTCCGAGTTTCGCTACTATGGAGTATGTATGATATGTTTATGTCACTAAACCGTATGCAGTAGCCTACGCAGTTTACAGTATTCCTATGCCATTACAGAGGATGCAGCCCATGTAAAAGCGAATGGTGTTTTTGCTTCCAGAACCTAAGCCCCACGTTTCCACATGATACAGCCTCACAGTCTACATAATTGCAACAACCACCGGGTGCCGCCCTAAATGAAACACTGCTTTGCTACATTGTATTTTGTTCGTCTATCGCCCCAATAATGTAGCTAAATTGAGCAACATTGTTGCGCCGCCCCCTGATTACCGTATACAACCTCGTACATGGGCTATAATACGAGCATTTTTATGCATTTCTGTCGATTAAACATTGAGGGGGGGGGGGCAGATAGGGCTTTCTCGGATATTGGGGGGTCCCCCTATGGAATCATATATGCTATGTGTGGAGTTTGCAGAAAATGTTTTGATTTTATTTTGTGCATTACCCACTTTTTCTGCAAATATAAGTCATCTGTGCATTTTAGGAAACATTTACACGTGATTTCCACTTTAAAACGTATACATGCTCTTAAACATGTGATAAATAACATTTATAGTACTGATGGTCTTGCTTGTATCCTGCAATACAGCCTCCTAAATGGGAAAATATAAATGCTTGGTGTAGAAACTTAGGGGCTCAGTGGAAACCTCTTTACTTCAAGAGAAATCAGAATGAACACTGAGCTCTAATTATATTATACTTATACTATCATAGTTCAAGTATTTTAACTTCTCAAATTTATGGTTTTAATCCTTGTATTTTTAATTTCTTCAGTTTTTCCTTTGTTAAAGATTATCTATTTGTTTTTTTCCTATACGCTGAGTGGTAATACAGCTTATGTTATAAACATAGAAATTATATCATGTATTATTTCAGGGAAATACGGTCATGTAATCACCTTTGTAAATGGGAGAGGTTTCTTATTTTATCTTTATATGCTGGAAACACCACATCATATACCTGCAAATCATACTTTCTAATGAAAATAACGATATAACAATTGACTGAGTGCTGATTACTTTATTATTTAAGGATTCAATAAAATTTGAAAATGCTTTAAGAACTGTGGCCTGGTTTTTGTTTCTGGTTAGAAAGGGAACCTGATTGGTTAAGGGTATCAGGTAATAACCTTAATCTCACATAAATGTACCAAATAGCCCTGATTTACCTGGGAAAACAGGTGCTGCTGCATAAGATTCACCTCTGATAGATGGACATAGAATTCATCAATGTGGCAGATGACTGGCTCAGTCTCATGACGAATAAAACATATTATTTTAAATTTAAATTTATTGTATACACATGTTTTTTCTCCCCACACTTGACCAGTCCTATTGATAAAATATTGGAAAGATTAGATTTGAAGAAAAAACATGAGCGTTAAACAGAAAATTAAATAATGGTCATTCGTTGCACACAACAAAACCAGCTTTAATGCTTTTCTCCACAAGACAGGAATTAGATAGTGAAATATTCCATATGTATGATTGATAACGACAGTAATAATACAATCCATAAGTAGGAGTTTGTGAGTGACTGCAGGCTCTGTGCTGGTACAGTTATCTCTCTATGTACTCTGGCTTTACTCCATCACCCCACCTCAGGTATGAAACAGGTAGTGAAAAATCACATTTTTATCTCTGTCTCTGTCAGTGTGAGCAGTAACATTTAACACCATCGGAGAAGTTGGCCTCACACATCTCATATTCCCCATTCATTTTAATAAGAGCGCCAATGCTAAGGGCAAAGCACTGAACTCTATGTATCGAACAGACTTAACTGCTTTCTTCTATTGCCATAAGTTACAGCAACCAATATGGCGTCCAGTGCACTGCACCTCTCAATATCCCCTATCTTAAACGCAGTTATACCCACAATACATACACGAATAAGAATCAATGTGTGATTTTACTTTCGATTCGATAACAAAGGTGTATTTGTGTTGCTTTACTTTATTTGACTCTCTTCTAGAGTCAACACTAGACTCTGGTTGGTCGTATTGAAACACGTGATGATGACTAGCTGATGGCTAGCCTACAAAGACCATTATAAAAGGGTTGTACTACATGTAATTACAGCAGCACATAAAGTAGTGGGAGCGAGCAGTGATTAGTGTGATTAGTGTGATTAGTGTGATCAGTGTTGTAATTGTAATTGGTGTCATACTTTTGATTTTCTCTCCCTTCAAGAAAAACAGAACTCAAGGTGGAGTCTAAAGAGGTGCGTCTGCAGACCACGATGAAAAGCAGGCAGTGATTGAACAGTACGTAGAGTAATGGGGAGTTCGTCCCAGCACTGGGGAGCTAGAGTGGAGACGCTCCGCAGTCGGGCCGAGCGAGACACCTGGGCTGTGTCCAAATCAGAGCCCTATCTACTGCGCCCTGACTCCTGCGTACAGCGCACTGTGTCCGAATCAGAGTCCTATCTACTGCACCCTGTCTCCTGCGTACAGTGCACTGTGTCCAAATCAGAGCCCTATCTACTGCGCCCGGTCTCCTGCGTACAGTGCACTGTGTCCGAATCAGAGCCCTATCTACTGCGCCCGGTCTCCTGCGTACAGTGCACTGTATCCGAATCAGAGTCCTATCTACTGCGCCTGTCTCCTGCATACAGTGCACTGTGTCCAAATCAGAGCCCTATCTACTGCGCCCTGTCTCCTGTGTACAGCGCACTGTGTCCGAATCAGAGCCCTATCTACTGCGCCCGGTCTCCTGCGTACAGTGCACTGTGTCCAAATCAGAGCCCTATCTACTGTGCCCTGACTCCTGCGTAAAGCGCACTGTGTCCGAATCAGAGTCCTATCTACTGCGCCCTGTCTTCTGCATACAGTGCACTGGCAGAAGTGTGCTGTTTAATGTGCACTGTTTAGCAGTGCGCAAAAAATATCTGCCATACCATTTTCTAACCGCACTGTGGAAGTGTCGTAAGCCGGTCAGAAGACGTCCAACCAGTGTTGCCATGTCCGCGGTTTTACAGCTAAATTGGGATACTTTCAAAGTGTAGTCACAGGTAAAAATGAAAAGTCACAAAGCACACACTTATTTTTTAAAGTAAAAACATGATTTCTATTTAAAATACGTTGGATTCGGTTAAAAATAGCCTATAATTTGGACAAGTATTGAGTCGCCATTTGGCTGAAAAATCTTACAGGATCTGGCAACCCTGTGCACCACTCTTGCGCTGCCATGTCACATGTTGTTTTTGTTGTATTTGAAGGGAAACGTCAGCGAACCTGCGCCTCATTTTTTTAAATGTTCGTTTACTTCTTGAAAAGTGTGCTCCCAAATGTATTTCACTTCCTGAAGTAAGTGTGTCATCCAGGTGTTTGAAGTATACTGCAATTTGAACATTTTTCATGTACTCTACGACAGTGGTTCCCAACCCTGGTCCTGGAGTACCCCTGTGTATGCTGGTTTTCGTTTCAACCACAATTTCAATACCATAATTTTAAGTAGCTGTTAATATTTCTTAATTAGGTGTTTTTAATGTTTAGATGGATTATTTACCGTCTTAAGCCACATTATGTTAGCAATAGCTATGCATGCCATGAAGAATAAAATTCTCATGTTCATTAGGCTATGCTTATTGTGTTATATTGCAAACAATTACAAAGAAGAGGTAATGACTGAGGTGAATTGGCTCCTAATTAGATAATTGAACACAAGTTTATGCAGGTTTGGCTCGTTATAATTTTCTTTGTCTTTGAATTCTTCATTATTTACCAAACGGTTAGTTTTAGTGGCCAGGTGTTCACAATTTCACCCATTATGAGCCTATTGATTAACCTCAAACTTTAATTTGATCAGTTAAAACATTTTTTTACCTCCTTTTAATTGTTTACAATACAGCACAATGGGAATGTTGGACTTTTATTCTTCATGGCATGCATAACTATTGCTAACATAATGTGGCTTAAGACGGTAAATAATTCAATGTAAACATGAAAACACCTAATTAATAAAAATTAACAGCTTGTTAAAATTCTTGTATTGCAATTGTGGTTGAAACGAAAACCAGCATACACAGGGGTACTCCAGGACCAGGGTTGGGAACCACTGCTCTACGACTTTCTCGCTCTATCTACTCGCTCTATCTACTCGCTCTATCTACTCAACAGTGTGGAAGAGTGCTGATTCGGCCACAGCCCTGGTCCAGCAAACTCAAGACAGTGCACTGAGACAGAGCAGAGCAGGCCTTAAATAGCAAGTAAAACAATGAGGCACAGGTGAGTCTTATTAGCAAAACAAGGAACAAGCAATCAAATTAAACAACAGGTGAGAAGATGTTATGGCGCCCTCTGGTGGCCGGCAGAGAAAGCAGACACAGCTTGCAGGACTCCCCCCACAGAGGAAGACCCTCCTCAGCACACTGAAGGCTCAGCTTGCAGGACTCCCCCCACAGAGGAAGACCCTCCTCAGCACACTGAAGGCTCAGCTTGCAGGACTCCCCCCACAGAGGAAGACCCTCCTCAGCACACTGAAGGCTCATCTTGCAGGACTCCCCCCACAGAGGAAGACCCTCCTCAGCACACTGAAGGCTCATTTTGCAGGACTCCCCCCACAGAGGAAGACCCTCCTCAGCACACTGAAGGCTCATCTTGCAGGACTCCCCCCACAGAGGAAGACCCCGGGTACAGAGCCAGACTCTGCCCAGGATGGAGCGACGGTCCAGGCCCACCAGTACACGCTCAGTCAAAATCAACAGATCATTTTTATGTAATTTGCATAGATTATCTTCCCCTGTCCCATGGTGATATTATCAGTATCTTTATTCCCCATAAGATGGCACTAGAAATCAAATGGTTCTCTAGATTGATACTCATCTTCACAATTTAGCCTAGATATTAAATTATTTATAAATATTTGTATCATAATAATAATAGTTGTTTGGTTTCAATTTTATTTAAGAGAGGCAATTTATAATACATGCAGAACCTCAGCCATTTGCCTTACAACTGTAACTTGAACACCTTTAATTACCTTGACTTGTTGCTCATACCTTGCATAAAACACACCGATGAATAATTAGGCACAGTGTCATTAAGTCACAGTGGATGAACGACAGGTTCCTTTCACAGGCTGTTGTCCCTTCAGACATCGCATGACTAGCAAGCCAGAGGAATGTGGCATCAAGATATGTGTGACATGTGACACAGGACCCAGGTATGCCTGACTAAAATATGATAAGCTGTACGGAAAATACAGCTGTAAGAGGATGGCAGCCCGCTGGCCTTTGCTCATCTTTTACAGTATAACTGATAATAATACTAATAATAATAATAATAATAACTGTATTTGTATAGCACCTTTCAAGCATTTAGAACAAAGTGCTTTACTGCAGTAAAAATAGTACAATAGTGTAAAAAACCTAAAGTAAAAATATAAATTAAAAACAAAAAAAAATCAAATCAATATTTATATAGTCAGCTCACAAACGCGAGGACCAATAAAGAGGGGAAAAAATAATTTAAAAAAGAAAGAAAAAACAGGAAACTAATTCCCTAAGGCTAAACAGCCAAAAACAAAAATAAACCCATTAAAATGGGCGAACAAGAGAATGAGAGAAAACCAACTAAATCTCCCGAACTCACTATTGAGCCAGAACGGGAAATCTAGCAAACAAAAAAACACCTTTGGCTATATGATATATATATATATATAAAGCAGATATAAAAATGTTTGGTAACACTTTATTTTGATTGTCCCATGTTGACACTCAACTTGATATCAACTGATATGAATTGAATATCAGTTCAGTGTTAATTTAAAGTCAATTGCTTGGCAAGTGATTGTCCACACACTCAGCAAAGTATAAACTGACCCACTAAACCACACTCAGCAAAGTATAAAAACGTTTTCTGTTGCTCAACATTCAGTTGATATCAAGTTGAGATCAACATGGGACACTCAAAATAAAGTGTCACCAAATGTTTTAAAATAAATTCAGAAAACAGGGTATTACAACATAAAATAGAGAGATTGCGTATCGGGAGTAAAAAAAGTGGTTAAAATGAGTAAAACAGAAGTCTGAATACAGGTCATACATTGTAAAATGCCGTTCGATAAAATAAGTGATTTAAAAGAGGCCGCTGACTCAGCAGCTCTGGTGCTCAAGGGGAGGCTGTTCCAGAGTCTCAGGGTTTTTACAGCAAAGGCATGATCACCCTTAGTTCTTAATCTGGACTCTGGAACAGCTAGAAAGCCCTTGTTAGAGGATCTAAGAGGTGTTTGAGTCTCATACAGGCAAATAATAAAAAAATTGAACTGGGTGCCAGACCATGTAATGTGATGTGTGTGCAAATGATGCATTTGTGGTTTGTGATCTGCGCTGAGATGGACCCAGGATGCAACAGTGAGACACTTCACAGGAGGATGTTCCAAGAGCATTTGGGAAACATGACCCCCATGTACAGAGAAATGTGACCCCCATGTACAGAGAAGACGGCTCCTTTCCAGAACCCCACCCTCTGCATTCATTATGAGGGCTGTTCAAGGTGAGGAATCTGTTCATCCTTCACTCAAATTTCATCTGAAGCCACAGCACGGGGAAGTAAACATAACAGGTGACACACCTGCTTCTCCAGGAAAGACTGTAAAACCAGCACAACTGGTTACTAATGCAGAAAGTACCTCTGCAAGTCTCACACACAGACTCTCACACACTGTCATTCACGTGCAGTATTAATAGATCACTTACTGCACACCCATCAGTCCCTCCATCCATCCATCCTTTCATACAGTAGTGCAGGCCGAGCAACCTCTGGCAATGCTTACCGTCACCTGCCTGCAGCAAAATGGGACAGACTTTCATCAAAACATGCTGCCTCTCTGGGGTCAGAGAGGCCCACATGGACACAGAGTCCAAAATCCCGTCGGCACCGACACACCTGTAAACCATGCCACTAATTATGAACACCTACTTAAGACCAAACAAACAACATGCCTCATTCGTACCTGCGATGTCACTGTGAACAGTTCGAAGAGAACTAACAAAAAAAAAGCTATTTTTATAAACTAGCAATTTAAATGCACTAAAAATGTTTTTTAAAAGCTGTTGTTACCCACGAGCAACAACAGCCACCACTGCCCACCATGGACAGTTGGATGATAAGCTATTTCCTACATAATTTGTTTGAACTTCCTGAAATGAAGGAAATGGCCGATTGACCTTCCTGCCCATAAAATGCCACATACGACATCCGCAAGCCACCATTTGGGAATCAGGGTTTTTCATCACACAAAGTGCCACCCCGACAGCACTCGTGGGAAGTTGGGAGTTTATTTATTTTTTTAAAGAAGAGCGAGAATCTGAAGGAAAACCCAGTGTGAGCTGTGCGCTGAAGGGGCGAAGAGAACGGTAAACCACAATCTCAGGTCTAAAACGCATGGTGCAAGTGCATTTAGTGTGTGTCCAAGTCCACTTTAGCTAGTTAGATGGCATGTTATTTGAGCGCAAGGTGCAAATGGGCTGAACTTAGGTTGTGACCGAATATGATCCCTTCACCCCTTTGAGGGCATATATTTGAGTCAACTTCGTCAAAAAGTTTTTGAGTGGGCGACTTTTAACCCTTATTTCCGGGGTTTTGTTGAGGGGATTCAGGAGCACACTCATCCACAGAACTCATCCAGCAATTTCGGGAAGTAAACCCAAAGTAAGAACTACAACTCGTAGTACAAGAGCGGGACATGTTAGGAACTAGCCTTTTTTTATTTTTGTTAATTCTATTTTCATTCATAATCTCCACTTTGTAACCCTTGTCATATGCAAACTGATTGATATTCTCAATAAAACTAAAAATAAAAAAATTAAAATATTTACATCCTCACTCGTTTGGAAAGAGTTTTGCAGGATTTTTTTTCGCACACTGCTTGCAAAGTGAGGGGACATGGCACATAGTAGACAGGGGTCTGAGGGGACAGGGCACATAGTAAACAGGGGTCTGAGGGGACAGGGCACATAGTAGACAGGGGTCTGAGCGGACAGGGCACATAGTAGACAGGGGTCTGAGGGGACATGGCACATAGTAGACAGGGGTCTGAGGGGACATGGCACATAGTAGACAGGGGTCTGAGGGGACATGGCACATAGTAGACAGGGGTCTGAGGGGACATGGCACATAGTAGACAGGGGTCTGAGGGGACATGGCACATAGTAGACAGGGGTCTGAGGGGACATGGCACATAGTAGACAGTGGTCTGAGGGGACATGGCACATAGTAGACAGGGGTCTGAGTGGACAGGGCACATAGTAGACAGTAATGATTACCCCATCATCACATCACTATTACTTAATAAATACCCTTGAAAACCTAATATTAAAATAAACCAGTCAAAAGTCGTCCAAAAAGAACATCAATGTTTTATTCATTATACATGTGGAACACAATTTATTAAGACATTCAAAAGGACCTCACTCCCATTTCTTCTCAGTCGCCATATCTGATTTTTATAAATCCCCTTAGCCTCTCTATATTTTGTGTATGTCCCCCACTGTTAGGATCAATAAAGCTCCTGCTGTGGTTAACAGTGAAATGGGTGTATCCAGCAGTGGCAACGCCACTGATCACTTATTATTGTGGTCCCCCGACGAACGTGTCTTCTGATGAATGGGAGCAGTCTTCACCGGTCTCAGAACTGGCCGTTTCCTCTGATACCCCAAAATCCCAAAAACCCATTTCCGCCTCCTACATGTCCTGCCATATTTCCCACGACCGTACTGTTAAAAGAAGATAATTTACAAATCAAAACTAGAATGGCACTCAGAGAAATAGACACCCAAAAAAAAGTGGGCAATACACTGAACTCTATGATATTGAACAGACTTAACTGCTTGCTTTTCTTTCCAAAGTTACAGCAAACAATGTGGCTTCCAGTGCACTGCACCTCTCAATTTCCGCTTGGGCTATAATTTAGAAACCCCTGTCTTTTTCTACCAAACTAAAGGGTTACCAGTCATATATTAAACCCAGTTATATTCACAATACATATAAAAATAAGAATCAATGCGTGATTATACCTGACACAATATAAAGGACTCTGGTTGGTCTTCTTGAACACGTGATGACTAGCTGACGGATAGCCTACAGAAATCAGTAGGAAAAGATTGAATTACATGTAGATTTATTACATCACATAAAGTAGTTGAATCTATTCAGTTAAAAAAAAAAAATTGTCCGAGATCACCAAAATAAAGTTAATGAGTTTCCTTGCACAATGAATATGCACGCACAGATAGGAGGCAAAATATCACATCTATCACCAGAGACCGTTTTAACACACACACACACACACACACACACACACACACACACACACACACACATACACACACACATATATTTCTGGTGGCAACTGAAAGATAACTAATTTAGGCTACTGTACATGCTCCTCGCAAAATCAAATTATTTCAATAAGTCCAGTCCTGAACTCACATGACAGGGTAACGTTAGATACATTATTTTTTTATAGGCAAATTATCGCGTGCACACGAGTTAAGTATCTCGTGAGCACGAGATAATGAAAACTTGCGCGTTCGAAATAGGCTAAATTGTTTAAAGAGAGTAACTTGTTTGTGTTGATCTGTGTTGATCTGTGGTCCAGTGAGTAAGGCATCTCCTCAGCACACTGAAGGCTCAGCTTGCAGGACTCCCCCCACAGAGGAAGACCCTCCTCAGCACACTGAAGGCTCAGCTTGCAGGACTCCCCCCACAGAGGAAGACCCTCCTCAGCACACTGAAGGCTCAGCTTGCAGGACTCCCCCCACAGAGGAAGACCCTCCTCAGCACACTGAAGGCTCAGCTTGCAGGACTCCCCCCACAGGAAGACCCTCCTCAGCACACTGAAGGCTCAGCTTGCAGGACTCCCCCCACAGAGGAAGACCCTCCTCAGCACACTGAAGGCTCAGCTTGCAGGACTCCCCCCACAGAGGAAGACCCTCCTCAGCACACTGAAGGCTCAGCTTGCAGGACTCCCCCCACAGAGGAAGACCCTCCTCAGCACACTGAAGGCTCAGCTTGCAGGACTCCCCCCACAGAGGAAGACCCCGGGTACAGAGCCAGACTCTGCCCAGGATTGAGCGACGGTCCAGGCCCACCAGTACACGCTCAGTCAAAATCAACAGATCATTTTTATGTAATTTGCATAGATTATCTTCCCCTGTCCCATGGTGATATTATCAGTATCTTTATTCCCCATAAGATGGCACTAGAAATCAAATAGTTCTCTAGATTGAAACTCATCTTCACAATTTAGCCTAGATATTAAATTATTAATAAATATTTGTATCATATTAAAAATAGATTAATTTACAATACATGCAGAACCTAAGTCATTTGCCTTACAACTGTAACCTGAACACTGTTGCATAAAACACACCGATGAATAATTAAATAAATCAAACTAATATTTATCTAATGACACAACATTAACTGTAAACACAAACTTCATTTTAACAGAACATTTTTTTTAAAACAATAAGAGTAACAAAGTGCATGTAGAATTAAGTGTAATATTGACGAACACAACTTCAAATACTTAAAATGAATAAATTATAAACGTTATTATTATTAAAATATTATTATTACACAAAAACTATTAAATATTATTGAAATATTAACAAATGTGCCACTCTTAATATTATAAAACAAAAATAAAAATGGATCAATAGCAGAGGGTAGTAGCAGGTCTTCTATTCACAGAAACACCTGTGCTGTCCATTGGGGGCCTACCAAAGTCACATAAAACAACATCTGTTATAATTTGACCCCCTCGCACAGAACCCCAAAAGTGGGAGCCTGCAGGATCCCCTTGTCCATATACTCTCTGAATTTATCATGAGTCTGATGAATGAGCATCTGTGTCTCCACTGCAGGGGAGATTCTCACTGCCTCACCAGTCTGTGGGTGCAGAAAAGACCGTTGGGGCTGCATAGGGAAGCCCAACTGCAGGATGGTTGATGCACCAGAAGCAAATATCAACATTGTTTCCAGACTAAGTGAACACAACCATCCTTCTGAAGAAAAAAAAAATGAGAAAAGTATAAAAATTTGAAATAAAAAGCTTTCCCACCAATAACAAAACTGTGTTTGTGAAGTGCAGTGGTTAAAATAAGCTGTATTTAACATTAATACCATATCATTCATGTTTTTTTGCCCCTGCGAGAATCTGAAGGAAAACCCAGTGTGAGCTGTGCGCTGAAGGGGCGAAGAGAACGGTAAACCACAATCTCAGGTCTAAAACGCATGGTGCAAGTGCATTTAGTGTGTGTCCAAGTCCACTTTAGCTAGTTAGATGGCATGTTATTTCAGCGCAAGGTGCAAATGGGCTGAACTTAGGTTGTGACCGAATATGATCCCTTCACCCCTTTGAGGGCATATATTTGAGTCAACTTCGTCAAAAAGTTTTTGAGTGGGTGACTTTTAACCCTTATTTCCGGGGTTTTGTTGAGGGGATTCAGGAGCACACTCATCCACAGAACTCATCCAGCAATTTCGGGAAGTAAACCCAAAGTAAGAACTACAACCTGTAGTACAAGAGCGGGACATGTTAGGAACTAGTCTTTTTTTATTTTTGTTAATTCTATTTTCATTCATAATCTCCACTTTGTAACCATTGTCATATGCAAACTGATTGATATTCTCAATAAAACTAAAAATAAAAAAATTAAAATATTTACATCCTCACTCGTTTGGAAAGAGTTTTGCAGGATTTTTTTCGCACACTGCTTGCAAAGTGAGGGGACATGGCACATAGTAGACAGGGGTCTGAGGGGACATGGCACATAGGAGACAGGGGTCTGAGGGGACATGGCACATAGTAGACAGGGGTCTGAGGGGACAGGGCACATAGTAGACAGGGGTCTGAGGGGACATGGCACATAGTAGACAGGGGTCTGAGGGGACATGGCACATAGTAGACAGGGGTCTGATGGGACATGGCACATAGTAGACAGGGGTCTGAGGGGACATGGCACATAGTAGACAGGGGTCTGAGGGGACATGGCACATAGTAGACAGGGGTCTGAGTGGACAGGGCACATAGTAGACAGGGGTCTGAGGGGACATGGCACATAGTAGACAGGGGTCTGAGCGGACAGGGCACATAGTAGACAGGGGTCTGAGGGGACATGGCACATAGTAGACAGGGGTCTGAGGGGACATGGCACATAGTAGACAGGGGTCTGAGGGGACATGGCACATAGTAGACAGGGGTCTGAGGGGACATGGCACATAGTAGACAGGGGTCTGAGGGGACATGGCACATAGTAGACAGGGGTCTGAGGGGACATGGCACATAGTAGACAGGGGTCTGAGGGGACAGGGCACATAGTAGACAGGGGTCTGAGGGGACATGGCACATAGTAGACAGTGGTCTGAGGGGACATGGCACATAGTAGACAGGGGTCTGAGGGGACATGGCACATAGTAGACAGGGGTCTGAGGGGACATGGCACATAGTAGACAGGGGTCTGAGGGGACATGGCACATAGTAGACAGGGGTCTGAGGGGACATGGCACATAGTAGACAGGGGTCTGAGGGGACATGGCACATAGTAGACAGGGGTCTGAGGGGACATGGCACATAGTAGACAGGGGTCTGAGGGGACATGGCACATAGTAGACAGGGGTCTGAGGGGACATGGCACATAGTAGACAGGGGTCTGAGGGGACATGGCACATAGTAGACAGGGGTCTGAGGGGACATGGCACATAGTAGACAGGGGTCTGAGGGGACATGGCACATAGTAGACAGGGGTCTGAGGGGACATGGCACATAGTAGACAGGGGTCTGAGGGGACATGGCACATAGGAGACAGGGGTCTGAGGGGACATGGCACATAGTAAACAGGGGTCTGAGGGGACATGGCACATAGTAGACAGGGGTCTGAGGGGACATGGCACATAGTAGACAGGGGTCTGAGGGGACATGGCACATAGTAGACAGGGGTCTGAGGGGACATGGCACATAGTAGACAGGGGTCTGAGGGGACATGGCACATAGTAGACAGGGGTCTGAGTGGACAGGGCACATAGTAGACAGGGGTCTGAGGGGACATGGCACATAGTAGACAGGGGTCTGAGTGGACAGGGCACATAGTAGACAGTAATGATTACCCCATCATCACATCACTATTACTTAATAAATACCCTTGAAAACCTAATATTAAAATAAACCAGTCAAAAGTAATCCAAAAAGAACATCAATGTTTTATTCATTATACATGTGGAACACAATTTATTAAGACATTCAAAAGGACCTCACTCCCATTTCTTCTCAGTCGCCCTATCTGATTTTTATAAATCCCCTTAGCCTCTCTATATTTTGTGTATGTCCCCCACTGTTAGGATCAATAAAGCTCCTGCTGTGGATAACAGTGAAATGGGTGTATCCGGCAGTGGCAACGCCACTGATCACTTATTATTGTGGTCCCCCGACGAACGTGTCTTCTGATGAATGGGAGCAGTCTTCACCGGTCTCAGAACTGGCCGTTTCCTCTGATACCCCAAAATCCCAAAAACCCATTTCCGCCTCCTACATGTCCTGCCATATTTCCCACGACCGTACTGTTAAAAGAAGATAATTTACAAATCAAAACTAGAATGGCACTCAGAGAAATAGACACCCAAAAAAAAGTGGGCAATACACTGAACTCTATGATATTGAACAGACTTAACTGCTTGCTTTTCTTTCCAAAGTTACAGCAAACAATGTGGCTTCCAGTGCACTGCACCTCTCAATTTCCGCTTGGGCTATAATTTAGAAACCCCTGTCTTTTTCTACCAAACTAAAGGGTTACCAGTCATATATTAAACCCAGTTATATTCACAATACATATAAAAATAAGAATCAATGCATGATTATACCTGACACAATATAAAGGACTCTGGTTGGTCTTCTTGAACACGTGATGACTAGCTGACGGATAGCCTACAGAAATCAGTAGGAAAAGATTGAATTACATGTAGATTTATTACATCACATAAAGTAGTTGAATCTATTCAGTTAAAAAAAAAAAATTGTCCGAGATCACCAAAATAAAGTTAATGAGTTTCCTTGCACAATGAATATGCACGCACAGATAGGAGGCAAAATATCACATCTATCACCAGAGACCGTTTTAACACACACACACACACACACACACACACACACACACACACACACACACACACACACACATACACACACACATATATTTCTGGTGGCAACTGAAAGATAACTAATTTAGGCTACTGTACATGCTCCTCGCAAAATCAAATTATTTCAATAAGTCCAGTCCTGAACTCACATGACAGGGTAACGTTAGATACATTATTTTTTTATAGGCAAATTATCGCGTGCACACGACTTAAGTATCTCGTGAGCACGAGATAATGAAAACTTGCGCGTTCGAAATAGGCTAAATTGTTTAAAGAGAGTAACTTGTTTGTGTTGATCTGTGTTGATCTGTGGTCCAGTGAGTAAGGCATCTCCTCAGCACACTGAAGGCTCAGCTTGCAGGACTCCCCCCACAGAGGAAGACCCTCCTCAGCACACTGAAGGCTCAGCTTGCAGGACTCCCCCCACAGAGGAAGACCCTCCTCAGCACACTGAAGGCTCAGCTTGCAGGACTCCCCCCACAGAGGAAGACCCTCCTCAGCACACTGAAGGCTCAGCTTGCAGGACTCCCCCCACAGGAAGACCCTCCTCAGCACACTGAAGGCTCAGCTTGCAGGACTCCCCCCACAGAGGAAGACCCTCCTCAGCACACTGAAGGCTCAGCTTGCAGGACTCCCCCCACAGAGGAAGACCCTCCTCAGCACACTGAAGGCTCAGCTTGCAGGACTCCCCCCACAGAGGAAGACCCTCCTCAGCACACTGAAGGCTCAGCTTGCAGGACTCCCCCCACAGAGGAAGACCCCGGGTACAGAGCCAGACTCTGCCCAGGATTGAGCGACGGTCCAGGCCCACCAGTACACGCTCAGTCAAAATCAACAGATCATTTTTATGTAATTTGCATAGATTATCTTCCCCTGTCCCATGGTGATATTATCAGTATCTTTATTCCCCATAAGATGGCACTAGAAATCAAATAGTTCTCTAGATTGAAACTCATCTTCACAATTTAGCCTAGATATTAAATTATTAATAAATATTTGTATCATATTAAAAATAGATTAATTTACAATACATGCAGAACCTAAGTCATTTGCCTTACAACTGTAACCTGAACACTGTTGCATAAAACACACCGATGAATAATTAAATAAATCAAACTAATATTTATCTAATGACACAACATTAACTGTAAACACAAACTTCATTTTAACAGAACATTTTTTTTAAAACAATAAGAGTAACAAAGTGCATGTAGAATTAAGTGTAATATTGACGAACACAACTTCAAATACTTAAAATGAATAAATTATAAACGTTATTATTATTAAAATATTATTATTACACAAAAACTATTAAATATTATTGAAATATTAACAAATGTGCCACTCTTAATATTATAAAACAAAAATAAAAATGGATCAATAGCAGAGGGTAGTAGCGGTCTTCTATTCACAAAAACACCTGTGCTGTCCATTGGGGGCCTACCAAAGTCACATAAAACAACATCTGTTATAATTTGACCCCCTCGCACAGAACCCCAAAAGTGGGAGCCTGCAGGATCCCCTTGTCCATATACTCTCTGAATTTATCATGAGTCTGATGAATGAGCATCTGTGTCTCCACTGCAGGGGAGATTCTCACTGCCTCACCAGTCTGTGGGTGCAGAAAAGACCGTTGGGGCTGCATAGGGAAGCCCAACGGCAGGATGGTTGATGCACCAGAAGCAAATATCAACATTGTTTCCAGACTAAGTGAACACAACCATCCTTCTGAAGAAAAAAAAAACGAGAAAAGTATAAAAATTTTAAATAAAAAGCTTTCCCACCAATAACAAAACCGTGTTTGTGAAGTGCAGTAGTTAAAATAAGCTGTATTTAACATTAATACCATATCATTCATGTTTTTTTGCCCCTCGCCCTCCTGGGCCAGTACCCCAAGAAACAGAGGGTTCTGTTTTCAATCCATCCACTGATTGGTTCCTACCTCAGGGCTGTGGGGCAGCGATCTGCTGATTGGTTCCTGCCTCAGGGCTATGGGGCAGCCATCTTCTAGTTGGTTACTGTCTCAGAGCTGTGGGGTAGCCATCTGCTGATTGGTTCCTGCCTCAGAGCTGCGGGGCAGCGATCTGCTGATTGGTTACTGCCTCAGGGCTGTGGGGCAGCCATCTTCTAGTTGGTTACTGTCTCAGAGCTGTGGGGCAGCCATCTGCTGATTGGTTCCTGCCTCAGAGCTGCGGGGCAGCTATCTGCTGATTGGTTCCTGCCTCAGGGCTGTGGGGCAGCGATCTGCTGATTGGTTCCTGCCTCAGGGCTGTGGGGCAGCCATCTGCTGATTGGTTCCTGCCTCAGGGCTGTGAGTTGAAGAGGTCAGGGGCCCAAAGAGCCTCTCAGTGGAGGTGTGGCTGTTTGCTGAGGTTATCAATGCCCCAGGCATTGCAGACCCTCTTTGAATCTACATACAGAAGATTAAAACTGTGAATTATTCATAAGATAAGGGATAAATACACACACACACACACCCTCTTCAGGTGAGAAAGACAGACTTTTAGGGTGCTTTTATGGTTGCTGGGATAAGCGTGTAGAGTGCTTGCTGTTTCTGGACAATGCTGGGCCAGAAGTCACAGTGGATGAACGACAGGTTCCTTTCACAGGCTGTTGTCCCTTCAGAAAATCGCATGACTAGCAAGCCAGAGGAATGTGGCATCAAGATATGTGTGACATGTGACACAGGACCCAGGTATGCCTGACTAAAATATGATAAGCTGTACGGAAAATACAGCTGTAAGAGGATGGCAGCCCACTGGCCTTTGCTCATCTTTTACAGTATAACTGATAATAATAATAATAATAATAATAATAATAACTGTATTTGTATAGCACCTTTCAAGCATTTAGAACAAAGTGCTTTACTGCAGTAAAAATAGTACAATAGTGTAAAAAACTTAAAGTAAAAATACAAATTAAAAACAAAAAAAAATCAAATCAAATCAATATTTATATAGTCAGCTCACAAACGTGAGGACCAATAAAGAGGGGAAAAAATAATTTAAAAAAGAAAGAAAAAACAGGAAACTAATTCCCTAAGGCTAAACAGCCAAAAACAAAAATAAACCCACTAAAATGGGCGAACAAGAGAATGAGAGAAAACCAACTAAATCTCCCGAACTCACTATTGAGCCAGAACGGGAAATCTAGCAAACAAAAAAACACCTTTGCCTATATGATATATATATATAATATAGCCGAAGGTGTTTTTTTGTTTGCTAGATTTGTTTGTATATATATATATATATATACAGCAGATATAAAAATGTTTGGTAACACTTTATTTTGATTGTCCCATGTTGACACTCAACTTGATATCAACTGATATGAATTGAATATCAGTTCAGTGTTAATTTAAAGTCAATTGCTTGGCAAGTGATTGTCCACACACTCAGCAAAGTATGAACTGACCCACTAAACCACACTCAGCAAAGTATAAAAACGTTTTCTGTTGCTCAACATTCAGTTGATATCAAGTTGAGATCAACATGGGACACTCAAAATAAAGTGTCACCAAATGTTTTAAAATAAATTCAGAAAACAGGGTATTACAACATAAAATAGAGAGATTGCGTATCGAGAGTAAAAAAAGTGGTTAAAATGAGTAAAACAGAAGTCTGAATACAGGTCATACATTGTAAAATGCCGTTCGATAAAAGAAGTGATTTAAAAGAGGCCGCTGACTCAGCAGCTCTGGTGCTCAAGGGGAGGCTGTTCCAGAGTCTCAGGGTTTTTACAGCAAAGGCATGATCACCCTTAGTTCTTAATCTGGACTCTGGAACAGCTAGAAAGCCCTTGTTAGAGGATCTAAGAGGTGTTTGAGTCTCATACAGGCGAATAATAAAAAAAATTGAACTGGGTGCCAGACCATGTAATGTGATGTGTGTGCAAACGATGCATTTGTGGTTTGTGATCTGCGCTGAGATGGACCCAGGATGCAACAGTGAGACACTTCACAGGAGGGTGTTCCAAGAGCATTTGGGAAACGTGACCCCCATGTACAGAGAAGACGGCTCCTTCCCAGAACCCCACTCTCTGCATTCATTATGAGGGCTGTTCAAGGTGAGGAATCTGTTCATCCTTCACTCAAATTTCATCTGAAGCCACAGCACGGGGAAGTAAACATAACAGGTGACACACCTGCTTCTCCAGGAAAGACTGTAAAACCAGCACAACTGGTTACTAATGCAGAAAGTACTTCTGCAAGTCTCACACACAGACTCTCACGTACTGTCATTAATGTGCAGTATGAATAGACCACTTACTGCACACCCATCAGTCCCTCCATCCATCCATCCTTTCATACAGTAGTGCAGGCCGAGCAACCTCTGGCGATGCTTACCGTCACCTGCCGCTCTGCAGCAAAATGGGACAGACTTTCATCAAAACATGCTGCCTCTCTGGGGTCAGAGAGGCCCACATGGACACAGAGTCCAAAATCCCGTCGGCACCGACACACCTGTAAACCATGCCACTAATTATGAACACCTACTTAAGACCAAACAAACAACATGCCTCATTCATACCTGTGATGTCACTGTGAACAGTTCGAAGAGAACTAACAAAAAAAAAGCAATTTTTAAAAACTAGCAATTTAAATGCACTAAAAATGTTTTTAAAAAGCTGTTGTTACCCATGAGCAACAACAGCCACCACTGCCCACCATGGACAGTTGGATGACAAGCTATTTCCTACATTATTTTGTTTGAACTTCCTGAAATGAAGGAAATGGCCGATTGACCTTCCTGCCCAGAAAATGCCACATATGACATCCGCAAGCCACCATTTTGGAATCAGGGCTGAAATAACATGCCATCTAACTAGCTAAAGTGGAATCAGGGTTTTTCATCACACACAAGTGCCACTCCGACAGCACTCGTGGGAAGTTGGGAGTTTATTTATTTTTTTAAAGAAGAGTGAGAATCTGAAGGAAAACCCAGTGTGAGCTGTGCGCTGAAGGGGCGAAGAGAACGGTAAACCACAATCTCAGGTCTAAAACGCATGGTGCAAGTGCATTTAGTGTGTGTCCAAGTCCACTTTAGCTAGTTAGATGGCATGTTATTTGAGCGCAAGGTGCAAATGGGCTGAACTTAGGTTGTGACCGAATATGATCCCTTGACCCCTTTGAGGGCATATATTTGAGTCAACTTCGTCAAAAAGTTTTTGAGTGGGTGACTTTTAACCCTTATTTCCGGGGTTTTGTTGAGGGGATTCAGGAGCACACTCATCCACAGAACTCATCCAGCAATTTCGGGAAGTAAACCCAAAGTAAGAACTACAACTTGTAGTACAAGAGCGGGACATGTTAGGAACTAGTCTTTTTTTATTTTTGTTAATTCTATTTTCATTCATAATCTCCACTTTGTAACCATTGTCATACGCAAACTGATTGATATTCTCAATAAAACTAAAAATAAAAAAATTAAAATATTTACATCCTCACTCGTTTGGAAAGAGTTTTGCAGGATTTTTTTTCGCACACTGCTTGCAAAGTGAGGGGACATGGCACATAGTAGACAGGGGTCTGAGGGGACAGGGCACATAGTAAACAGGGGTCTGAGGGGACAGGGCACATAGTAGACAGGGGTCTGAGGGGACAGGGCACATAGTAGACAGGGGTCTGAGGGGACATGGCACATAGTAGACAGGGGTCTGAGGGGACATGGCACATAGTAGACAGGGGTCTGAGGGGACATGGCACATAGTAGACAGGGGTCTGAGGGGACATGGCACATAGTAGACAGGGGTCTGAGGGGACATGGCACATAGTAGACAGGGGTGTGAGGGGACATGGCACATAGTAGACAGTGGTCTGAGGGGACATGGCACATAGTAGACAGGGGTCTGAGTGGACAGGGCACATAGTAGACAGTAATGATTACCCCATCATCACATCACTATTACTTAATAAATACCCTTGAAAACCTAATATTAAAATAAACCAGTCAAAAGTCGTCCAAAAAGAACATCAATGTTTTATTCATTATACATGTGGAACACAATTTATTAAGACATTCAAAAGGACCTCACTCCCATTTCTTCTCAGTCGCCATATCTGATTTTTATAAATCCCCTTAGCCTCTCTATATTTTGTGTATGTCCCCCACTGTTAGGATCAATAAAGCTCCTCCTGTGGTTAACAGTGAAATGGGTGTATCCAGCAGTGGCAACGCCACTGATCACTTATTATTGTGGTCCCCCGACGAACGTGTCTTCTGATGAATGGGAGCAGTCTTCACCGGTCTCAGAACTGGCCGTTTCCTCTGATACCCCAAAATCCCAAAAACCCATTTCCGCCTCCTACATGTCCTGCCATATTTCCCACGACCGTACTGTTAAAAGAAGATAATTTACAAATCAAAACTAGAATGGCACTCAGAGAAATAGACACCCAAAAAAAAGTGGGCAATACACTGAACTCTATGATATTGAACAGACTTAACTGCTTGCTTTTCTTGCCAAAGTTACAGCAAACAATGTGGCTTCCAATGCACTGCACCTCTCAATTTCCGCTTGGGCTATAATTTAGAAACCCCTGTCTTTTTCTACCAAACTAAAGGGTTACCAGTCATATATTAAACCCAGTTATATTCACAATACATATAAAAATAAGAATCAATGCGTGATTATACCTGACACAATATAAAGGACTCTGGTTGGTCTTCTTGAACACGTGATGACTAGCTGACGGATAGCCTACAGAAATCAATATGAAAAGATTGAATTACATGTAGATTTATTACATCACATAAAGTAGTTGAATCTAATCTATTCAGTTCAATATTTTTTTTTGTCCGAGATCACCAAAATAAAGTTAATGAGTTTCCTTGCACAATGAATATGCACGCACAGATAGGAGGCAAAATATCACATCTATCACCAGAGACCGTTTTAACACACACACACACACACACACACACACACACACACACACATACACACACACATATATTTCTGGTGGCAACTGAAAGATAACTAATTTAGGCTACTGTACATGCTCCTCGCAAAATCAAATTATTTCAATAAGTCCAGTCCTGAACTCACATGACAGGGTAACGTTAGATACATTATTTTTTTATAGGCAAATTATCGCGTGCACACGACTTAAGTATCTCGTGAGCACGAGATAATGAAAACTTGCGCGTTCGAAATAGGCTAAATTGTTTAAAGAGAGTAACTTGTTTGTGTTGATCTGTGTTGATCTGTGGTCCAGTGAGTAAGTTATCTCCTCAGCACACTGAAGGCTCAGCTTGCAGGACTCCCCCCACAGAGGAAGACCCTCCTCAGCACACTGAAGGCTCAGCTTGCAGGACTCCCCCCACAGAGGAAGACCCTCCTCAGCACACTGAAGGCTCAGCTTGCAGGACTCCCCCCACAGGAAGACCCTCCTCAGCACACTGAAGGCTCAGCTTGCAGGACTCCCCCCACAGAGGAAGACCCTCCTCAGCACACTGAAGGCTCAGCTTGCAGGACTCCCCCCACAGAGGAAGACCCTCCTCAGCACACTGAAGGCTCAATTTGCAGGACTCCCCCCACAGAGGAAGACCCTCCTCAGCACACTGAAGGCTCAGCTTGCAGGACTCCCCCCACAGAGGAAGACCCTCCTCAGCACACTGAAGGCTCAGCTTGCAGGACTCCCCCCACAGAGGAAGACCCCGGGTACAGAGCCAGACTCTGCCCAGGATGGAGCGACGGTCCAGGCCCACCAGTACACGCTCAGTCAAAATCAACAGATAATTTTTATGTAATTTGCATAGATTATCTTCCCCTGTCCCATGGTGAGATTATCAGTATCTTTATTCCCCATAAAATGGCACTAGAAATCAAATAGTTCTCTAGATTGAAACTCATCTTCACAATTTAGCCTAGATATTAAATTATTAATAAATATTTGTATCATATTAAAAATAGATTAATTTACAATACATGCAGAACCTAAGTCATTTGCCTTACAACTGTAACCTGAACACTGTTGCATAAAACACACCGATGAATAATTAAATAAATCAAACTAATATTTATCTAATGACACAACATTAACTGTAAACACAAACTTAATTTTAACAGAACATTTTTTAAAAAACAATAAGAGTAACAAAGTGCATGTAGAATTAAGTGCAATATTGACGAACACAACTTCAAATACTTAAAATGAATAAATTATAAACGTTATTATTATTAAAATATTAATATTACACAAAAACTATTAAATATTATTGAAATATTAACAAATGTGCCACTCTTAATATTATAAAACAAAAATAAAAATGGATCAATAGCAGAGGGTAGTAGCAGGTCTTCTATTCACAGAAACACCTGTGCTGTCCATTGGGGGCCTACCAAAGTCACATAAAACAGCATCTGTTATAATTTGACCCCCTCGCACAGAACCCCAAAAGTGGGAGCCTGCAGGATCCCCTTCTCCTTATAATCTCTGAATTTATCATGAGTCTGATGAATGAGCATCTGTGTCTCCACTGCAGGGGAGATTCTCACTGCCTCACCAGTCTGTGGGTGCAGAAAAGACCGTTGGGGCTGCATAGGGAAGCCCAACGGCAGGATGGTTGATGCACCAGAAGCAAATATCAACATTGTTTCCAGACTAAGTGAACACAACCATCCTTCTGAAGAAAAAAAAAACGAGAAAAGTATAAAAATTTTAAATAAAAAGCTTTCCCACCAATAACAAAACCATGTTTGTGAAGTGCAGTGGTTAAAATAAGCTGTATTTAACATTAATACCATATCATTCATGTTTTTTTGCCCCTCGCCCTCCTGGGCCAGTACCCCAAGAAACAGAGGGTTCTGTTTTCAATCCATCCACTGATTGGTTCCTGCCTCAGGGTTGTGGGGCAGCCATCTTCTAGTTGGTTACTGTCTCAGAGCTGTGGGGTAGCCATCTGCTGATTGGTTCTTGCCTCAGAGCTGTGGGGCAGCGATCTGCTGATTGGTCCCTGCCTCAGGGCTGAGGGGTAGCCATCTGCTGATTGGTTACTGCCTCAGAGCTTCAGAGTAGCCATCTGCTGATTGGTTCCTGCCTCAGAGCTGTGGGGTAGCCATCTGCTGATTGGTTCCTACCTCAGAGCTGCGGGGCAGCAATCTGCTGATTGGTTCCTGCCTCAGGGCTGTGAGTTGAAGAGGTCAGGGGCCCAAAGAGCCTCTCAGTGGAGGTGTGGCTGTTTGCTGAGGTTATCAATGCCCCAGGCATTGCAGACCCTCTTTGAATCTACATACAGAAGATTAAAACTGTGAATTATTCATAAGATAAGTGATAAATACACACACACACACACCCTCTTCAGGTGAGAAAGACAGACTTTTAGGGTGCTTTTATGGTTGCTGGGATAAGCGTGTAGAGTGCTTGCTGTTTCTGGACAATGCTGGGCCTGAAGTCACAGTGGATGAACGACAGGTTCCTTTCACAGGCTGTTGTCCCTTCAGACATCGCATGACTAGCAAGCCAGAGGAATGTGGCATCAAGATATGTGTGACATGTGACACAGGACCCAGGTATGCCTGACTAAAATATGATAAGCTGTACGGAAAATACAGCTGTAAGAGGATGGCAGCCCGCTGGCCTTTGCTCATCTTTTACAGTATAACTGATAATAATAATAATAATAATAATAATAATAATAATAATAATAATAATAACTGTATTTGTATAGCACCTTTCAAGCATTTAGAACAAAGTGCTTTACTGCAGTAAAAATAGTACAATAGTGTAAAAAACTTAAAGTAAAAACAAAAAAAATCAAATCAAATCAATATTTATATAGTCAGCTCACAAACGTGAGGACCAATAAAGAGGGGAAAAAATAATTTAAAAAAGAAAGAAAAAACAGGAAACTAATTCCCTAAGGCTAAACAGCCAAAAACAAAAATAAACCCACTAAAATGGGCGAACAAGAGAATGAGAGAAAACCAACTAAATCTCCCGAACTCACTATTGAGCCAGAACGGGAAATCTAGCAAACAAAAAAACACCTTCGGCTATATATATATATATATATACAGCAGATATAAAAATGTTTGGTAACACTTTATTTTCATTGTCCCATGTTGACACTCAACTTGATATCAACTGATATGAATTGAATATCAGTTCAGTGTTAATTTAAAGTCAATTGCATGGCAAGTGATTGTCCACACACTCAGCAAAGTATAAACTGACCCACTAAACCACACTCAGCAAAGTATAAAAACGTTTTCTGTTGCTCAACATTCAGTTGATATCAAGTTGAGATCAACATGGGACACTCAAAATGAAGTGTCACCAAATGTTTTAAAATAAATTCAGAAAACAGGGTATTACAACATAAAATAGAGAGATTGCGTATCGAGAGTAAAAAAAGTGGTTAAAATGAGTAAAACAGAAGTCTGAATACAGGTCATACATTGTAAAATGCCGTTCGATAAAATAAGTGATTTAAAAGAGGCCGCTGACTCAGCAGCTCTGGTGCTCAAGGGGAGGCTGTTCCAGAGTCTTGGGGTTTTTACAGCAAAGGCATGATCACTCTTTAATTTTTTTAATTTGGACTCTGGAACAGCTAGAAAGCCCTTGTTAGAGGATCTAAGAGGTGTTTGAGTCTCATACAGGCGAATAATAAAAAAAATTGAACTGGGTGCCAGACCATGTTATGTGATGTGTGTGCAAACGATGCATTTGTGGTTTGTGATCTGTGCTGAGATGGCCCCAGGATGCATTTGTGGTTTGTGATCTGCGCTGAGATGGACCCAGGATGCATTTGTGGTTTGTGATCTGCGCTGAGATGGACCCAGGATGCATTTGTGGTTTGTGATCTGCGCTGAGATGGACCCAGGATGCATTTGTGGTTTGTGATCTGCGCTGAGATGGACCCAGGATGCATTTGTGGTTTGTGATCTGCGCTGAGATGGACCCAGGATGCAACAGTGAGACACTTCACAGGAGGATGTTCCAAGAGCATTTGGGAAACGTGACCCCCATGTACAGAGAAGACGGCTCCTTCCCAGAACCCCACTCTCTGCATTCATTATGAGGGCTGTTCAAGGTGACCCCCATGTACAGAGAAGACGGCTCCTTCCCAGAACCCCACTCTCTACATTCATTATGAGGGCTGTTCAAGGTGACCCCCATGTACAGAGAAGACGGCTCCTTCCCAGAACCCCACTCTCTGCATTCATTATGAGGGCTGTTCAAGGTGACCCCATGTACAGAGAAGACGGCTCCTTCCCAGAACCCCACCCTCTGCATTCATTATGAGGGCTGTTCAAGGTGAGGAATCTGTTCATCCTTCACTCACATTTAATCTGAAGCCACAGCACGGGGAAGTAAAAATAACAGGTGACACACCTGCTTCTCCAGGAAAGACTGTAAAACCAGCACAACTGGTTACTAATGCAGAAAGTACTTCTGCAAGTCACGCACACAGACTCTCACACACTGTCATTCACGTGCGGTATGAATAGATCACTTACTGCACCCCCCTCAGTCCCTCCGTCCAGCCATCCTTTCATACAGTAGTGCAGGCCGAGATCCATCCTTTCATACAGTAGTGCAGGCCGAGCAACCTCTGGCAATGCTTACCGTCACCTGCCGCTCTGCGGCAAAATGGGACAGACTTTCATCAAAACATGCTGCCTCTCTGGGGTCAGAGAGGCCCACATGGACACAGAGTCCAAAATCCCGTCGCCACCGACACGCCTGTAAACCATGCCACTAATTATGAACACCTACTTAAGACCAAACAAACAACATGCCTCATTCGTACCCTGCGATGTCACTGTGAACAGTTCGAAGAGAACTAACAAAATTTAAATGCACTAAAAATGTTTTTAAAAAGCTGTTGTTACCCAAGAGCAACAACAGCCACCACTGCCCACCATGGACAGTTGGATGACGAGCTATTTCCTACATAATTTGTTTGAACTTCCTGAAATTAAGGAAATGGCCGATTGACCTTCCTGCCCATAAAATGCCACATACGACATCCGCAAGCCACCATTTTGGAATCAGGGCTGAAATAACATGCCATCTAACTAGCTAAAGTGGAATCAGGGTTTTTCATCACACACAGTGCCACTCCGACAGCACTCGTGGGAAGTTGGGAGTTTATTTATTTTTTTAAAGAAGAGCGAGAATCTGAAGGAAAACTCAGTGTGAGCTGTGCGCTGAAGGGGCGAAGAGAACGGTAAACCACAATCTCAGGTCTAAAACGCATGGTGCAAGTGCATTTAGTGTGTGTCCAAGTCCACTTTAGCTAGTTAGATGGCATGTTATTTCAGCGCAAGGTGCACAAAGCACAAATCCGTTAAGTCCTGTCTGGTGTGTCTGGCGTCTTACTGTGAAACTCACCTCCAGCCTCACGATGAATCTCTTCCTCTTAAGAAGCACAAATTGGTCAAAGCCACTGGAAACCTGCAGGAGAAGATCTGCTCTCATCATGACAAACTGCTGGAGGTTTACTGTCGTGCTGACCAGCAGTGCATCTGTCTGCTGTGTGTAGAAACCGCACAGCTAAACCAATGAGGGAAATAACTGGGGTTGAAGGTATAACGTGTTTTCTCTCAGCTGCTGTGACGTAAATAAAAGATGTTATTTATTTATTCTCCATTCAAATGAACAGAGCACAATTATAACAATTCTGTTGCTGTGGGAAAAGGGAAAATGATTAAAGTTCATAAAGAAATATTAATATTCTTGCAACCGGGTTAGACTGCTCTTTAGATTCACGGGATTAGCTAATAAGGGACCACAAATCAAAGATACTCGTACCACGTTACCTTCCGCTTTAAGTCTGGTCTACCTTGACCCAGTTTATCCAAAGAACAGCCTGTGTATATTGCAGTAAATCATCAGCCACCAACGCTGATTCTGTACTCGTTTTATCTGACTCCATTTAAAATAATAATTTAGAATTTGGGTTAAACCTGCGTGGAACTCAGAGTGGTTACACTCGACTCGTCCTTAATTACTAGTCCTCAATTATCAATATATGCTTGCCGGAATCAGCATTATTGCCGAAACTCAGTTCGGTGGCGAACGCAGAGGTTGGGGGTCTAGTCAACACAATACATGATATTCATTTATCATAGATAGTTGCGAGCCCCAGTCTGAGTACATTTAAAGGGCTCCTTAAGGCAAATTTGACAAGAACCGGCGTAAATGCCCATGGGTTCCTATATCAAATCACCAGAACCATGCACTACTCTGGGTGTATTTAAAGGGCTCCTTAAGGCAAATTTGACAAGAACCGGCGTAAATGCCCATGGGTTCCTATATCAAATCACCAGAACCATGCACTACTCTGGGTGTATTTAAAGGGCTCCTTAAGGCAAATTTGACAAGAACCGGCGTAAGACGCCCATGGGTTCTCTTCACATCAAATCACCAGAACCATACACCAACCCGACCTTATCTGGACCGTCACTTGCTGCCTACCCAACTTGTGTACGCCACGTCTGTACCAGGCCGCTGATCAGTCGGTCCTGGGTCAGAATTGTCCCCCTGAATATTCAGTTATAATTTAAGCTAAAAAAGGGTATAAGATGAATTAGAGTCATGGAAACCACGCAAGTTAAAAATAAACATAATTTAATAACAGGCAGGCAGGTCATTAACTTAAATTAAAACATTCAATTATACAAAACATAGATTTAAGAAAAGAAACAAAGTAAATATCTTACCCAGCCTGTTCAACTACACACAGACACAGAATATGCACGGTGTGGGAAGTCGGTTACAATCTTCCCAGATAGGCTTGTCTCTCTCCTTTTTATGCCAAATCATGTGTTTGAACCAGGCGACAGTGTCATAAATTAACCTGGAGTGGGTGGTCAATCTGGAATTTAGACCCCCATTGTTAGGGGATGTTTGAATAGGATAAGGGGAAGAGGAGGTCATTACCAGAGAGGACATTTCACTGTTACAGTTTTTCCATGAGTTGCTGAAACTATGCTTTATTAAACTCTATTTGGTATGAAATGTATTTCAGTCAATTCCTTGATTTTACCTGAATCCATACATACCAAACAGGTAAAGGTGTATAATAGTATGGTGCAGTTGTCATGAAAATTCCCTCCTAATGTATCATTTTACATGCAATTCCTGTTACTATCACATAAGACAGAATGTAACAATATAAGGATCACATGTGCAATGTTTGTTGGTTTTTACATGGTTATTAACACTCTTAACAGAAGTTTTAGAGTCCTGGTACAGGAGAGAATTAAAGAGTGTAATGACAGGGGTGCCCAAATGAGGGCACTGTGGTATTGTCCAATGGCTTTCCCATAGGATGTGCCCAGGTGTTGGGTGATTGGAGAGCACAGATGTCCTACGTGGACATTCCTTTCCCATTGTCTGACTGGGGTGTGAATGCCGTAAATCCTCTCTTCTGATACATTTACAAACAGTTCCATTTGTCTTTATCTCCATCTTTAGCAGATGGGAACATTCTCGCGACGATGTTGCCGGTCCTCAAAAGGAAATTAGAGTAACCCATTATTTTATTACAAGGCCCTCTGGTCCTTTGAAGTCAATGCAGTTCCCAAATGGCAGCGTTTCCTGAACCCCACTTTTACTCCCCCCCTACAGCTCCCCCCTCTGGCCCAGTGGGGGACACTTCAGAACGTCCTCCCGAGGGGTCATGGATAATTCCCCAGATGGATACCCAGGGTCGTAGTGCTGACTGTGGGGATAACTGTAGAGGGTGGAGATCAAGTGTTGTGTGGGTTGAGATGTGTGCTGTAGCGAGCAGTTCAGACATGGATGGTGTGGGAAAAAGGGAACTTCACACCACAGACCACCTGTTGTACCAAACCCATTAGATCAGTCAGGGCCCGCGTTCTTCATCCGCAGGGCTGTCCTGTGGCTGAATCCTAAAAACTTGGTGTGATCGTGGGAAAAAGTTGCAAGACATTATATGTATAAAAGTTGAATTTGGGAATTTCATGACAACCACGTTATGTAGTAAAGATGGTTTTTGTACCTCTCATGATAATATACCTTGCAATTTTGGATAAACTTGATTTGGATAATTGAAAAGAAGAGACAAAAACCCAATACACCTTGTGCAGACGTTTAAAGTATTATTATATATATATATTTTTTTTTCTCTCTGGCATCAGTAAATAACTTCAGGGCATATGTTTTTCAGGCTAAGCCACACTCGATGGTACGGGTCTGATTGCATAATGGATGTCTGAAGGAGGGAAACGCCTGCGTTTCCGACCAAATTTCCGTAATAATTATTTATCTTGTAATTTGTGAAGTGTTAGAAACCAGTGGCCAACTGATTTGCTACCAATGTTGAATCAGAGATTAAATCATCGAGCCGTGACTGTAGCCATGCAGAAATTTCTTTCCATAATGCATCACATATGCTGACAGGTGTTTTGGAAAGTTATTACATCCCTGTGCCATTATAAGAGTTATATATATCTATAAAAATTATCAAAAATGATAGCGTAACAGTAAAAATAATAAAGATAATACAAAACACTTGAATCATATTTTATGGCATATGAGGTTGAAAATATTCAGTGTATGTCGCATCCTGGAGTCTGTGACATATACACTTTAAAATGAATGTGATACTTGTTATTACTATTATCAGAAATAATACACATAATAGAATTTCACATATATCTAAAACATTTTTCCAAAAGGGGCCCATAAATCCCCCTAACCATGAGGTGTTGTCTTTATGTATTCCTGAAATTTGTTGACGTAGGTGATCCATATCCTCAATCAGTTGTTTTAAATTGTGTGTTGGATCCACTACGTCAGAACAGCATTCAGGACCTATAATCGTACAAGTGCCTCCTTGGGAGGAGAGGATGTAATCCAAGGCTAGTTGCAGCAGGCGCACTGAACAACAGACACACTTAGGAAAAAACACAGGGAGAGAGATACAGTTAGGTGTTCCCCCCATCCCCCCTGAACAATTTACATTGGCCCATGTGATACCACCTTAGCTTCCCTCGGATGGCTACGGCTATGCAGCTGTGGCAGACAGCCTTTACTTCATAGGGCCCGTGCCACCGAGGGGCAAAAACGTCCTGTTTCACAAAGACACGCACCATAATCATGTCACCTTCTGCAAATGTAATCTCGGAGGTGGGGTTGAACAACATAACTGCCTTCTCGCAAAACTATGCCCTCTGTGATTATCACCAGTGGGTCCTGCTTTAAGTGCGACATCAGCTCACCCCCCTCTTCACACAGTTCTTTTTGATACTGTTTTAAGTCGATGGGAGTGACCTAAAATGCACAGACAGCAGGCTCCGATGGGATATTCTCCTGCCGGTCCTCACCGCATGTAGCCGCTAACCTGGCTAAGTAATCAGCCATGGTGTTCTGCCGTTCGTGTACATTTGGGTCTTTAATGATGTGTGCTCGTACTTTAACTACAGAAAGCGGGGCTTTGTGGGCCTGTACGGCGTCCCATATTGCAGTGATTGTGTTAAAATGTTTTACCGGAGCCCCGGCGGCTGTCACAAACTTTCGCAGTTGCCACTGAGCCATGAAATCATGCACCACCCCGAACGCATAGCGGCTATCAGTATACACACATAGCGATTCAGGGTGGGCCGTAATGGCTTCTAACAACGCGACAAGTTCGGCTTCCTGTGCAGACATCCCAGGCGGCTATTTAAACAATAACTGACGGCCAGACTGCACATACTGTATAAAACTTGCCCTTCTTCCAGAACCTCGAGCTATCAATGTACGCTCGGGTCTGGCCTGGTATTTCACAATCCCTAACTGGGCCTTGTGTTTCGGGCCTCGGTTCACAGATATGCGGCTGACCTTCCACATCCCCAAGGAGATGGGGTAGGATCCTATTGTTTTCTGTTGTAATCTCCCGAGCCTGGATGTCAGTAAGCCACCGTGCCAGCCTATGAGACGATACAGCCTTGATTTGACCCTGTAACAACATTCTAACCAGCGTGCGCATTGTGTGCACAACAACAGGTTGAAAACCTACTAGCGGCTCTGTTGTTGCTAACATCCAATGCACCGCCAGAACGTGTTGTGTACATGGGTCAAAACCTTGCTCAACCGGGGATTTCTTCCGGCTGTAATATGCAATGGGACGCAATACCCCCCCGTGTTCTTGAGCTAACACACCACTGAGTGTAGTTTCATGCACATCGACCTGAATGTGAAACGGTTTCTCTGGATTATGTAAACCTAAAGCCGGCGCCGAACACAAGCAAAGCTTTAAATTTGTGAGCGCCGCTTCGTGTTCCTCCTTCCAATCAAGAACATCACTTGGTTTAGATTTGCGTTTTAATAGATTGTATAGGGGAGCAGTAGTGCCAGCAAAGTCGGGGATGAAATCCCGAAGGTAGTTTGCTGTACCTAGCACTTTCTGCAAAGAGTTTAAAGTATGTGGTCGGGGCAGCTCAGCAATGCATTTCCGCCTATCTTCCGTCAATGCTCGGTAACTCTGTGTAAGCTTATAGCCTAGGTAGTGGACCTCCTTTAGACCGATCTCCGCTTTCTCCTTATTTAATTTAAATCCTGCCACCTTGGCCCGCAATCTACGCAACTCATCAGAACGAGTTTTTTCTAGCTGCCGTGTGCTATCCATAACTCGCTCATTTCCCGCAAGCAAACTCTGGTCGTTCCGGCGCAACAAGTATACCATTACTGCCGGCAACTTACGAAATTGACGTTTCACTTGGAGTCTACACCCCTCCGTTTCATACCAACGGAGAAGTTGCTCATTACTCCAAGCTAACGTCACGCCACAATTATGTACCAACAGGTCCTTATAATACACACCAAAACAATCCAAAACCTTTTGGTCCGCACTCCTCTGGCCCTCGCTGTCCATGTTTTCCTCTAAACTCAGTCACCACCGGATTTATACGGTCTCCGGTCTAACACTTGGGTATCTCGACCCATTCTAAAAATGTGTCTATATGGGGTAGATTTTCACTTTCCCTGAACACTAGAGTAGAAAAACACCGCTGTCCTTACCACGGCCGCCATAGGTAGATATAGAATTCAAACCGTGTGGAACTTCGCGGGCGCAGGAAATTACGTCAGAAAGCAGGAGGAACGTCGCACAGTGACGACGCTAAAAATCACGTCGGGGTCACCAAATGTAGAAACCGCACAGCTAAACCAATGAGGGAAATAACTGGGGTTGAAGGTATAACGTGTTTTCTCTCAGCTGCTGTGACGTAAATAAAAGATGTTATTTATTTATTCTCCATTCAAATGAACAGAGCACAATTATAACAATTCTGTTGCTGTGGGAAAAGGGAAAATGATTAAAGTTCATAAAGAAATATTAATATTCTTGCAACCGGGTTAGACTGCTCTTTAGATTCACGGGATTAGCTAATAAGGGACCACAAATCAAAGATACTCGTACCACGTTACCTTCCGCTTTAAGTCTGGTCTACCTTGACCCAGTTTATCCAAAGAACAGCCTGTGTATATTGCAGTAAATCATCAGCCACCAACGCTGATTCTGTACTCGTTTTATCTGACTCCATTTAAAATAATAATTTAGAATTTGGGTTAAACCTGCGTGGAACTCAGAGTGGTTACACTCGACTCGTCCTTAATTACTAGTCCTCAATTATCAATATATGCTTGCCGGAATCAGCATTATTGCCGAAACTCAGTTCGGTGGCGAACGCAGAGGTTGGGGGTCTAGTCAACACAATACATGATATTCATTTATCATAGATAGTTGCGAGCCCCAGTCTGAGTACATTTAAAGGGCTCCTTAAGGCAAATTTGACAAGAACCGGCGTAAATGCCCATGGGTTCCTATATCAAATCACCAGAACCATGCACTACTCTGGGTGTATTTAAAGGGCTCCTTAAGGCAAATTTGACAAGAACCGGCGTAAATGCCCATGGGTTCCTATATCAAATCACCAGAACCATGCACTACTCTGGGTGTATTTAAAGGGCTCCTTAAGGCAAATTTGACAAGAACCGGCGTAAGACGCCCATGGGTTCTCTTCACATCAAATCACCAGAACCATACACCAACCCGACCTTATCTGGACCGTCACTTGCTGCCTACCCAACTTGTGTACGCCACGTCTGTACCAGGCCGCTGATCAGTCGGTCCTGGGTCAGAATTGTCCCCCTGAATATTCAGTTATAATTTAAGCTAAAAAAGGGTATAAGATGAATTAGAGTCATGGAAACCACGCAAGTTAAAAATAAACATAATTTAATAACAGGCAGGCAGGTCATTAACTTAAATTAAAACATTCAATTATACAAAACATAGATTTAAGAAAAGAAACAAAGTAAATATCTTACCCAGCCTGTTCAACTACACACAGACACAGAATATGCACGGTGTGGGAAGTCGGTTACAATCTTCCCAGATAGGCTTGTCTCTCTCCTTTTTATGCCAAATCATGTGTTTGAACCAGGCGACAGTGTCATAAATTAACCTGGAGTGGGTGGTCAATCTGGAATTTAGACCCCCATTGTTAGGGGATGTTTGAATAGGATAAGGGGAAGAGGAGGTCATTACCAGAGAGGACATTTCACTGTTACAGTTTTTCCATGAGTTGCTGAAACTATGCTTTATTAAACTATATTTGGTATGAAATGTATTTCAGTCAATTCCTTGATTTTACCTGAATCCATACATACCAAACAGGTAAAGGTGTATAATAGTATGGTGCAGTTGTCATGAAAATTCCCTCCTAATGTATCATTTTACATGCAATTCCTGTTACTATCACATAAGACAGAATGTAACAATATAAGGATCACATGTGCAATGTTTGTTGGTTTTTACATGGTTATTAACACTCTTAACAGAAGTTTTAGAGTCCTGGTACAGGAGAGAATTAAAGAGTGTAATGACAGGGGTGCCCAAATGAGGGCACTGTGGTATTGTCCAATGGCTTTCCCATAGGATGTGCCCAGGTGTTGGGTGATTGGAGAGCACAGATGTCCTACGTGGACATTCCTTTCCCATTGTCTGACTGGGGTGTGAATGCCGTAAATCCTCTCTTCTGATACATTTACAAACAGTTCCATTTGTCTTTATCTCCATCTTTAGCAGATGGGAACATTCTCGCGACGATGTTGCCGGTCCTCAAAAGGAAATTAGAGTAACCCATTATTTTATTACAAGGCCCTCTGGTCCTTTGAAGTCAATGCAGTTCCCAAATGGCAGCGTTTCCTGAACCCCACTTTTACTCCCCCCCTACATGTGTGTGATGGATGAACACAGAGGCCATGATACAGTCTCAGCTGCAGCAGAAATGACTGAGAAACAGGTACGTACTGGAGCTCTTAACTGGCAGCCCTGATACTGGATATAATACTGGAGAGAAACAGTTTAGAATTTAACTGATTGAAAACCTTTAAAAACACACTCCCCAAAAATATAATACATTTTGTCTCGAAAGAGTTTTCCAAATTCACAATTCAATATAAGTATCAGTTACTGTAAAAAAAAAAATATTCGATTTTTAATTTAAGATGAAATAGGAACAGTGGGCATGCCATGTTTCAAAAAAAACAGACACGTATGTTATACAGTATACAATCTGAATGTTATATGAAATGTATTTTACATGTTATACTGTCCTGATCATGGTGAGCCATGTGCCAGAGCCTGTAGGACAGCTGAGTATCAGCCCACATGTGATTCCCCCGTGTGGACAGGGGTCTGACCCCCACCAGGCCATTTTCTCAGCAGGGGTCCCTTCTACCCTCTTTGTTTTCTACCTGTCTGATTAAAGCAAGAAATACAAAAGTAGACAGAGATTGTTCTGTTCTCCTATGAAAAAAAAGCTGATCATGATTTAGCTCTCATTAACATATAGCATGATGGGGAAGTCTAAATATTTGTGTGTCTAAAAAGGAGTTAAATCTGCATGATTTTTACAGTGGTTTCATGGGCCATTTCTTCTACTTAGCTCTGTAAAAATAAAATCTTATCTTAAAAAGGTACATTTTATTAGATTTGAGCATTTGAAATACTGAATCCACTTGTTGAGTGATTTTTAGGTCTGATATCCACAGTGATAAGAACAGAAAGTGAACCCAAGTCAGCTCTCAGTGACAGCTCTGTTCACACCCCTCACCCCCCTATTCACTCCCTGAATGACAATCAACACGGCTGGAGCAGCTAGTTCACTCACACAGTTTAGAAGCTTTACCTGTAAGGACAGGACATTTTTACACACTGACCTGTGGGATTTCATACGGCTGGAGCAGCTAGTTAACTCACACAGTTTTGAAGCTTTACCTGTAAGGTCAGGACACTTCTACACACAGACCTGCAGGATTTCATACGGCTGGAGCAGCTAGTTCACTCACACAGTTTAAACGCTTTACCTGTAAGGTCAGGACACTTCTACACACAGACCTGCAGGATTTCATATGGATGAGTGCTTTGGTCATGTCCGTAGTTTATCATGACTTTTTATTATAAAACAAATGTGAACACAATGCACAATAATACAATTGGGAAAATAATCTATCCACAGAAGCAGCTGGGGGCGACACAGAGTGAATTTCAGCAGAGAATCCAGGAGAGAGAGAAGGAGCTGCAGGATCTGAGACAGGTTGTGCAGTCACTCAAGGTGGGTACTGACCAGAAGAGAAGACAACAGCTGGCTGCTGTAAGAGTCATTTCAGGGCTCAGTCAGGGCTCTCCTCCAGTCAGCCAGTGAGGAGCCCAGTGTTGGGCCACTTTCCAGTCCTGTGGGGCTCAATACCACTGAGCCACACTGTGGGGAACAGGCTGTCTGGGGTCCCAGTAAGAGCTGAGTGAAAGGTCTAGTTAAAATGTACAGCCCTCCTCGCTCTGTGTCTCTGAACAGCACTCTGCACAGGCAGCAGTGGAGGACAGTGAGAGGATCTTTACTGAGATGATCCGCTCCATTGAGAGAAGGTGCTCTGAGGTGAAAGAGCTGATCAGAGATCTGGAGAAGGCTGAAGTGAGTCGGGCTGAAGGACTCCTGGAGCGACTGGAGCAGGAGATTGCTGAGCTGAGGAGGAGAGAGGCTGAGCTGGAGCAGCTTTCACACACAGAGGATCACATCCATTTCCTCCAGGTAACATCACTGGCTCTCTGACATTCTGCAATGTGTACATGTTACATACATGGTGAGTGTAACCCGGTGGTTAAGTGATAGGCCAGAGGGATTAATATTGCACTATTTTATAAGAGGTTTGGCCTAAGTTTAGTATTTTACTTACATTTGTCTGGATATATTATTATTCAGGTTGTTACCGCAAAACAGACATTTAGTAATACAGAAATGTACTTATCTTTAATTTATGCACTTACCTTGAATGTGATTGGTCGAGGGCATCGGGGAACGTGGCGTGCGTTGGCAGAGAGGAGGAAGTGGCTCGAAAACTACGGAACGGTGTGATGGCGAGAGATAGTTGTGGGTTTTATAAGAAAAGACAGTAATTTAAATTTATTGTTTGAACAGTGTTATGTGCGCGGGTGTCTGAGCGAGACCCCAATCGTGAACTGTTTGTGTGGACTGCGACAGCATAACTGGCTCCTCGCCAGTTCGTTAATGTTGGACCAGTGTGTGCTGGAGCTAGCTAGCCCAGTCTCTGTAGTGGCTAACCCAGTGGACGACACGTGGATTCGGAGCGGCAATGGGGCTTTCCCCAACTGTGAGTCTTGCCATGTGTTAGCTAGCAAAGTACAAGTATAGTAGGGAAGTGTTTGCTGCGACCGAAGAGGAACGCAGAAGGAGTCCACTGTTGCCGTTGTGAGTCACGGATTGAAGCTCACGTTTGCCGGAGAAGTTGCTAATTAGCCAGTTAGCTTGGAAGTGCTAACCAGACAGTTAGCTCGGATTGCTGACTGACGTTCGCCTCGTCTGCCGTGGTAACATCAAAGGCTGCCCGAGGAACTTCGAGATTAAGGTACAGTGATGTCTATAGCTTGCTCCCGTGGGGAGTGAAGGGGTTGTTTAGGACCACAACGTACCCGAGTTCAAAACAGGCCTGCAACGGGGGTTTTATTTGGACAGTGCATAGTTTCATTTTGGTTTATTGCCGGCTAGATAGGAATTGAGATTGGTTACATGTCATTTAATTGTATTTTGAAACTTGATAATACATTATTCCTTATATAATGTTACTTACCTGTGTTGAGTGTTGATTGATATTTCTTGAATCTTCTTTATTCCTGTGGAGAGAGTAGAATATATGGTAAGTGACATAACAATTTAGCCTACTCACTTTATTGTATTAAGTCGGTTTCAGTTGTAAAGCATATTAGAAAATACTTCGGACACATAAGAGGGGAAGTTAAAACACTTCAGTAGTTTATTAGATACAGAGTTACAGTTAAAGAACTCAGGAGCGTTGTCCTTGAATAATAGGGGATAGATAGCGCTACATGAGCCGTGTTCCTCATTTACAAAGATCTGCTCCTGGCATCTGCAAAGAAATCTGTATTGAGACTGTTCTGTCTGTCTGTCTGTTTGTAGAGCTGTCAGTCTCTCTGTGTAGCTCCTGGACCTGGAGACTTACCCAGCATCACTGTCAGTCCACACGTCTCTTTTGAGATTGTGAGGAAATCTGTCTCTGAACTGAAAGAGCGACTGGAGGTGGAACTGGTCAAAATTTCTGAATCGGGTTATTTAAATTATTTATACATATATATATATATATATATATGAAAAAAGGGAAAGGCCTTGTGTGCACAAACGTGTCTCCATCAAGAGACACCATAATAATACACCAAGAGGTGCTGGAGTCGGGGCAAGATGAAGAAAGAGAAAACCAGGATGAAAATATTGAAAGCAAAGCTCCAAAGTTCAGCCCGCACACTCAAACGAGAAAAGTTCAAGAACCAACCTTCAGAGGCAACAAACCATGTATCGGTTCATTCTATTTTAATTAATAAACTTTTTTGCATCTAAACGTTTTTTGCCTCTGAAGGTCCTGGTTTTCTCTTTTTTTCATATAAACTCCTCAAAAAAAGTTTGGAAACGTTATTTCGGTCGATTATTCCTCCCCTTTAATAATACCAATTGGTATTGTCTTTTATATCGTTGGAAAGCCTGATTAGTCACCTTTACAACGAGGTACAACTTGTAAGGATCATGCATTCGTGGAATGAGCAACACAGCTAACCGTGTGGGTAGCGGCCCAAAAAAATGTGCCAAAATCCCCTGCAATATTCTTCTGTTGGTATTCACTCTCGTTTTGATGGCAGGATCAAAGTATGGAGACGGCGTGGAGAACGCTATGCAGATTGCTGCACAGATCGCGTGACACCTTTCAATGGGGGCAGTGTCATGGTGTGGGGCGGTATCTCTCTCACAGGCAAAACAGAACTTGTCATCATTGAAGGCAATCTCAATGCAGTGAGATATCGGAATGAGATTCTGGAGCCAGTGGCGATCCCATATCTCCAGAATCTGGGACCTAACTCCATCCTCCAGGATGACAACGCTCGCCCCCACAGAGCCAGGATCATCACAGAGTACATCCAGAATTTGGGAGTGGAGAGGATGGAATGGCCTGCCGTGAGTCCAGACCTCAACCCAATTGAACACTTGTGGGATCAGCTTGGGCGTGCTGTACGTGCCAGAGTGACCAACGCAACCATGTTGGCTGACTTGCGACAAATCCTGGTTGAGGAATGGGATGCCATCCCACAGCAGTGTGTGACCAGGCTGGTGACCAGCATGAGGAGGAGGTGCCAAGCTGTTGTGGCTGCGTATGGATCTTCCACACGCTACTGAGGTCCCGGACCGTGTAAAATGAATAAAGTGTAAAAATGGCCAATATGTGTTGTTTTTTCCTTATTACTGTGGGAGAGTGCAATCATCCAGTCCACCAAGCAACTCAAAACGAGAGTGAATACCAACAGAAGAATATTGCAGGGGATTTTGGCACATTTTTTTGGGCTGCTACCCACACGGTTAGCTGTGTTGCTCATTCCACGAATGCACGATCCTTACAGGTTGTACCTCGTTGTAAAGGTGACTAATCAGGCTTTCCAACGATATAAAATACAATACCAATTGGTATTAATAAAGGGGAGGAATAATCGACCGAAATAACGTTTCCGAACTTTTTTTGAGGAGTTTATATACAGTATATATATTTATTTATTTATATATATTTTTTGTCCCTGCAGTGAAAGAAGTCCACACTGTAGAGCCCAGGACCAGAGAGGATTTCTTACTGTGTGAGTGCTCACTCTGATACTCTCAGCTGAGATATACACACAGAAATACGCACGTACACACTCACACAATGATCAGCCAGGTTATCATTCAATTTTTGGGTGGGAGGTGGGGAAGGGTTAATCCAGTTTTATTCAGGAAAATATATCCTGGGATTTTATAAGCTAAAACATTAAATCAAGCGTGTGACAATCTGAATGGCAACACGTACATATTTAGTATCTCTGGAGAGACACACTTTTTATTATTAACCATTACTTACTCAGGATAGGCCATTGGCCCCCCCACTTTTACCGTCCTCACAGATCCTTGTATCCCCGCTAATGCCCAAATAATCGCAACACTTAGCCTACGGTAAAAAGACGTTGCCTGCATTCCCGTCCCTAAGACATACATATGATAAAAATATCCACGCAAACATAAAAAATACAGACTAGGCTAACGTCACAATCAAAGTCCATTGTTGCACAAATCAATTGCATGCAGTGTTCATACATCAACCAATACAATTGCTTCAATGATGTGTTCATGTTGTCTGTTGAGCCGTTAAAGTTAGCTCAGATCACTATCAATACTATAGCCCTGTAGCCTATATTGCAAACATGCTTCTGCACAAATGTCAAAATAATCAGAGCATAAAAAAGTGCAGCCAAACAAAACTAAACATTAATATTACATCCTCGTCGTCCACACTGTTGGGGTTTGAAAATGCGCCCCAAGTTTATTTAGGATAGGCTATGAATGACATCTTCCGTCTTCACAACTGCAGGGCGCGCTAATAATTTACCAGTAACGTTAGCCTTGAGGCTAAATCATTTTGGTGAATGTGGAGGAATGTGAACATGAAGATTCACCCTTGTGCTTACTTCTCTCATGCCCCTGCTACGCCCAACCCAGGATTCAGCCACCATCCAGCACCTCTCCTGCTCCCCTCACCTGCTACACCCAACCCAGGATTCAGCCACCATCCAGCACCTCTCCTGCTTCCCTCTCCTTCTACGCCCAACCCAGGATTCAGCCACCATCCAGCACCTCTCCTGCTTCCCTCTCCTGCTACACCCAACCCAGGATTCAGCCACCATCCAGCACCTCTCCTGCTTCCCTCTCCTGCTACACCCAACCCAGGATTCAGCCACCATCCAGCACCTCTCCTGCTTCCCTCACCTGCTACACCCAACCCAGGATTCAGCCACCATCCAGCACCTCTCCTGCATCCCTCTCCTGCTACACCCAACCCAGGATTCAGCCACCATCCAGCACCTCTCCTGCATCCCTCACCTGCTACACCCAACCCAGGATTCAGCCACCATCCAGCACCTCTCCTGCTTCCCTCACCTGCTCTGCTCTTCGGCTCTGCCCAACCCTCAATAAAGCACTCTAAGCACCCTCACCCGCTGGTCAGGCTATCTCTCCCCCAGCCCCTGTTGCACACATTTTAAAAGAACCTAAACTACAACTCCCCCTCCGCTATGACGGTCGGGCCGGCAAATGCTAAGGGTTCCTTGCCAAGTGTCTAATATTTTGTAAAACCCAGTCATCGCGGTTCGCTACTCAAGAATACCAGGTGGCATTTATGTTCTCATTGCTCAGCAGATCCGCGCTTGACTGGGCTACTCCGTTAATCTGGAGCAATTCCCCGATTCTTAACACGACTAAAACACTAATGTAAGAAATGGAGTTGGTGTTGGATCATGACGTTTTCTGGTTAAGAGTCGGCGAGGCGGCTTATTCGCCTTCACCAGGGTAACAATACAGTGGTAGAATTTTGCATTAGGTTTCGAGCACTGGCAGGTGAAACAGGTTGGCTAGAAGCTCCTCTAATGACACAGTTCACTGATGCCGATTCTGAGATCCTCCTTCGCTCCGTTTACTGCGTCCGTTCCCTCTCTGTCTACCCCCATTTCTCTCAAGAATGAAGAGACTATGCAGGCAGATGGGGCCTCTTGTTAGCCCCGCGGAGACTCTCCCACTACTCCGGAGTGGTGTCATTACTGCAAACGCAAGGGTCACACTCTCAACCGGTGCCTAAAATTAAAGAGAAAAGAAGGGTCTCGCTAGAGGAACTGGGGCCGCTAGCGAGACATAGTGGTATTACACCTTAGACACTACTACCAGTCACCATTACATGGCAACAGCGCTCCCTTCAGGTCGACACTTTTATTGACTCCGGGGCTGTAGAGTGCTTTATTGATGCCCGGTGGGTCAAAAAACATCAGATAACCATCTTTTGCCTTGCTCAGCCCCGATCGGTCACTGCACCCATTGGGCTCAGGTACCATTGTAGAAACCACTGAAGTCCTCTCCATGCACACCTCCCATGAAAATCATACTGAAGAAATCAAATTTATTTTAGTTGATTCTCCTGCTTACCCCCTAGTCCTGGGTCACACGTAGCTGGTCCAACATAACCCTCACATTAAATGAGGGAGGGATAAATCCATCTGGTCAGTGTAGACTGACCAGAAGAATTTGGAATACGTCCAACACGCTAAGATACGTAATTCTTGGCAGGCACGCTGGGCATTATTTTTTACCCGGTTTCATTTTCTGCTGACTTACCGCCCGGGGTCCAAAAACATTAAACCTGATGCCCTGTCACGCATCTTGGATCAGTCCGACAGCTCCGCCACTTCAGAGCCTATTGTGCCAGCTGCCCAGATCTTGGCCCCCATATTGTGGGACATGAAGTGGCAGTTCAGAAAGCGCCTAGAACCAGGCCTGGGGGGGGGTCCCGCCAATTGCCTTTTTGTACCTCCCGATGTGAGGTCTCGAGTACTCCAGTGGGGTCATTCCTCCCAACTCGCTGCGCACCCAGGCGCTCACCGCACTAAATATTTCCTCTACAGATGCTTTTGGTGGCCTGGGATGGAGAGGGATGTGTGTGTATGTTTGTAAGCTTATTGAGGACAAAAGCAATCTATAGCCATGTTGTGTTGTGTGTGTAAATATGTTAAGGACAGAGATTTGGCCTGCCCTGATAATGTCATATGGGGGCACTGTAGCACTGTTTGTATGCTTGTTTGTATGACAGTCCAAGCGTTTCTTCCAAAGTCATGACATCCTAGAACATTCTTTGACGTCATAAACTTCACGCCAGATGGTCCCAGCAGACTTTACAGCACCGAAGTTCTGGTTTATAACGTGCTAGAGTCCTTACAGGCTTGCACCCCCGGTGTTGCGTGTCCAGGTGCCCTGGGATCTCAATTCCAGTCTTACATGACCAAACTACCATCGGCACCGGAGACCACCCAGCTGATGGTGGATCACATCTTCAAGATCCACGGATTGCCCCAGGATGTGGTTTCGGACCGCGGCCCCCAATATGTCACCAAATTTTGGCGCTCCTTTTGCGCACAGTTGGGCGCATCCGTTAGTCTGACCTCCGGCTTCCATCCACAGACTAACGGACAAACCGAGCATACCAACCAAACTCTGGAAAATATCCTTTTTTCATTTCTGCTTCTTCCACACGGCACTTTTTTAAAATGCTTTGTAATAATCAAACTGTTGGTAGAAAGTAATTCAGTCGTTAATGTTCACTTTTTCTTTGTACCAGTGTGAGGCTGGCTGGCCTGAATGGGAGGAGTTATTGTAACGTCTTTAAGAAGCTGATTCCAGTACACAATAAAAGTGCCATTAGAGTAATCATTACAATTCCAATATTTTGAAATGTATCATATATGCTTTGTTATGTCTTTTTTTCCAAATGTATGATAAAGATCTTCAATAAAAACTAAACGGAAAAACTTACCGGCTTTTCAATTCCTCCTGTTTCAATTTGGTTGAGTGCTTGAGAGGGGTAGATATAAAATTTTAAATTTGGAGGGTTAAGGGAGGATGAAAAGTTAAAATTTGTAGGCAGTAGAGATAACAATTTAAATGTGGGGGAGCTTAACAGTGAGAGAGAACTTTACATTGTGTGGAGGGACAAGTGAGAGGGTAAAAAGCTGGAGGGAGAGAGCTAAAAAAAACAGGATATCAGAATTTTCTGCCATGCTAATGCTAATGCTAATGCACAGTATCCTAATCACTCCCCTGCCATGCTAATGTACAGTACCCTAATCACTCCCCTATCACAGGAACAGTGATCACTGCCATGCAAATGCTAATGTACAGTACCCTAATCACTCCCCTATCACAGGAACAGTGATCACTGCCATGCTAATGCTAATGTACAGGAGGAGATGGACGACAACCTTCACACGGTCTCCTCTGTGAGTAGCAAGGTCAGGGTGCAAGACCCGCTTGTGAAACCAATGTCGCCACCAAATCGTCACGCTGCCAGACCAGGGCGCAAGAGGTCGGGGGGACGCAAGCTCACGTCAGGGCGGGCGGCCATCCCGACCATCAAGCGTCAGGATCTGTCAGTGCTTCAGCTGAATGTCGAGGGCCTCACCACCGCCAAACTGGACATCATACGCCACCTCGCCGACTCCCACGAAGTCGCAGCCGTCCTCCTTCAGGAGACACACTGTGAAAAAGCAGACTTCCTCAGGTTGCCCGGGTTCCACCTCGCCGGCTCCATCCTCAGCAGGCAGCATGGGATGGCCACCTTGGTTAGGTCTGACCTCAGCTGGACAGCCACAGGCCAATCCCCACCAGGCTCCAGTCTTGAGTGGATGTCCACGAGGATACAGACAACAACGGTTGTGAATGTGTACAAGCCCCCACCATCAGTACTGTCCACATCAGACCTCCCGATTGCCCCGGCACCTGCCATCTACGCCGGGGATTTCAACTGCCAGAACACCGATTGGGGTTACACCCATACAACACCAGACGGTGAGACACTGAGCGAGTGGGCCTCCACCGCCAATGCCCGGCTCCTATTTGACCCCAAAGAACCACCAACCTTCTACTCCTCCAGATGGAACACCTTCACCAACCCAGACCTCGCCTTTGCTGTGTTCCACAGTAATGACCCGATGCCAGAGAGAAGGGTCATTGACAGGTTCCCCCGATCACACCACCGACCGTCTGTTATCGGAATCCCATCACTGGTGCAGTACCCTAATCACTCCCCTATCACAGGAACAGTGATCACTGCCATGCTAATGCTAATGCACAGTACCCTAATCACTCCCCTATCACAGGAAGAGTGATCACTGCCATGCTAATGCTAACACACAGTACCCTGAAGTACCCTGTTATAATATGAAGGGACAGATGATCTAAAGCTGTGAACAGCAGCACAGCAGTGAGATTGTGTGTTTTATGAGCTGCTGAAAGTCTGCTCTCTCTCTACACTCACTGCTCTGCTCAGCCTGGCCTCAGTCCAACACCACTCCTCCTACAGCTGTGGGCAGAACCAAGTCACTCCCATTCTCTCTGTCACGCAGTTTCTGAGAAAACAAAACTTAACTCTGTCTCTGTCAGTGTGAGCAGTGAAATGGCTGAAGGTGGACTTTCACTGGATCAGGAGCAGTTGAGCTGTGTGATCTGTCTGGATCTATTGAAGGATCCAGTGTCTATTCCCTGTGGACACAATTATTGTATGCGCTGTATTAATGGCTACTGGGACCTGGATGATCATACTGGCATCTACAGCTGTCCCCAGTGCAGAAAGACCGTTACCCCAAGGCCTGTTCTGGGCAGAAACACCACACTGGCTGAAGTGGTGGAGAAACTGAAGAAGACAGGACTCAAAGCTGCTCTTCCTACTCACTGTTACGCTGGACCTGAAGATGTGACGTGTGATGTCTGTACTGGGAGAAAGCGCAAAGCCGTTAAGTCCTGTCTGGTGTGTCTGGCCTCTTACTGTGAAACTCACCTCCAGTCTCACTATGAATATCCTGCCTTTAAGAAGCACAATCTGGTCAAAGCCACTGGAAACCTGCAGGAGAAGATCTGCGCTCAGCATAACAAACTGCATGAGGTTTACTGCCGTTCTGACAAGAAGTTTATCTGTCTGCTGTGTGTGGTGGATGAACACAAAGGCCATGATACAGTCTCAGCTGCAGCAGAAAGGACTGAGAAACAGGTAAGGCCTGGTATTCTGTCTTACCTAACTTCCAGGACATAACAGATTAAAAGTCAGTTAAAATAGCCATACTTCAGTTAATTTTTGTTGGTCAAATCACATTTTTTTGTAATCTGCCTTGTCAATTATCTTGGAAATACTGTTCCTAGCTTTTGAATAAGGATCTCATCAAACCAGGGCCGTCTGGGAGATATGCAAGGCCCTGTGCAAAGTCAACAGTGAAATCAGCAGTCAGTGCAAATTCAACAGCACTACATACACTCGCCACACACACGCCTTTTTTTTTTCTAAGGCGTGATACAATGTAACAAATCATCGCTCATAATGCACCCTCCACTATTCTTGTGACGTAGCCTACCCTATACTGCTGATATATAATAGGCTATAATAGTATACTAAACTACAGTATACTAGCATTTAGATTAGTTTACAACCCTGTTTATTCAGATTTAGGACTTATAAAACAGTCATACTTTTACGTGGCTATCCCGTTTTACAAGGGTGTTTTTGGTTTCGGCTACGGCTGGGAGGTTTTTTCTTTCTTTCTTTTCTTTCGTCGTGTTTCGCTCATTGTTGTACCGCAACAACGCCATTACAATAACGAACTGGCGACGAGACAACAAACAAAGAGGGAATATATAATGAAGTAAATGAGTCAATGAGTGAGTGCAGCGTGAGAATGTAAGAGAGAGTGATTGAACGGTAATTGGAGCATGTGGAATTTATTTTGCACACTGCCTGCAAAGTGAGGGGACAGGGCACATAGTAGACAGGGGTCTGAGTGAACAGGGGACAGTGGACAGGGAACAGGGGTTGTATTCGATCACAACCTTTGATAAATGCAAGTGCTGCTCTTCCCCATGTACATCCTCCTGTGATCAAACGGTGTAATGTCCATTCCTCCAACATCTATTAATAAAATTAAAATAGACTACTTGCAGTTGACCGATTTGAAAGATTGAAACTGTCGGCGCTAAGGCTGTTACGGACAGACGGACAGACAGACACACAGACGTGAGTGATAATAAAACCCCACTCGCAGCACTGTGTGTGCGCAAGTGTAATAAAAGCTTAAACGGCTTGCCATAGTCACCTGCCTATCAGCCAGGTTTGTTTACTTCCAGTAGCGCACGTAGACGCTCCTTGTAGCAAAGGAGCGGAGTAAAGATTCACACTTGAATGGTGACTCTGTCAGAGTAAGGGGCACTGTGAAACGGGTGCGACTCTCATTCGCAGTGGCTCACAACACAATCTTTTCTGTGCACGTGTCTGATGTCATACTCCAGGGTCTACCATTAAAAAAATGTATTAATTAAAATCCCTGCCAGGCACAGGGGGGGGGGGGGGGGGGGGGGGTTAAAACTTAAAATCATATCAATTAAGTCTCCGTTTGCATTCTGAACTACAAGTGGCTAATTTACATTTTTTTTAAAAACATTATCAGAGCTCCAAGCGACTAAACCTCTTTCTCCTAATCAGAAAAGCTGAGGGGTGCGCTGCGCGGGCGTTCGTGGTGTCGTAATGATGATTGGATAACAATTCAGCCAATCAACATTGGCGTTGGCATAAAATTAATGGATTTCATCTCCTAATATCTCTTTTTATTTTTTTGTGGATAATTACTAATATATATTTATATTAACATATCCTATTGAATAACTATTATTGGGAGAATATTTTTTTTTATTCAAGTGTGACTGAAGGGGGCAGAGCTCAGCTCCTGCTGGCTCCGGCCCAATTTAACCCCTAGCAACTGCCCCATTTGACTCCTCTGGCGACAGACTTGCCTCCAATAATTTTTATTTTTTATTTTTTAAATTTTGTTTCTGATTTTTCCCTTTTTCTCCCAATTTAGTAGCCAATTGAACCCCTATTCTAATTCAATTCCCCCCCGTGTAGCAACCGCTAGAGAACCACCGCTGCACAACCCCGTCAATCGGTACTAGGGAGGGCGCTACGTCCTCTACAGGGCGCAGCTCCTCGAGCTCCTGACCGTGACACGCCCTGGGTCCTACTGTGCGCAGCGGTTCTCTCCGAGCCCCTCCCCCCACCCGGAAGCGACCGCCAATTGCCGCTTCCACAGGGCACCGGCCACGCTCGGCTATGGCAGGACCGGGGCGCGAACCCCGATCCTCGGAGTACAACTGCGCTGACTGAAAGTCAGCACTCTTACCGTTGTACCACCGCGGCGGCTCTTGCCTCCAATAATTAGCATAACTTAACACTGGCTAAATTATGTTTTTGATCAACAGAAACAGCTGGGGGCGACACAGAGTAAATTCAAGCAGAGAATCCAGGAGAGAGGGAAGGAGCTGCAGGATCTGAGACAGGCTGTGCAGTCACACAAGGTGGGTATTGTACACTGTCGGGGGTCCCAGTAAGAGCTGAGTGAAAGGCCTAGTTAAAATGTACAGCCCTCCTCTCTCTGTGTCTCCTAACAGCACTCTGCACAGGCAGCAGTGGAGGACAGTGAGAGGATCTTTACTGAGCTGATCCGCTCCATTGAGAGAAGGTGCTCTGAGGTGAAAGAGCAGATCAGAGATCAGGAGAAGGCTGAAGTGAGTCGGGCTGAAGGACTCCTGGAGCGACTGGAGCAGGAGATTGCTGAGCTGAGGAGGAGAGACGCTGAGATGGAGCAGCTTTCACACACAGTCGATCACATCCATTTCCTCCAGGTAACATCACTGGCTCTCTGACATTCTGCAATGTGTACATGTTACATATATGGTGAGGTGTGTTCCTCATTTACAAAGATCTGCTCCTGGCATCAGCACAGGAATCTGTATTGAGACTGTTCTCTGTCTGTCTGTCTGTAGAGCTGTCAGTCTCTCTGTACCACTCCTGGACCTGGAGAGTTACCCAGCATCACTGTCAGTCCACACGTCTCTTTTGAGGCTGTGAAGAAATTTGTCTCTGAACTGAAAGAGCGACTGGAGGACGTCTGCAAGGGGGGATTACTCACGATCTCTGAATCAGGTAGAAGGAAAAGGAATTTATACTTTTTAATAATACATAAATAATAATAATAATAATAATAATAATAATAATAATAATAATAATAAGTACTTGATTGATCTCATGGGATAATAATTTGTCCTCTACATTTGACATAATAGACGGCTTTAGTCTATTCAGGGCAAGTGTCGTGTGACAGCTGTATGCCGTTTATGTTCCCTCATATAAAACAATGGAGAAGAACATATTTTAACTGTCGAATGTTGGGCTTCATAAACGCAAAAGTCAATCTCCGAAAAGAAAAGAGAAAGCAGTCCAGCAGAAAAGGGTAGCCAAGTTGCCAAAGTTGAATTTTTTTAACTGCGACTCAACCGTGTTAAAATGTCTGTCGGACCACTACGGTAAGGATATATCAATAACCTCCCATACTCAACACACTGCCACCAAGCGGGGCACTGATTTTCTATATTAAAATGGATAAAAAACTATGTGAGGAGCAGTATAGGACAGGAGAGACTGTAAGGACTGGCTATAACTGTTGCTTTCTACTGAGAGCGTCAGAGCCTGGGAGCTGAGTTTGAATAGATTGATGGTAATTTAGTAATCGAGTCGGATCCCCGTCAAATTAGTGAGCAGAAGCAGAGTAGAATTATAAGTTCATAGAACTTGGACACGCCCTTGAGTTCAATCAATATAAGAATATAGGGACATATGAAGCAGTTAATTTCTCTTTAATCTTTTAGAAATGTTAGGGTATTTTCTGTGTTCTTGGTGCCTTTCAAGTATTGCTTCTGTTTTTTTGTACCACAGTGAAAGAGGTTGATATTCTACAAATTCCACAACCGACAGTTAGAAAGGAGTTCTTACAACGTAAGTCTATTTCCACTCAAGAGTAGGATATTTAAATGAAAAATAATTGTGTTATGCATGAAAAACTGTGTTATGATTGGGGCTCATACAAATTTGTGGGGACTACCTCAACACACTGGGAGGAGGGAACAGCGTGTTGAAATAGACCCCACAAATTTGTATGAGCCCCAAGGACACCTATTGTCTGTTCTTAGGCCTCTTATTAATGTGACCTAATTGTGAAACATGTGGAATCAAGTGAATTATATTTACAGTATATACTGCAAAAGTATTGGGACAGTTTTATGAAATTGATTGTTTTTCCTCTGTACTAAACAAATTTTTCCATTTCAAATCAAACAATGGGCCTCATGCAAGAAACGCTCGTACACACAAATTAATTCTTATGTGTCAGGTATGAATGGTGTATGCCATTTTATGGCATTCACGTTTTTTCTCTTATTTTAAATTTACTTTAGATAAGAAATTTACTCTTAGATAAGAACAAAATTTAAGAGTGGTCGCGACCTGTCCTATTAGGCCTAAATGATATTCCCAGCAACTGGGTTGTTTTAATTTTGATTATTTAAAAGAAAAGTTAGAATTTATAAATTGCTGGAGTAAACTGGCTGAAAAAATAAATGAAGAAAAAAATTAATGAAAGAAACCCGCACACTGACGTAAAATAAAGAGAAAATCCAAACGAAGGTTGACCAATGCAAAATATAAATGTATTCACTACATGTGCTCGTGTGAAAAAGTACAAAAAGAAAAAGGTGAAATGAAGGAAAAAGGGAAAACGTGTGGGTATTACACCATCGTGAGTTGATTGATTGAACTATGTGCTCATCAATCGAATCTAATTTGATCCCGTGTGTGCGTCTGTCTGTCTGTGTGTCACACATGTATGTACCAGAGCCCATCACCAGAGGGGTGCTATTAAAATGCATTTCCCCATAGCCAAGTACATTTTGCTTTGTACATAAAAACCTGTCGACTTTCTAAATCGACAGAGTTCAGAGTTTAAGGTGTTTAGTAGCTCTTTGTGGAAAATGTAGAATGTACATGCATTTTCCCATTAAGAGTATACTATGTAGTTTCAGAACACCAGATGGCGATATAGAGCACGTAGGAGATCATGGTCACTCTGAAGTCAAGCTGTCCTCTTCCAAAGCGGCCCATTATGTCCACCGAAATGCACAAATGACATGGCATCTGGATCATTTCAAACAGTAATTGAAGAGATGGTTAATGGTAATAGCCTCCTCAGTGGGGATATCACAGTCTGCATTTAGTCGTGTCAACCAGTGTTCGAGGAGGAGAGGCGCTCACTCTTCAAACTGTCACGTTCTCTTCGTATTCAGAAGAAGTTGTCGTAACGTTACTGGTTTTCAGGTAAGCTGTCACTTGAAGTAAATTGACATAAAATAGCTATTTTGTTTATTCTTTGACATGTAATACAGTAGTTGGCTAATAAATGCCATTAATAATGTTAACGTTATACGTCAGGACACCGACTCATTTACAGTAACGTTAGGCTACGTTAGCTAGCTAGCTAAGTTAGCTACTTTTTATATTAGCTAGCCAACGTTATAACTTAACCAAGTTTCTCTGTTCCTTGTTCTCTCTTCTCTGTGCTGGAGTTGTTTTAAGAGCTTGATGGCATCAACATATCCAGCCTAATAAACTTTTAACTTGGATCTTGTCTCTTCAGTTGTACAATTGTACCCATTTTTGGTGGTCAAACATATTGTTTTTCATTGTCTTCTCCTTATATTCCCATCGAATTTGATGTTTATTACATGTTCATTTGGTAAGTGAAATTTAATTTTCATGGATAGTGAAATATTTGCAGTCTAAAAGATTCGACCTAACGTTAAATGAATAAATGTCGTAAGTTAGTTAACAGAGGCTAATCTGTAACGTTAGTTACATCTATTCTCTCACACACACACACACACACACACATGTTAATGTGATGGTTATATAAGACAAAGATTTCCTGGTTTCCCTCGAATTGTCCACTATCAATATGCTAATGAATTAAATGGAGGTGGCCATCAGGTATATTGTGATACAAACGCTCAAGAGAAAAGGTAATGACTAAGTTAGTTGTAAAAACGAAAATTACAAACATAATGGTTATGCTAGCCAGCTCGTGTTCCCAAATAAACTTAAGCTTGTTTGATTGCTGTTATTTGAGTGCCGAATCGAGTGGATGCGCTCCCAACTGAATGGGAGTAGTTATAATCGTTATAATTCACAACATAGATCAGATGTTAACAACTGTAACGTTGGGCGACATGATAACGACATGCACATGGGTGGAAGACGACAGGTTTACCGTGCACTTGTTAATTAAAGGGGCAGTTCATCCAAAAATGTAATTTTGATATGTTTCTACATACCCGGAGTGCTATCTATCCATCCAGGTAGTTTCGTCCACTCACTAGTTTTGTAATGCAGCTCACCGTGACATCACCCTGACAGAACGGACCTCTACGGTCTAAGTCTGTGGCGCTCAAAGCGTTAAAATGTACAGTAGCCTACATTAAAAAAATCAACAGAAATGTCTCTTTCCAAATATAATGACACGGTTACTCACGAACATCCACAGACCTTGTTGTGCATGTTTTTTTCTAAAACTACTTTCTACCGAAGTACATCAACTGTGTATATCCACTCAAAGTATCAACCAAATCACGTCAGTATTGCGCACAGAGTTGTCATAAGCCCCAGAATACAGGCGTGCTTTGGTTAAGACTTTGCAGGTATGGGGCGTTCATTTAAAACAATCATGCTATTAGTGAATTCACGTGAACGCGCATTGATTTAAGAACATGTGAATTTACACTAGTCTGTAAGAATATTTCTGGAGGTTGAGAGCGTTTGGTGAATCTGACATGAAATCCTCGTACAAACATCTCTCAAGAACTAATATAAGAGAAAGGTAAGATAAAAATAAAAGAATGTTATTGCATGAGGCCCAATGACGATGAGGCAAAATTCACAATGACTGCATTTATTTATGAGGTTTTTTTTTAAACATACATATATTACAACAATTCTATACAATGACCGTCAGTTCTTTCAAATTTTACAGGTTTACCATGTGACTCAAATTATTTATAAATGGAAAGCTGTGACTGTCAGTGCCTGGGTTATATCCCATGGAAGTGTTTGTAGAGTCTGCTTTATAAGCTAAAAGATACAAGTTAAAGAAACGACAGATAAGGGCCAGAGCAAATTTTAAAAAATTATAAATAACGATATAATTTAAACAATGCGATTACGGTGAGCAATTTGTAAATTCAAACTCGTATTTCCTTTTCAATAATCTCAATTAAAACAACCCAGTTGCTGGGAATATAATTTAGGCCTATTTGCTTTGTGACTCATACGACAGGTCGAAACCACTAGCAATGGAAGCATAATAAGCAATGAAATAAATAAATATTCAATGAAATAAATAAATATCAATGAAATATATAAATAGACATTATTTTATGTCTCTAATTTATTTCACGGTGCATTTATTTCAAGGTGTATTTATTGCAAAACGACTTGGCCTGTCAGTCAACATAAAAGGGGCAGGGTCAGCTATGAGCTATGATATAAAAACCTAGATTCTGCTCAGATTTCTGCACATCTGCCATATTAGGCAATCAAGATCAGCGTATTTATAGTGTATTGACAGATGCAGATAAAATATACTAGGCCTATAACTCGCTTAATTCTCAACTGACCTTCATAAAATTTGACTTAGTATAAACGTGAGAAATGTCTGCATAATACTGGTTATTTCCAAATTTCCTAGAACAGCTAGCCTATTTGGAAAACGCTCTTTTTTTAACTATTATAGCCTACAGGAGTTGCCAAAATGTCCAAAACTATGGGTTTGCGTTCATTATTATGCTACCCCTTCTCAATTAGCTAGGCTTACCCTATGTACGGTGGCCCCCTAGTGGTAGTCGTTGATGTCCCGATTATAGTAGCCTATTCATATTTCTCAGAAATTATATACATTCATTTACAACTTTAAAAAAAGCTATATTTTGACAGGTCCTGCAGGCTATAATAGTTAAAAGGGCGTTTTACAAATAGGCTAGCTATTCTGGGAAATTTGGAAAAGGTAAACTATATGCAGTAGGTGTGTAACGGTACACGTATTTCTACCGAAATGGCTTTCGGTAAGGTGCGCGTTGTGAGCCGAATGAATAGTCTAGCTTTAACCACGCACGTGCAGAACTTCTTTTTGTGCATGTAACTTAAATTCAAAACTCCAAGTTCCCCCCGAAGACATAACTTTCGAAGAGAGATGGATGTTTGTAGTTCAGCCCATGAGCACAGCAACTGAATTAATGCTGCATTCGTTTATTAAATTTACAACTTGGAATCCCGATATCTGACTAGGGAAAATGTAATAAAACACCCTTCCAACTAGGAGTTCCATGTCGGAAATCATAGACCAGGAAATCAACAACCCCGACTAGAAAGAACTTGACATCACATTATCATGGCAGCTCACATCGCGACCCACATTGTGAACAGTAAACAAACATGACTTTTAGACAATTTTAGCTTTTAAAACACGTCAGCTTTTGTTTTTCAGCATGAAATGCTTTTTTATCTGCCAACATACCGATACAGAATGATAAACATGTACAATTAAAAGTTAAAACGTTATTGTTGTAGTTGTTAGCTGTTTTAGCTATATTTGCTAGCAAAGCCAAAACTTCCCAGTGAATGGCGTGCATGACGCCAAGTCCCCAGTTGTGCACGGTGAACGCAGTGATGTTGGTAATGACGCGGAAACAACGTGTTTTCCACATCCGACCTCCGACCATAAACGAGTGCACGGTTAGCACGGCCCAGCCTCGTCAGTATGGCGAACTGCTACAAGGAAAAACAGAGTGGAGAGCAAACCCATCTCCCCATGGCATTTAAGCTGCCTCCACTAATTCAGACCGGACAAAAGCAATAACAAATGCCATAGCTTTTAAGAAAGAAAGATATGTGCCTTCCTTTGTTCAGGAAATTATGGCCAATTAGCCACTATTTACAAGTTTATAACGTCATAATAAATGAAAAGCAATTTTATTTTTTGCATTTATTTTTTTCCGCTGTACCGAAAACATACCGAACCGTGACTTCAAAACCGAGGTACGTACCGAACCGTGACTTTTTTGTACCGTTACACCCCTAATATGTAGATATTTTCCAATTTTCATGTATCTAACAAGTCAGATTTTGTGAAAATGAGTTGAGAATTAAATTATTTATAGTATATTTTATCAGGGAAAGTCTGCATCTGTCAATACACTGCCAAACATATGCTGATCTTGATCGCCTAATATGGCGATCGCGCAGGAATCTGAGCGGTATCTATTAGGTTTTTATATTTATGGACTGAACAACCAATGATTATAGCTGACCTGTCCCTGCCCCTTTCATGTTGACTGACAGGCCGAGTTGTTTTAAAATAAATACGCCTTGAAATAAATAGGAGTGGAAATAAATACGCCGTGAAATAAATAAAAGAGACGTAATTTTTTATTGCTTATTTATTTATTTTATTTTGTCAAATTTGGTCTTCCACAAAAAACAACCGATTAGCCACAACTGGCCCAACACACACATGGGCCTACACTTCATACTTCAGAATGTGTATCAAATTTTGAATGAATGGAATGAATGTCAAACATCTATTCAATAAAAATATCTGACATTTTTGATGCCTTTGAAATAACTGTGTTTGAATGCTGGAAACAGTTTGTAAATGTGGTAATAATTTATTAACTAATTTGTTGTCATAATAATAAAATAATACATGATTTTGGAAGCTATTGTAAATATTTATAGTTGTTATTTGGATAGGTTGTTTACATGCAGATAAAAAAAACGACCATGTTTAGCGCTATCTGGATTTTATTGTTTGTATTGTGCACGTAAATAATTCACAGTCAAACAACTTTATGCAGATAGAACAGCCATTTTACTCCATCAACAATGTTAAATCAAACTACGTCAACAAATGCATTCCCCCAGTGTACACGCAACCCATATATATAGTTCCACCCATCCATCTACAATGTTTATCTGCTCTTCTTTCAGATTACTGTCATCTCACACTGGACCCAAACACAGCCTGTACAAAACTGTCTCTGTCCAAGGGGAACAGAGAGGTGATCCGCACCAAAACTGCCCAATCACATCCCGATCACATAGCCAGATTTGACTACTGGGAGCAAGTGCTGTGCAGAGAGGGTCTGTCTGGACGCCATTACTGGGAGGTTGAGTGGAGTGGGAAAGGGTATGTTTACATAGCAGTGTCATATGAAGGGATAATGAGGAAAGGAGAGGGTAACATTGGTCTTTTTGGATATAATGACAAGTCTTGGAGCCTGTGGTGCTCTCCTTCCGAATGTTATTTCTATCACAACAAAAAATACACAAGACTCGATGCTCGTCCCTCCTTCAAAACAGGAGTGTACCTGGATCACAGGGCAGGGACTCTGTCCTTCTACAGCGTCTCTGACACAATGACCCTCCTGCACAGAGTCCAGACCACATTCACTCAGCCCCTCTATCCTGGGTTTTATGTTAACACAGCAGAGTCTACCATTAAACTGTGCTAAGTGGGGTTTAAAAAACCCAACTGAGATTAAACATGAATCAGATATTTGCTATATTTCTGCCCAGAGGTGGGACCAATTGCAGGGCCATGACAACAAAGGGATCATATACTGTACGTGCAATGTGTACAGTTTGCTGAGCAAAATTAGTATTTACTGCTGTGCATTACCCACTTATATTATATACTGCAAATGTAACTCGTGTTCATTTTGGGAAAACATTTACACTTGATTTCCATTCGATTTATAAAGTGTATATGTACTCTTAAACATGTGATAAAGTAACATTATCTTTGTTTATAGTACTGATGGTCTTGTCTGTAACCTGCAACACAGCCTGCTAAATGGGAAGATATAAATGCTTGGTGTAGAAACTTAGGGGCTCAGTGTAAACCTCTTCACTTCAAGAGAAATCAGAGTGAACAAGAGCTATAATTATATTATACTTATAATATCATAGTTCAAGTATTTTAATTGGTCAACTTTTCTATCCTTATATTTTTATTTCTCCTTTAGTTTCTCATATACAGTGTGCTGTAACATAGTTTATATAAATATGCAAATCATATCATGTATTATTTCAGGGAAATTGGGTAATGTAATCACCTTTGTATTTGGCAGATGTTTCTCATCACTTGTAAGAATCTTTTATTTTTTGTTTATACGCTGGAAAGACCACATCAGGTCCGCCTTGGAAAAGAGCTATTAAAGGGCTATTAAAAGGGCTATTCCTAGTTAAATAAAGGTTAAATTAAGAAAGAAAAAAACATAATGTATCTGTAAAACATTTTTTATTGAAAATAACTATATAGCAATAAATTGTGCAATGATCACATTAAGCTTGTTTGGGTTGAATAAAACTAGCAACTTCTTTCATAAGTACTGAGGCCTGGTGTTTGTGTTTTTCTGGTAAGAAAGAGAACCTGATTGGTGAGGTATCTCAGGTAATAACTTGAACCTCACATAAATGTACCAAAATTAGATACTGCTTGAGATTCACCTTCTTGCTAAATAATCTCCATCTTGTGCAGAACACAGCCGCTCGCAAGTATGAGCATATTACCCCAGTGCTAGCATCGCTTAATTGGCTACCAATTAAGTATAGAATAGATTTTAAGGTTTTGCTTCTGACCTTTAAAGCTTTGAATGGACCTGCGCCAGTGTATATATGTAATCTGCTTTTACCATATAAACCGAAAAGATCACTTCGATCTCAAGACGCAGGCTACTTGTAGTCTCTAGAATATTTAAAAACTTGACGGGTGGTAGAGCTTTCTCCTACAGAGCGCTACTACTGTGGCACACCTTGCCAAAATTTATAAGGGAATCAGACACAGTCTCAATATTTAAGTCTAGATTAAAAATGCACCTTTGTGATCAGGTTTATAATGAGTAGTCTGGAGAGCTGATGGTGGATCACGTCTTCAAGATCCACGGATTGCCCCAGGATGTGGTTTCGGACCGCGGCCCCCAATATGTCACCAAATTTTGGCGCTCCTTTTGCGCACAGTTGGGCGCATCCGTTAGTCTGACCTCCACAGACCTTCATCTGTTAGTCTGACCTTCCATCCACAGACTAACGGACAAACTGAGCATACCAACCAAACTCTGGAAAACATCATTTTTTCATTTCTGCTTCTTCCACACTGGACTTTTTTAAAATGCTTTGTAATAATCAAACTGTTGGTAGAAAGTAATTCAGTCGTTAATGTTCACTTTTTCTTTGTACCAGTGTGAGGCTGGCTGGCCTGCACAGTACCCTAATCACTCCCCTATCACAGTAACACAAGACTATATGTAACTTGAATATCCTGCAGAGATGTAAATGAGAGTTTGTGAGATGCCACTTTTCATTATTTGTAGCCAAATCAACATTTCAGGACATTTCAGGAGACTCAGTGAATCATATGGCCCATATTCCTTACAATACGCTGCATTATATTCTGTTATAAATGACTCTTTAAAACTGAAATTCATGTTCTGCAGTATTTTGTGTCTGAATTTGCATGCAGCATTTTTTAATATTCTAATGAAGTGTTATTGTACCTGCCCCCTGGGTTGCCAGCTTTCTACTAAAAAAAATGTGCGTGGGGGTATACATTGCCTTTAATAGCCTACCTTTGTGTAGTTGCTCTTGTGTGATGGGAAGGCAGTGAACGTGTTAATCCATCGCATTGATAAAATGATCATAGCTCCTATTGATGACTTGGATATACCCATCACACAATCTAGTTAGTTAAACGCAAGAACAGGGACAAAATTTTAACGTGTACATGGGAGAGGTGAGCGCACAAAGAAGAGGCGAGAGAGCACAAATGGTAGATTTGTAACTCATGTGAGGCAATTCGTAGTTGAAAATATTTAGATTGACAATATATGAATGTTTGGACAACACAACATTTTAATCTACACATTCAAGTTTTACAGTTACAGGGACAATCATTATGTGACAAGTTGCAAATCTTTGTTTTGCAGATACAACGCTGTAATCCACAAGTGTGAATCACAATTGCAACAATTCAAAACATGTATATGCTCAAATCTTCTTACATACGCATACAGTATTTAAGCCCTTAATTTACCTTCATAGTGCTCTGTAATGTGCACTGTTGAGTACGCAAAAAATATCCGCCGTACTATTATCCAACTGTACTGTGGAAGTGTTGTAAGATGTCCCACCCTTGCACAGCCATGTCACGTGTTGTTATTGAAAGTAAACGTCAGCGAAGCTGCGCCTCATTTTTAAAAACCAAGCTGCTGGTCATATTTATTCGACCAAAATGTTCATGTCCTACTTGAAGTGTGCTCCAAAATATACTCAGCGAAACTCCGGAAGTAAGTGCATCATAAGGGGGTTTTAAGTATACTATATTTAGAGAAAATGTCTGACTTTTTCATCCTGTCCACTCAACAAGCCTACCTAATAGTATGGAAGGGTGCTGATTCAGACACAGCCCCAGTGTACTCAATAAGCCTACCTAATAGTATGGAAGGGAACTGATTCAGACACAGCCCCAGTGTACTCAATAAGCCTACCTAATTGTATGGAAGGGAGCTGATTCAGACACAGCCCCAGTGTACTCAATAAGCCTACCTAATAGTATGGAAGGGAGCTGATTCAGACACAGCCCCAGTGTACTCAATAAGCCTACCTAATAGTATGGAAGGGAGCTGATTCAGACACAGCCCCAGTGTACTCAATAAGCCTACCTAATAGTATGGAAGGGAGCTGATTCGGACACAGCCCCAGTGTACTCAATAAGCCTACCTAATAGTATGGAAGGGTGCTGATTCAGACACAGCCCCGGTGTACTCAATAAGCCTACCTACTAGTATGGAATTGAGCTGATTCGGACACAGCCCTGGTCTTGGGGTGCACTAAAGAAAGTGAACATTTCACTAATTCTAAGATGCTCTGGACTGCCAGCTAAAATATTCATGCAAACTGATCGTATACAATTGAACAAAATTCGGGGAAGCATTAAAAAATTTTTGTGTGGGTATAAACGCAATTATCATTATAAACCAGTATATTCATTCCAAAACATGTTTCTTTTGCACACAAACACTTTACCGGATCAGAATAAGGCAGACTGCATACACAGCTGGATATACACTGAAGCGATGCAGGTGAAGCACCTTGCTCAAGAGTACAACTGCAGTGTCCTACCTGGGAATCAAACCTTTTCGGTTCTTTATACATTATACTGCACTGCCGTCCTACATTCTACATTAACCATGTTTGACCAGGTCAGAGGTTGTTTACCCTGTGACAACAAATAAATGTTACATTTAGTTTTTTTCCCACTGTATATATGACAGAAATGGGAAATTAAGGGTTTACCGCCTACCACTAGGGGGCAGTATCTCATTAGGTATGCTGTCCGGCTCAGTTAGGAGTCGGACATATTGTTGCTGTCAGTTTCAGACATGCATGTTACGGTGGTTGGATATTAAGCTGTTCACATAATTCCTGTAAGTCTGCTCATTTTATTATTATTATGTCAAGCTTGGTTAAGTTCTTTGTTATACATTCACATGTAGGACTTACCAGTTTTAGCTAATGTTTTTCTTGTTTGTATTGATGGAGGGCTTCTTCATCTTTGTCATTAAATAACTGATTTGACATTGAGGAGTATGTTTCTTCAGGAAAGGACAGGAGAGAGGGGTACAATGTGAGAACTACATCTCAACACCTTATAGTAAAATATAAATGAGAATCTGTAATATAGAAAGGGCCAGATGAAGCTGTGAACAGCAGCACAGCAGTGAGAGATATTGTGTGTTTTATGAGCTGCTGAAATTCTCCTCTCTCTCTCCTCTCTCTCTCTCTCTCTCTCTCTCTCTCTCTCTCTCTCTCTCTCTCTCTCTCTCTTTCTCTCTTTCTCTCTCTACACTCACTGCTCTGCTCAGCCTGGCCTCAGTCCAACACCACTCCTCCTGCAGCTGAGGGCAGAACCAGGAAGTCACTCCCACTCTCTCTGTTACGCAGTTTCACATCAACTAAACTTAACTCTGTCTCTGTCAGTGTGAGCAGTAAAATAGCAGGGGCCAGTATCTTGGTGGGTCTGTTAAGAACCAGGAAATATCTTCTGCTCTTCCACACAGATTCAGAAAACCTATAGTACATTCTGAACTAATACTAATCTCTGTGACTTTGAGCATTAAAATGGCTGAGGCTGCAGGTCTTCTGGATCAGGACCAGTTCAACTGTCCAATCTGTCTGGATCTGCTGAAGGACCCGGTGGCTATTCCCTGCGGACACAGTTACTGTATGGGCTGTATTAAGGGCTGCTGGGATCAGGATGATCATACTGGTGTCTACAGCTGTCCCCAGTGCAGAGAGACCTTCACCACAAGACCTGTTTTAAGAAAAAACACCATGCTGGCTGAAGTGGTGGAGAAACTGAAGAAGACAGGACTCCAAGCTTCTCCTCCTGCTCTCTGTTACGCTGGACCTGGAGACGTGACGTGTGATGTCTGCACTGGGAGAAAACACAAAGCTATCAAGTCCTGTCTGGTGTGTCTGGCCTCTTACTGTGAAACTCACCTCCAGCCTCACTATGAATCTCCTCCTCTTAAGAAGCACAAACTGGTCAAAGCCACTGGAAACCTGCAGGAGCAGATCTGCTCTCATCATGACAAACTGTTGGAGATTTACTGTCGAAGCGATCAGCAGTGTATCTGCTGTCTGTGTACAACTGAGGATCACAAAGGCCATGATACAGTCTCAATTACAACAGAAATGACAGAGAAACAGGTAATTACTGGAGCTCTTAACTGGCAGCTCTGATACTGGATATAATACTGGAGAGAAACAGTTTAGAATTTAACTGATTGAAAACCTTTGAAAACACACATTTTGTATTGAAAGAGTTTTCCAAATTCACAATTCAGTATAAGTATCAGTTACTGTAAAAAAAAAACATTCGATTTTTAATTTAAGGTGAACTAGGAACAGTGGGCATGCCATGTTTCAGAAAAAACAGACACGTATGTTATACAGTATACAATCTGAATGTTATTTGAAATGTATTTTACATGTTATACTGTTCTGATCATGGTGAGACATGTACCAGAGCCTGTTGGACAGCTGACTATCAGCCCACATGTGATTCCCCCGTGTGGACAGGGGTCTGACCCCCACCAGGACATTTTCTCAGCTGGGGTCCCTTCTACCCGCTCTGTTTTCTACCTGTCTGATTAAAGCAAGAAATATACAAGTAGACTGAGATTGTTCTGTTCTCCTATTTAAAAAAAACCTGATCAAGATTTAGCTCTCGCTAACATATAGCATAATGGGGAAGTCTAAATGTGTATGTGTCTAAAAAGGAGTTCAATCTGCATGATTTTTACAGTGGTTTCATGGGCCATTTCTTCTACTTAGCTCTGTAAAAATAAAATCTTATCTTTAAAAGGTACATTTTATTAGATTTGAGCATTTGAAATACTGAATCCACTTGTTGAGTGATTTTTAGGTCTGATATCCACAGTGATAAGAACAGAAAGAGAACCCAAGTCAGCTCTCTGTGACAGCTCTGTTCACACCCCTCACCCCCCTATTCACTCCCTGAATGACAATCAACACGGCTGGAGTGGCTAGTTCACTAACACAGTTTAGAAGCTTTATCTGTAAGGTCAGGACACTTCTACACACTGACCTGCGGGATTTCATATGGATGAGTGCTTAGGTCATGTCCGTATTTTATAATCACTTTTTATTATTTAACAAATGTGAACACAATGCACAGTAATACAACTGGGAAAATAATCTATCCACAGAAGCTGCTGGGGGCGACACAGAGTAAATTCCAGCAGAGAATCCAGGAGAGAGAGCAGGAGCTGCAGGATCTGAGACAGGCTGTGCAGTCACTCAAGGTGCGTACTGACCAGAGGAGAAGACAACAGCTGGCTGCTGGAAGAGCCATTTCAGGGCTCAGTCAGGGCTCTCCTCCAGTCAGCCAGTGAGGAGCCCAGTGTTGGGCCACTTGCCAGCCCTGTGGGGCTCAATCCCACTGAGCCACACTGTGTGGAACAGGCTGTGTGGGGTCCCAGTAAGAGCTGAGTGAAAGGCCTAGTTAAACTGTACAGCCCTCCACTCTCTGTGTCTCCTAACAGCGCTCTGCACAGACAACAGTGGAGGACAGCGAGAGGATCTTTACTGAGATGATCCGCTCCATGGAGAGAAGGTGCTCTGAGGTGAAAGAGCTGATCAGAGATCAGGAGAAGGCTGAAGTGAGTCGGGCTGAAGGACTCCTGGAGCGACTGGAGCAGGAGATTGCTGAGCTGAGGAGGAGAGACGCTGAGATGGAGCAGCTTTCACACACAGAGGATCACATCCATTTCCTCCAGGTAACATCACTGGCTCTCTCACAGTCTGTACTGTGTACATTGTACATACATGTAGGCATATTCCAAATATCTTCTCCTGGAATCTCTACAGGAATCTGAATTGACACTGTTCTCTGTCTGTATTTCTGTCTCTATGCAGAGCTGTCAGTCTCTCTGTGTCCCTCCTGGATCTGGAGACTTACCCAGCATCACTGTCAGTCCACACGTCTCTTTTGAGGCTGTGAGGAAATCTGTCTCTGAACTGAAAGAGCGACTGGAGGACGTCTGCAAGGTGGAACTGCTCAAAATTTCTCAATCAGGTTATTCAAAACTTTAAGGAGTAAAATCCTTTTTTTCAGTTTTTATTCTAATAAAAATCAATGATCAGATACAGTGGAGTGAATATAATTGTAAGTTACAGTGTAAATACTAAATATTTAAAACCCTTCTTGGTGTAAAATGTTTCTCAACAAAAAAAACGTTTTCAACATAAAAAAAAAAAAAAAATACCAAGTTACACATGCATAGCCTACAAAGTAATTAATTCCAACTATTTAAATTTTTCTATTTTTTTATTTTCCAAAACCACACAAGCCAACAGGCACACATGAATTCTAGCTCAAAGAAAAACCTAGGCATGGATTCTGTTCTTTATCAAGAACTACAAATAAATTAAAGCGTTTTCAGTTAATTTATAGGCATGACGGTATTTTAAAGAGTTGTATACATGGTAGACATAACCTAGTTACCAACCTGCAGAGCACATACAGTATAGCAGAAAACTAACAGCTAACAGAAAATGATGCGTTTGCAAGGTAGCTAACAGTAGCCTAGTTTAATCAACGTCACCCAGGTGGAAAAGTAGTAAACATTAGTGTTATAAAAATATAATTTAAGTATACAAAAGTTATTTCAAGTATGCTTTTCCTTTTTGTACTTAATTTGAAGTATATTTAAGGTGTACTTAAAAAAAAAAAAAGTGCACTTCAAAATAGTTGCCATTAAGTAGAACTTTAATGTACTAAAAATAAGAGTACTAATTCTACAACACTTGTAGTAGTACACTGCTCAAAGAAATTAAGGTAACACTTAATCAACACAGTATAACACCAAGTCAATTAAACTTCTGGGATATCGATCTGTCCAGTTAGGAAGCGTAAACGATTGTGAATCAATTTCAGCTGTTTTGGTGCAAATGAAAGTGACAACAGATGGACCGGAGAGGCAACAGCAAGACAACCCCCAAAAAGTAAATGGTTTTGCAGGTGGTGGCCACAGACCATTTCTCTCTCCTTATTCTTCCTGACTGATTTTTCTCTAGTTTTTCATTTTGCTAGTGCCCTTGTCACTGCTGGTAGCATGAGGCGGTACCTGCAGCCCATTCAGGTTGCACAGGTAGTCCAGCTCCTCCAGGATGGCACATCCATACATGCCGTCGCAAGAAGGTTTGCTGTGTCTCCCAGTACAGTCTCAAGAGCGTGGAGGAGATACCGGGAGACGGACCATTACACAAGGAGAGCTGGACAGGGCCGTAGAAGGCAACAACCCAGCGGCAGGACCGGTATCTGCTCCTTTGTGCGAGGAGGAACAGGAGAAGCACTGCCAGAGCCCTACAAAATGACCTCCAGCGGGCCACTCGTGTGCATGTTTCTGACCAAACTGTCAGAAACAGACTCTATGAGGGTGGCATGAGGGCCCGACGTCCTGTAGTGGGACCTGTGCTCACAGCTCACTGCACCGTGCAGCTCGATTGGCATTTGCCAGAGAACACCAGAATTGACAGGTTCGCCATTGGCGCCCCGTTCTCTTCACAGATGAGAACAGGTTCACACTGAGCACATGTGACAGACGTGAAAGAGTCTGGAGACGCCATGGCGAATGTTAGGCTGCCTGCAACATCATCCAGCATGGCCGGTTTGGTTTAATTTACTTGGTGTTATACTGTGATGATTAAGTGTTCTCTTAATGTTTTTGAGCAGTGTATTTAGGTATTCTTTTAAAAAGTATACTTTGTTGTAAGTGTATTATAAGCTGTATTTTAGTGTACTTTATAAAAGTGTACTAAATTGGAAATACTTATAGTGGTCATTTATTGTACTTATAAAAAGTGTACTATTTTCAAGTCATAAATAGCACACTATTAGTACGCTTTATTAAAGTGTAATTTTATTTCACTTTGTTAAAAGTGTTTTTCAGTACACTTACAAATAGTGTACTTTATTGTAAGTATATTTAAGTTGTACTCAAGTGTACTTCCAAAAAAGTATACTAAATCTGAAATACTTTTAGTGGTAATTAATTGTACTTTTGTTTTGACTAATTTTTCTATTGAACTTTATGGAAAAATATGTCAGGAGAAACAACCCTTCAAGTGATCCATCCATATCTACTGCATATCAGGCAGCAGTGATGGTTTGAGGCTTGTTTGATACTGCAGACCCTTGATGACTTACAGCCATTTAGCCAACCATGGGTTCCATTCTATTCATGTGTAATTTACAGCTTAATCTAGTCCCACTCCCCAATTCCCAAAGAGATCCATTCGAATGCAGATAGGTTATGGTATCGCTTGTAAGAGTACCTGATAATAATGAAATAAGATATCAAGAGTTTTATATCTGTTTATACCCAGTCATGAGAGCATCACGTGTTTACTGGAATGTTCCAAACAGGTGTTTTTGAACTTCCCAGTCTTTTTTTTGCCCCTGTCCTAAATTTTTTGGAATGTGTTGCAGGCATCAAATTCGGAATTAGCGTATATTTACAAAAATCAATAAGGTTCATGAGGTAAAACATTAAATATCTTTTGTACTGTTTTCAGTACATTAAGTACTGTTTTCAATCAAATATATGTAAAATATAATTTACAAATCACTTATTTCTGCTTTTATGTGCATTTTACATACTGTTCCAACTTTTTTGAATGAATGGTGAAATTGCAAGTTATTGGCATGGGCTATGTGCTTGTGTTGCGTAGTAGGCTAAATGTAATCGTTATTACAGTTATAGCTCTATTACTGTAGCCTATGAGTTATGGTATCTCTCTCTCTCCCTCTATATGTATCTTTCTGTTTGTAATTTTCTCTCACTTTGTCCCTGCAGTGAAAGAAGCCCACACTGTAGAGCCCCAGACCAGAGAGGATTTCTTACAGTGTGAGTGCTCACTCTGATACTCTCAGTTGAGACACACACAGAAATACGCACGTACACACTCACACAATGATCAGCCAGGTTATCATTCAATTTTTGGGTGGGAGGTGGGGAAGGGTTAATCCAGTTTTATTCAGGAAAATATATCCTGGGATTTTATAAGCTAAAACATTAAATCAAGTGTGTGACAATCTGAATGGCAACACGTACATATTTAGTATCTCTGGAGAGACACACTTTTTATTATTAACCATTACTTACTCAGGATAGGTTGACTGAGCACCACCGGTGCCGGAAAGGGGGGGGGGGGGGGGGGTGCAGGGAGCCATTGGCCCCTCCACTTTTACCGTCCTCACGAATCCTTGTATTCCCGCTAATGCCTCTATAATCGCAACACTTAGCCTACGGTAAATAGACGTTGCCTGCATTCCCGTCCCTTAGACATACGTATGATAAAAAATATGGCTTTGGGACAGAAAAATAGACAGTAGAAGGATAGAAGTACGCTGCTGTGCTGACTGAATGCGTAGCTACGTTATAGTTGCTATGGCTTTCTACTACTTGGTGGCCATGTTGCTGTCCTGCAAGCTTGTAGTTTCTGCTAATTGAACAAATAAATGGTTGTATCTTGTACATTTTGTTTTTTAACGTTAGACAAGTGATTATATACAGTGTGCAAATTCCTCTCCTCTACTTGACCAATTTTCATTCCAGGCTGGAATGCTATCATTCTGAAACTTGTCTGTCATTCTGAATGTGTTACAGTAAATTCTGAACAACAAATACAAGTTTATACATTTCCGAGTGTCACAATTCAATTCTAGACTATGATTTAGTTCAGAAGTTATGCTCATGTGCACTACTCTGCCTGCTCTTATGAGGTGTAGCCTAACGGTACCATTTAGGCGTTTTTATTAATAATCATAGGCGTCATTTTCACTGGGGACACGTCTCCCACAGTATCAGATATAGCCCATGTACCAGGTTGTATACGGCAATCAGTGGGCGGGGCAACAATGTTGCTCCATTTAGCTACATTATTGGGGCCATAGACTAGATAAACTAACTACAATGTAGCAAAGCAGTGTTTCATTTAAGGCGGCACCCGCTGCCTGTTACAATTATGTAGACTGTGAGGCTGTATAGAGTGGAAATGTGAGGCTTAGGTTCCGGAAGCAAAAACTCCATTCACTGTTTACATTGCGGTGTCCGAATGGTCTGCATCCTGTGTAATAGCATACTGTATACTGCTTAGGCTACTGCATACTGTTTAGTATTAGGCTAATACTGTTTAGTGACATGCAGTAGGCCTATGCAAAAAATATCATCCATAGGCTACTATTATCCACGAAAACTCAGAAATAAGTATATTATTTGGGTATTTTAAGCACACTACGTTTAGAGAACATTTCGCCTGCTTGACGTTCTCATTCAGTGTAGGCTACTCGACTATCATAACGCTACTCAATAGTAGCCTATAGAAGGGTGTGGAATCAGACACAGCCTAACCTTCATGCACACTCGTCTTTACCTGAATCACGTTGATTTGCAAGGCATTTCTGAGAATCATAGCCGATGCTTAAATTAGGCTAATAAAGTGCCGGAAACTTTATTTAGGTCTACAGCATTTAGGTGTAACTTTTTTGAATTTGGCTATGGTAGAACTTAACAAATGAACAATAAGAGGAGTGAGCTTTGACAGCTCAGCTACCTCTTTACAATAATGTATAATGGAAGAAGCTTAATAGGCTACCCTTTACGTTTTCTCATATCCCCCTCTCAACTCACACACTGTAGCAAGCTATATATAATTGTATAATTGATTAGCTAACGTCAGAATTCAAAATGTAGGCCTACAAGATACAAGCCTTTTTTTGTCAATGAACCTAAACTAGGCCTACGAGTTTACAGAACAGTAACACTGCCGCGGACACCGAGGAGCAGCAAGCAATCGGTAACGTGGATGTGTTCAGTTAGCAGTGCACATCTATCTCAAAACCATGAAATAAACAACAGATAATAATAATAATGTCCTAATTAAGCGATCACATATACGCTGGAATAAAAGCGAGTTGCACAAGGGAAGGAATCTGTAGTAGCCTATAGTCTTTTAATAAGATCTCTAGCCTACATAGCTATATCTAGCCAACAAGCATAGTCTAGCTTCGGGACAACAATGTCAACAACCTCTAGACTGAGAAAACTAAAAGGGTAGCCTATTAAGCCACTTTCTTCATTAATTATTTTAAAGAAGAATATAGCACAAGCTTATTCACTCCTCGTATTGCTTGCAAACTTGTTTGTTGTTCAATTCTGCCAAAGCTAAATTCAGGAAAGATACATCTAAATGAAGAAGACCTAAATAAAAAAAAAAATAAACCTACGTGTGCATGTGCCCTTCACTTTTTGCACACTTTATTGCGTTGTAGATTTTATTTTAAATATATAAAATTACCATTTGTGCATCAATCTACACTCAATAACCCATAATGACAAAGTGAAAACATATTTTTTGAAATATTTGCAAATGTGTTAAAAATCTAAAACTGAAATTTTTCATGAGCATAAGTATTCATACCCTTTGCTTTAATGTATTTTTAAAGTATCATATTTCATATTTGGTCTCATATCCTTTCCATGCTGTTACTTTGGAACATATGACTGGCTAAATGGCTGTAAGTTATCAATGGTCTGAGCTATCGAATGAGCCCAAAACCATCACTCTGTTGCCAGATATGGAGTAGGTGTGGATGGATCACTGCAAGGGTTATTTCTCCTGACTCATTTTCCTATAGAACTCTATGGGGGAAAAGGTTAGGAGAAGAAAAGCTTGAAGTGATGCATCCACATTTACTCCATATCTGGCCGCAGAGTGATGGTTTGGGGCTCGTTTGACCATAGACCCTTGATGACTTACAGCCATTTCACCAGTCATGTGTCCCATACTGTAGCAGTGTAATTTACAGCTGAATCTAGTCTCACCCTTCTATTCCCATAGAGATCCATTCAAATGCAGAGAGCTTATAGTATCGCTTGTAGGAGTACCAGGAAATAAGATATTATGTGGTTTTTGATATTGATGGGTCACATACTTCAGGAAGTAACAGCATGCAAAGGATATGCAACCAAATATGAAATATGAGACTTAAAAAATACATTAAAGCAAAGGGTATGAATACTTATGCACATGAGAGATTTCAGTTTTAGATTTTTAACACATTTGCAAATATTTCTAAAAACATGTTTTTACTTTGTCATAATGGGTTATCGAGTGTAGATTGATGTGCAAAAATGAAAATTTGATCCATTTAAAATTAAATCTACAACACTTTCGAATACACACTTGAATACTTTCGAGCACCGCTGTACACATATAATATGAATGAAAAAAATATTTTTTGGCCCCCGCACTTTTGAAATGATTCCGGCGCGCCTGCTGAGCACACGTGCACATTTACAGCAACACCCTGTTACCACCCCGCAATTAGCCTAACCAGGACCGTGGGAGGAAACTGGAATACCCGGAACCCATGTGACCCCATGTGACCCGGAACCCATGTGACCCGGAACCCATGTGACACAGGGAGAACATGACAAAACAATCCCTGGCCAAATTTTATTTTTTGTGAACAAATATTGTATTCACCCCCCCGATGCAATAATTCTACACACAAAGATGTACATACACACAAACACACATACAGACACACGCACACACACACACACACACACACACACACACACACACACACACACACTCACAAACACACATGCACATGCAGACACACAATGTACATTTATAAATGTATTCTTTTTTTTTTTTTTTTTAAAGGGCAGCACATAGTAATCAACATATCCGTAAAAGCATGAATGGGTACAATGCCAGAGTTAGCTCAAGAGCTCGTTTTCATCTGTATATGGAGATCATGCTGTATTGTATGTATGGAGAAAATAATGAATTATAGACTACCTTAGATGGACCTGTCCTCATATAAAATCTTAATCTTCTCCTCCATCAGATTCCTGTCGGCTCACACTGGACCCCAACACAGCGAATCAATGCCTCCGTCTGTCTGAGGGGAACAGAGAGGTGACCAATGTGGGACAGATCCAGCCATATCCTGATCATCCAGAGAGATTTGACCACTGGCCCCAAGTGCTGTGCAGAGAGGGTCTGTCTGGATGCTGTTACTGGGAGGCTGAGTGGAGTGGAGATAATGGGTCTTCTATAGCAGTGTCATATAAAGACATGAGCAGGAAAGGGCTGGAAAATGACCGTATTCTGGGACATAATAACAAGTCCTGGGCATTGTTCTGCTTTCACTCCAGTTACTCTTTCCGTTACAATAATGAGCACACTGTACTCCCTGTTCCCTCCTCCTCCAGAATAGGAGTGTACCTGGATCACAGGGCAGGAACTCTGTCCTTCTACAGCGTCTCTGACACAATGACCCTCCTGCACAGAGTCCAGACCACATTCACTCAGCCCCTCTATCCTGGGTCAGTGGTCAATGTTAGATCTTCTGTAAAACTGTGTGATCTGGGATGAGAGAGAGAGGGAAGATCAGCTGTAATCAGAGTGAGAGAAAAACACTGCAGTGAGATAGAGATGAGAAATAAATAAAATATTTAAATGAAAGTTGAGGGTCTGATGAGGGGCTCAGTCAGTAAAGACCCTCACCATAAGCACAACTTTACACCTCTACCAGCACTGGGGTCAGAGGAACACATTTTACACAGTTCTACACCTCTACCAGCACTGGGGTCAGAGGAGCACATTTACACAGTTCTACACCTCTACTAGCACTGGGGTCAGAGGAGCACATTTTACACAGTTCTACACCTCTACCAGCACTGGGGTCAGAAGAGCACATTTTACACAGTTCTACACCTCTACCAGCACTGGGGTCAGAGGAGCACATTTTACACAGTTCTACACCTCTACCAGCACTGGGGTCAGAGGAACACATTTTACACAGTTCTACACCTCTACCAGCACTGGGGTCAGAGGAGCACATTTTACACAGTTCTACACCTCTACCAGCACTGGGGTCAGAGGAGCACATTTTACACAGTTCTACACCTCTACCAGCACTTGGGTCAGAGGAACACATTTTACACAGTTCTACACCTCTACCAGCACTTGGGTCAGAGGAGCACATTTTACACAGTTGCCACAAATAAAGAGATAAAGCTGGAATAAGACATATGTGGGCTTAGAAAATAGGATTCTCTTATTTCATTTTGGTTTCTTCCTCTTGAAAATGCTTTGTAATAATCACACTGTTCGTAGAAAGTCATTCAGTAGTTTATATTCAAATGTCCTTTGTACCAGTGTGAGACTAGCTGGCCTGAATGGGAGGGATTATTTTACCTTCTTTAAATAGCTGATTTCCCCACAGAATGCAAGTACCATTCGAGTTATTATAATTCAAATAAAGATGATCCATCATATATATCTGCATCATATATATATTTTACTGTCTGTGTTGTTTTCTAATACTATATATAAAAAAATATAGCTCCTTTAAAAAGAGTCCAGATGACATTCACTGAATCTCTAATCTGGGTTCTTTTGCTTCCCTGCCTCTGCATTCCTTCGGTTTAAATTTGGTGACCATTTACATTCGGTGGAGGTACAGAAAACAGATTTAGTTTGGTAGAGGGGTTAAACAGAGGGGGAGAGAACTACATTTAGTGGAGGGCGAGGAGGGACGGATTGCGAAAATTGAATTTGATGAAGGGCTGGAGGGAGCGAGCTGAAAGAAAAGCAGGGTTTTGGGCTTTCTGAGTTTCCTGATGGTTGTTTGATGGTTTATAATGTGCAGGTGGGGTTGATGTTTTAGTGTTGAAACCCAGCTTATAACTGGCTTTTTTGCTGAAACATGAAGGGTAAATAGTTATCCAGTTAGTGAGCTGTGTCATGTCAACAAAAATGTTTTGTGGACACCTGGGCTTCTCTTTACTATACTATTGGAATTTTTTGTTGTTGTATACAATATACATTTGGTCGCATATCCTTTGCATGCTGTTACTTCCTGAAGTCTGTGACCAATCAACATCAAAAGACTCTCAATATCTTATTTTCAGGTACTGTTACAAGCGATACTGTAACCTCTCTGCATTTGAACTGATCTCTATGAGAATTGGAGGGTAAGACTGGATTCAGCTGTAATTTACGCTGGTACAGTATGGAACACATGACTGGCGAAATGGCTGTACGTCACTAAGGGTCTAAGGTATCAAACGAGCCCCAAACCATCGCTCTGCGGCCAGATATGGAGTAGATGTGGATGGATCCCTTTAATGGTTGTTTCTAAACTCAGCTTGTTTAAATCCCAAAAAATCCATTAGGCAATAAATCCAGACAAATAAAAGCGTAAATTCCAATTTAGCGAGTGAATCTGATAAATCCACATATAACCAGACAGGGCGGGAAGCCCCAAGCCCTCAAATCACAAGCGCAACCAAATCAGTGCAATAAAAATAACCTCAGAAGCGCTAGAAATCCACTGCCAGCACACAAAACAGGAAGAAAACCAGAGAATTTACTTAATGAGTTGATAGCTGGGGCCCGTCAGCTTGGCTAGAGGGCAGAGCGAGCGCCCGGGAGAGTTGCTTCTGGGCTAAATCATGCAACTGACAGGCGGCGTGAATGAGAGGCTGACAGGCAGCTGGTAGCTGGTAGCCTACGCTTCTTGATAGCTTCTCGATAGCCAAAACAGGTAGCCGTTGCGACTATTTCAGCATTTTCAGCAAATAACATGACCCAATTTTACTACATTATATTTGAAATATTTCATCATCTTCCTTTATCAGACACTGTTCCTATGGTTCCACTGTTCCAGACAATGTTTTCAGATTTGACTATGTATGTAGGCCGTTTTCTTGGCTTTTCCAATAATGACAACTCCTTACAGTAATGATGTATAAAGGGTCTGTATCCACCTGCAACAACGTGGCAAAAACATGGAGCAGGCAGATGATTCACATCAGAATAGAGGTCAAGCAGTGAGAGGAGGAGGAGGAGGTCAAGCAGTGAGAGGAGGAGGAGGAGGTCAAGCAGTGAGAGGAGGAGGAGGTGGTCAAGGGAATGGCAGAAGACAAGTACCCCTTCAGAGAGGTGGCCGTAGACCTCGTCTTAGAGGAGGGCTTCGGCATTATCAGGGAGGTGACCAAGTGTCTTGTGTGAGAGGTGGGGGGGGGGGGGGGGGGGTACGTAGTAGAGGACAAGGCCACGGACCAAAAAGGTGATGACAACAGCAAAAAGTGTCCAATTAAATCAGAACAATAGTTGTGGACCTTGTCATAAATCGTGGCATGACAATGACAACAGCTACAATGATTCAGCCAAACCTCAGGAGATCAACAGTGGCCTCAATTCCTGTTTGTGGACGAGGCAGGCTTCAACCTAGCCACAGGGCGGAACTGTTATTATTTTTAGTTTTTCACTGCAGTTGAGGAACACTGCAGTTGAGGAATTGTATTCACATTGTAGCTATAATCACTGTATTATTTGTTGCTATGATTCAAACAAACCTATGTTGTAATTATATATTTTTTAATAAATTCAAATTCTGCTCAATGATTCCACTCTGTTCTATTGTCTCTACTATTCCCTTTATTTAGAACCACAAACAGAAGCATATTAAAACATGTATCAAGTATTTTTACTGCAATATTAAATAATTGTAATTACAACTAAACAGTGAAGATATCGGTATCTTGTGTTCGGGTGATCTAAAGAAATGTTCCTTTCGTATTTCATGATAAATTAATTATTTGAACCAATGATTCTGAAGTGCAAGATTACTTCAAAGACATGAATACACAATGCAAGGTTTTGAACATAGGACAGGCTGTGTCACAAGTGCTGACCGTTTTGAGGTTTGTGTCTAAGGTTTTGAAAATTGAACACAAACTTGTGAGATTAGCGCCAAAGCGATTGTAAAAAAAACTGTAAAAATGTAATTGAGGATGTGGCATTTCCTCTCGCCACTATTCCCTAGAGGAAGCCAGATACCAGGACAGCGTCCCTACAAGAACCTCTCAGATGTAGATCTTCCACAAAAGAGTGTTCACATTCAGCTAAAAAGAGTGGTCACATTCAGCTGAAAAGAGTGGTCACATTCAGCTGAAAAGAGTGGTCACATTCAGCTGAAAAGATGCAAGAATGACATGTTTATGTGCTCACATACAGTGCATGATTAAAACTTTCTGAGTATTACTGTATTAAGCACATAAAGTTTATGTTTAGTTGTGATTACCATAGAAGAAGATCTGAAGAATGTAGCACGTCTAAATTAATTTGTATCCATTACGAAAAGTAACTTTATTGGTTTCACACACATATACACACACACACACGCTGATTAGATGCTTCTTACTTGGAAAGAGTCCATCATTACAAAGTCTAAAGATGATACAGACAGTAAGTTTCACGGGGAACAAATGCCTGAATCAGTCCAGACTGAGAGCTGTGAACAGCAGCACAGCAGTGAGAGAGATTGTGTGTTTTATAGGTCTGCTCTCTCTCTACACTCACTGCTCTGCTCAGCCTGGCCTCAGTCCAACACCACTCCTCCTGCAGCTGTGGGCAGAACCAGGAAGTGACTCCCACTCTATCTTTTACGCAGTTTCAGAGAAACAAAACTTAACTCTGTCTCTGTCCAGAGACCAGCAGAGACCAGTATCTAGGTGGGTCTGCTGAGAAACAGAAAATATCTCCTGCTATTTCACACACAGAGTCAGAGAAACTACACTGCAGTCTGAACTCAAATTAATCTCTGTCAGTTGCAGCAGTAAAATGGCTGAGGCTGCAGGTCTTCTGGATCAGGACCAGTTGAGCTGTTCGATCTGTCTGGATCTACTGAAGGATCCAGTGACTATTCCCTGTGGACACAGTTACTGCATGGGCTGCATTAAGGGCTACTGGGATCAGGATGATCATACTGGTGTCTACAGATGTCCCCAGTGTAGAGAGACCTTCACCCCAAGGCCTCTTTTAAGAAAAAACACCATGCTGGCTGAAGTGGTGGAGAAACTGAAGAAGACCGGACTCCAACCTGTTCATTGTGACGCTGGACCTGGAGACGTGGCGTGTGATTTCTGCACTGGGAGAAATCACAAAGCTATCAAGTCTTGCCTGCAGTGTTTGGCCTCTTACTGTGAAACTCACCTTCAGCCTCACTATGAATGTCCTAATCTGAAGAAGCACAAACTGGTCAAAGCCACTGGAAACCTGCAGAAGATCTGCTCTCATCATGACAAAGTTCTGGAGGTTTACTGTCGCAGCGATCAGCAGTTTATCTGTTATATGTATGTGATGGATAAACACAGAGGCCATGATACAGTCTCAGCTGCAGCAGAAAAGACTGAGAAACAGGTAAGTACTGGAGCTCTTCACTGGCATCTTTGATACTGGATATAATACAGGAAAGGCACAGTTTAGAATTGAACTGATTGAAAAACGTTCAAAACACACTCCCTAAAAATACATAATAAATTTTTTATTGAAAAGGTTTCAATTCATGATTCAGTAAGGACTGAAACTTACAAATTTTTCTGTACAATGCTGACAGATATTATCTTGGCTTATCACTACAATATCGATGCGTTCATCTGTGTTTTATTGAATTTGTTTAATATATTTATGCAGTATTTTTTTGACATTTTTGTATATTTTATACATTTAAAGAAGTACTGAACAACGCGGTGATTTGCAGCTTTGAAGTCCACAGTAATAAAAGCAGTAAGAGCAGGAAGTGAATGCAAGTCAGCTCTCTGTGACAGCTCTGTTCACACCCCTCAACCCCCTATTCACTCCCTGAATGGGAATCACTCACACAGTTTAGAAGCATTACCTATAAGGCCAATAATCTTCTACACACTGACCTTCTGTACAACAAACATGTCATAGTGTATAGTTTAATTTGGACTCTGAAAATGTTATTGAAAAGTTCCAACTGATAATGTGATATGACAACATAATATGTCCACAGAAGAAGCTGGAGACGACACAGAGTAAATTCCAGCAGAGAATCCAGGAGAGAGAGAAGGAGCTGCAGGATCTGAGACAGGCTGTGCAGTCACTCAAGGTGGGTACTGACCAGAGGAGAAGACAACAGCTGGCTGCTGGAAGAGCCATTTCAGAGCTCAGTCAGGGCTCTCCTCCAGTCAGCCAGTGAGGAGCCCAGTGTTGGGCCATTTTCCAGCCTTGTGGGTCTCAAGAGCCACACTGTGGGGAACAGGCTGTCTGGTGTCCCAGTAAGAGCTGAGTGAATGGCCTAGTTAAACTGTACAGCCCTCCACTCTCTGTGTCTCCTAACAGCGCTCTGCACATACAGCAGTGGAGGACATCGAGAGGATCTTTACTGAGCTGATCCGCTCCATTGAGAAAAGGCGCTCTGAGGTGAAACAGCTGATCAGAGATCAGGAGAAGGCTGCAGTGAGTCAAGCTGAAGGACTCCTGGAGCGACTGGAGCAGGAGATTGCTGAGCTGAGAAGGAGAGACGCTGAGCTGGAGCAGCTTTCACACACAGAGGATCACATCCATTTCCTCCAGGTAACATCACTGGCTCTCTGACAGTCTGCACTATATACATTGTATATACATGGTGAGGCATGTTCCTCATTTACAAAGATCTGCACAGGAATCTGTATTGAGACTGTTCTCTGTCTGTCTGTCTGTAGATCTGTCAGTCTCTCTGTGTCCCTCCTGGACCTGGAGACTTACCCAGCATCACTGTCAGTTCAAACTTCTCTTTTGATGCTGTGAGTAAATCTGTCTCTGATCTGAAAGAGCAACTGGAGGACGTCTGCAAAGTGAAACTCGGCAAAATTTCTAAATCAGGTTGTCAAAATCTTTATTCTACCAAAGATCATTGGAGTTGTTTGGGTTAAAGTGTGTGGATGTATTATATTTTCTATATATACTGTATATATTTGTTTATATATCACAGTCCGATGTGTGTATATCACAGTTCAGTAAATAATTCCAGTTTGGCTTGCCATTAAATTATATACTACTCAAAAGTTAAGGGTCAAAAATATTTGTGCATATAAGCTAACAAGCTAAAATGGTGATGACTAATGACAAAATAATTATTTGATGGCTCAAGAACAGAAAACACAAAACAAAAAACTTTTGATTAGACACTTGTTTATTACCCTGATGAAAAAAATGATGATGTGATGATGAATGGAAAATGCTCCGCCATTTTATTGCTAAAATTTGCATGCATGGAATGACACTCATGCAAATCACGTGCAAATGGTGCATGAGGTGTCACAATGGGTGTTTCGAGGCAGTTTGTCAGTTTAGTCTGACTAAATTCGTGCTTCAAATCCATAAAAAGGAAATCTGGGTTAACTTAAAGTTTCTAAAGATAAGTGCAATGAATGCATGTCCCATAATAACGTGATGTCTATTGTTCAAATGACAACCCAAAGGGGGATATTCTAACCCTATCTGGCTTAAAAAGACATACTTACAAAAATTTTAAAAACATTTGAGTAGTATATATTGTTATTTAAGCATATTGGAGTTTAAATTAAATAATGAATATGAGCTCAAAGTGCAGACTTTCAACTTTATTTTTGATTTGAAGGTTTTTACATCCATATTGGGTGACCCGTGTGGCAATTGTAACCATTTTTATACATAGTCCTCCCCCCCCCCCCCCCCATTTTAAGAGACTAAAAGTAATTGGACAAATGAACATAAACTTAAATAAAGTCATCATATTTAATATTTGCTTGCATATCCTTTGCATGCCATGACTTCCTGATGTCTGTGACCCAAGATAATAAAAAATTATTGTCATCTTATTTTCAGGTACTCTTACAAGCAATACTATAACCTCTCTGTATTTGAATGTATCTCTGGCAATTGGGGGGTGGGACTAGATGAAGCTGAAAATTACACAGGAATAGTATGGAACACATAGTTGGCTAAATGGCTGTAAGTCATCAAGGGTCTGAGGTGTCAAACAAGCCTCAAACCATCACTCTGCTGTCAGATATGCAGTAGATATGGATGGATCACATTTAATTGAAGTAAAATATTACATATAGCTCCTTTAATATGTCCAATTACTTTTGGTCCCCTAAAATGGGGGGGGGGGGACTATTAATTGCTACACGGGTCAGCCAATATGGATGTAAAAACCGTCAAATTAGTCTGCACTTTCTCACATTCATTATTTAATTTCAACTCCAATAGCTGGTAGCTAAAATAACAATTACTTTGTCAATGTCCAAAAATGTATGAACCTGACTGTTTAGGACTAGAGAGGATTTCTCACAGTGTGAGTGCTCACTCTGCAACTGTCAGCTGAGTCACACACACACACACACACACACACACACACACACACACACACACGCTTTATCTTTTTCTC
>CM040403.1:137653828-137803828 GCA_022702515.1 Ilyophis sp. 1 JC-2022 | reverse complement strand
ATCAGCACAATTACTCGCATATCCTATATGGTATATTTACTATGATTTGCCATTTTTAGACAAATGTTTTGTGAGTTGGTTGGTGTTTGTTTTTCAGTTTTTTTATTTATTTATTTATTGTGTTTGTACGTAGGCTGCGACCAGCCTAGGAATGCAAGTGACCAGTCCTTTCCATGCACGTGCATACATAGACCTCAAAGGGGGCTTGAGCACCTGGCTCCTTTTAGAGAAGTGCCCTTTTTCTGTTTTTTAAAAATATAATTCATAAATGTTTTAAAATAAATAAATAAATAAATTCCTGTTTGCGCACAGCCTGCCCTGCCGAACAGATATATTGATTGAATCAACATATCAGTTCGGAAGATTGGTGCTCTCGGGCGATGCCGTCTACCTCTACCCTCCCTCTCTCCTGGTTTCCGCCGCAGCGGTGAGCACTGTGTGGGCACCGAGCCTATCTATGGTGAAAAAACGCATGCATAGGCACTCGACAGTCGTGAGTCAGTCAGTGTGATGAGTTACTTTGAGGCAGACATCAGGTATGTGGACAAACAAAGTATAAATATACTGTTCGTTTCCGTTTTATGTGATACACTATTTGGCAAGTAGGCTAGGCTAGGGTATATCTATGCTTGAACTATTTATCAGCTCAAAATGTATCAACTAGCTATCGGTAGCGTTGATACCTTTTGCTAGTAATGTGGGAATCAGTGGAATATGGTCGAGTTCTTGTGTCCCATCCACTGAACTTAAAATAACGGTCCCATCGCACCACAGTAGTTTTAATGTTGTCTTATTGTCTCGATGGTTAGTTAGCTAATGTAATACGTAACATGTGAGGAGAATTTACTGAAATACACTTAATTTCTTTGAATGTATCATTAATTAACTGCCATGTAGCTGTGTTTGAACCAACCTCAGTCATGGATTAAATACCAGGGTTTTTCCTACATAGTAAATTATTTGGCGGCCAAAATGATTTCACGGACCGCCAAAGGGAAATCGCGACCGCCAAAATGACAATAATTGAGAAAACGAATATCCGAATGAATTTAATAAATTTTTTTGGGTGCAATATATATTGTACTCGTCGTTTTAAAGATGTCAGTACTATGAGACGAGTAGAAGAAGCATAAAACCAGACTGTATGGAAATGCGGCTCAGCTATTCTGCTGCAGAGTGCAACCTAAATCTTTGGAGCGACTCGGTAAAGATATAGCTTGCGCAGCGAGTTGGATTGAACATGCTCCAATTTTGAATTAGGCTATACGGTCATGGTTGAGTCCGTCCGATCGTTGATATTAGAAATTACCCAGGTTTTCGCACCAACGCCAACAGTTACATTTTCCACCTTTCAAAAGACAAACGGTAAATCAGAAAATTAGAAACATGAGTTTGAATTCTCAATTTTCCTATTATTTCAAGGATAAAAAAATTTCTATTGAAATATTGAATCCATTTTAACATTTTTCAACTTGAGGTATATGCATAAATAAATCAAACTGATAAGTGTTACATGGACCAATAACACATACAATGCATTGGGTGAAAATAACTTTTAAAAAGTAGCGTCATTGGCATGCGAGCTTGACTCATTTGGCGTTCCATAAGGAAAGTCGATATTCCCGTGCTGCACTTGAGCTCTGTCGCGTGGGTTCTAAGCATGCGCGACATCCTTATGTCGCTACAACGTTTTTCCATCACCATCAGTCAAATCAGTTTACCGCTTAATACACCTCTAGCGAGCGTATTAATTTTGCGCGTTACATTTCATTCTGCATCGATGTAATCTGTTTTCCACCAGCCTTCTCGCAGTAACTTTCTGATGCGCATATGTAGAATCCGCAATTACTAGACCAATGAGGGAATAGCTCGGAGCGAAAGTTTAAACGTGATGTATTCCACTCTTGCTGTGGGAAAAGGTAAAAGTTATTTAGAAATATTATTATTTTATTTACTCGTTTATCTGACTCCATTTATAATTATAATTTAGAATTTTGGTTAAACATGCGTGGAGCTCGGAGTGTTTACACTCCACTCGCCCTTAGGTACCATCATTACTTCAATATATGTTTGCCGGAATCAACATTATTGCTGAAGCTCAGTTCGGTGGCGAACGCAGAGGTTGGGGTCTAGTCAACACAATACATGATATTCATTTATCATAGATAGTTGCGAGCCCCAGTCTGAGTACATTTAAAGGGCTCCTTAAGGCAAATTTGACAAGAACCGGCGTAAATGCCCATGGGTTCCTATATCAAATCACCAGAACCATGCACTACTCTGGGTGTATTTAAAGAGCTCCTTAAGGCAAATTTGACAAGAATCGGCGTAGGACGCCCATGGATTCTCTTCACATCAAATCACCAGAACCGATACACCAACCCGACCTTTACAATTGGACCGTCACTTGACTGCCTATACCCAACTTGAGTCCGCCACGTCTGTACCAGGCCGCTGATCAGTCGGTCCTGGGTCAGAATTGTCCCCCTGAGTCTTCAGTAGTAATTTAGGCTGAAAAGGGTATAAGATGGATGAGAGCCACGCACGTTAAATATAAAAAGAATTGGATAACAGGCAGGGAGGTCATTAGCTTGGAACGCTGCAGCTCAGATCATGCAGACAATTGAAGCTGGGAAAAAGGATTAAAAGAAAGATGCAGTTGATATGAAAACATGGTAATTTATTAATGACAAATAATCACTGGTTAAGACTGTGAGAGCAAACACGAACACATTCAATGCCTATAACTAAACACAGGATAACATGCTGTCAAGACAAATAAACACGAACAAGTTCACAAACAAAGTATATCACCAAGTGATTCCGTACGGTGTGACTATGGTACCAGGAGAACTGTTAAGCAGATTCTCCTATATGAAAATGGCTATGATGCCACTACAGCACCAGGAGACCTGTTAAGCAGATTCTCCCCGTGTCTCCCTTTGGGATCTTCTTAAATGTAGTTCAGCGCCGGCATGCCCACTCCACAAGTCCCTTTGTTGTCCAAATAAGGTCTGGCAGGAAGAGCAGTTTCACCACGCAGGGACCCCCCTCCAGGGAGAGGAACAGAGTCTCCCTCCCTCAATCTAGTGACAGTAATAAGACTCTTTGAACGACGGCGCGTGATCTCATGATCTTCTCTATCATATCTAGATATCCGGTGAGGTCCCGGTGATGGCCACTCTTAGTTCCAGATATTTATATGGACAAGCGCATCCCTGATAACCTATACAATCCTCCATCCACATTCTTTATTTCTCCCCCTCCAATACTTTCACATACCACACACTTCAATTAGTATTATCCAGGTTCACCACATTTAACATATTATCAACAATTATTTTATACTTCCACAATTACCAATCTACATGCACATACACATGATTCAATATACATATACAGCTTTGTTTAATATGTTCACCATTCAGTCCAGAATCTAGGCCGTAAAAGTCCTGTGAGTTCTGATGTCCAGTTGTAGGCTCGACCCCCGCTGTAGTTTACGAGGCCGTGAGAAGTCAGAAGAACAGGCTCTCAGACCCCCAACAGGCTCTCAGACCCCCAAGTAAATTGTTTTATTGCACCCTCCAGGAAATCACCAACAGCTGCAAGGCTTTAGGACTGATAACACTTTTTCCAGCCTTACAGATCCCCCGTTTGGCCCCGTGGGACAAACAAACACAGTCCCAAGGGGTCATAAAGAGTGGCGCTGGTTCCATGCTGGTGTTTATGGTCCCAGTCTGAAAACCAATGCAGAATGGGTTGAGGTGCACCGGGAGTAGCTGAGTTGTTGGAAATATCAGCACTTCACCAGGGTGAGGGCACATATGAGGGTGCTGGCAATGACGCATCCTCAGAACACCCAGTCCCACCATGTGGAGGCACCCTGGGCCGAGCGGGTAGAGGAGTTGGACAGGATTTCCGCTGTTCTTTGGCCATGTTCACCTCTACCTGGGCCGGTGGAGGTGATAGTTCATTTACCTGTTGAACAATCATCCCACAGTGCATCCGACATCTGGACTGCTGGATTACATCACAGTAGCTGTATTATACAAACATCAATATATGCAAATATGATAAATGTGGAAGCTTACATGTAAATATGACAAATGTGGAGGCTTTCTGAACAATTCAGTGATACTCTTTGCTACCCATCTGTTTTGTAAGGTTAATCAAAGTATGAAGGGATGCGGAATTATGGAATGTTTACACAGAACTGACTGACAGGGAAATTGGGTTTGAATTTTTAATACCGTATGCCTATTGCATATATAGCATACTGTAGTTATACTATATTGGATTGCCCTCTATTACTCCCCCATTGCATGCTTGAAAACAGGATGGGAATAGACCGAAACAGAAAACAGTTTAACTGAAACAGTCATTCATTATAAATTATTTTACAGTTGTAAAATACAATGTAACAACAAAGTTGTATGTTGTTGAGCGAATTAAAATATACAAAACTTTTGGTTTTACACAACAAAACACATATGTCTGAATGTACATTGTTCTATATGTGCTGCAGTTATGTGGTTTTGGATGTGTGTTGATATAGTGGTGTTGAGTGCAGATTTCACTTAGCTCCTTCGAGCCTCCCTCTCTGTCGGGCGCAGCTCCAGCCTGGAGCGCAGCGGCCATGTGTTCCACTACAGGGACGCAACTCATGTGCTCCATTACCGGGACGCAACTCATGTGCTCACTGCTCTATGCGACCCGACCGGCCAGTGATCCAGTCGATAGAAATCCCTAGCTCAGTGTCACACCGAGCCCCGTAGTGGTAATCAGCCACCCAGTTGGGAACCGACGGTCTGGTCCCTATCCCACTTTGCTATGGGTATAGAAACATTTACCGTTTTTACCAGACTTGTCTGTTTAACAGAGGTTGTCTCTTATGCAACTGTGTGAGGTGTGTATTGTCGTCATGGTGCTAAGTGAATCTAAGGTGATATTCTGAATTGGATGGGTGGATCCTTTTACACTAATAAATGTGTTGTAAACTTTACTCTAGTGCTACACCAGGGGGCCTGTTTATGGTTCAGATTTCCTAAACGAGGTTTGAATGTCTTTACGGCCCCTACAGGTAATTCCACCCATCTTACTCAGATCAAAGAATGGTCAATCGCTTTGGATCAAAGCGTCTGCTAAATGCCTGTAATGTAATGTAATATAATGTGATGTGGTTATAGCCTGGTCTTGATGATTCAAAACAAATAATCATACACTCTCTATAGAATGTAGGTTCACCTCTCTTTAAAAAAACAAAGATCTTCAACAAGATAGAGGGAGGGGGAAGTGAGGAGAAATAACACAAAAAGAGACCAGTAAGCCAGTATGTGCTAGAAAATGACCCTACCATCAGCTTTTAAATGAAAAGGTCAAATATGCATGGCATTTGATTAATTTTACAGCATTAACTGGCTTCTTGGCGTCAGACAGACATTCTAACACATGTTTTTGTGCTAGGGAAATGTACACAAAAATACATCCATGAAATTTAATAAATATGCCTCAGTTAACTGAATGGGCACCCAAGTAGGTATATTAGTGAATCCCAACATTCCCTACATGACATGCCCAGGCATCATTTATAGATTTAAAGCAAGTGTATTACACTTTAGCCTTATGGTTTCACAGATGTATATCTTAAGACACAAATTAACAACAAAGGAAGACACAATATGGGGGAAAAAGTACCTACAGAAGAAAGACTTCTGTTTTTGCATGAAAATAGCCAATGCAAAAATGGCATGCAGTTTTTAAAGATGTGCTTTCCTATGAAAGCGTGGCCTGCTGGATTTTAGAGCAGTGCCACAGATGCCATTGTCACGTGATTTATTTTGAATCATTGATCTTACTGGCAACAGTTGATATATTATGTAATAATTTTAACATACTTTCACTTTCTGCATTCTCTACCTACTATTACCTTCAACCCTTCCTCACACTTCCCTACATACAATTATCCTCTAAATCTCACTGGCTTTTCACCAGTGTGTCATTTCTTCCTGTCTGTGTCTGAACAAGATTCTCTGCGTTCCCCACAGTATTGTGGAACAACAGAACAGTACCTTATATCAACACCCCTTCTCTGCCATATCTCAAACCTTTACTTTCTTTACACATACTCAAACCTTTACGTTCTTTTACACATACTCAAACCTTTACGTTGAGCCATGTACAGCTCATCTTCCATTTACCCATTCTAGGGTTTTATAATTATATTGTCATCATAGTGACCTAATTGCATATATGACTTTTACAATTACAGCGTCAACATTGCATACATGTGACAGTGAGGACTGCAACCTCACTATCCCACAGATAAAAGGAAAACTTTGCACTGATATGTAAATCCCCTAAACAGCCTCTAGATGTGGTGAAACAACAACAACTCTCCCTAGTATATGTTAATACATAAGATAATTGTGTTACTCACCACACCAAGGATGAAGAACCAGCAATTTAGCCGACCAGAAACTCCCTGTAAGGAATATCTTGTACGCCAAACTGCCAGGAATATTTCGTAGACAAAAGTGCAGGGAAAATTAGGAGGTAAAAGGAAAGCAGATACCCCCCTGCCAGAGGGATCCAAATTGTAAATCCCACAAATTGCAACTGGAATCACGTCGGGGTCACCAAATGTAGAATCCGCAATTACTAGACCAATGAGGGAATAGCTCGGAGCGAAAGTTTAAACGTGATGTATTCCACTCTTGCTGTGGGAAAAGGTAAAAGTTATTTAGAAATATTATTATTTTATTTACTCGTTTATCTGACTCCATTTATAATTATAATTTAGAATTTTGGTTAAACATGCGTGGAGCTCGGAGTGTTTACACTCCACTCGCCCTTAGGTACCATCATTACTTCAATATATGTTTGCCGGAATCAACATTATTGCTGAAGCTCAGTTCGGTGGCGAACGCAGAGGTTGGGGTCTAGTCAACACAATACATGATATTCATTTATCATAGATAGTTGCGAGCCCCAGTCTGAGTACATTTAAAGGGCTCCTTAAGGCAAATTTGACAAGAACCGGCGTAAATGCCCATGGGTTCCTATATCAAATCACCAGAACCATGCACTACTCTGGGTGTATTTAAAGAGCTCCTTAAGGCAAATTTGACAAGAATCGGCGTAGGACGCCCATGGATTCTCTTCACATCAAATCACCAGAACCGATACACCAACCCGACCTTTACAATTGGACCGTCACTTGACTGCCTATACCCAACTTGAGTCCGCCACGTCTGTACCAGGCCGCTGATCAGTCGGTCCTGGGTCAGAATTGTCCCCCTGAGTCTTCAGTAGTAATTTAGGCTGAAAAGGGTATAAGATGGATGAGAGCCACGCACGTTAAATATAAAAAGAATTGGATAACAGGCAGGGAGGTCATTAGCTTGGAACGCTGCAGCTCAGATCATGCAGACAATTGAAGCTGGGAAAAAGGATTAAAAGAAAGATGCAGTTGATATGAAAACATGGTAATTTATTAATGACAAATAATCACTGGTTAAGACTGTGAGAGCAAACACGAACACATTCAATGCCTATAACTAAACACAGGATAACATGCTGTCAAGACAAATAAACACGAACAAGTTCACAAACAAAGTATATCACCAAGTGATTCCGTACGGTGTGACTATGGTACCAGGAGAACTGTTAAGCAGATTCTCCTATATGAAAATGGCTATGATGCCACTACAGCACCAGGAGACCTGTTAAGCAGATTCTCCCCGTGTCTCCCTTTGGGATCTTCTTAAATGTAGTTCAGCGCCGGCATGCCCACTCCACAAGTCCCTTTGTTGTCCAAATAAGGTCTGGCAGGAAGAGCAGTTTCACCACGCAGGGACCCCCCTCCAGGGAGAGGAACAGAGTCTCCCTCCCTCAATCTAGTGACAGTAATAAGACTCTTTGAACGACGGCGCGTGATCTCATGATCTTCTCTATCATATCTAGATATCCGGTGAGGTCCCGGTGATGGCCACTCTTAGTTCCAGATATTTATATGGACAAGCGCATCCCTGATAACCTATACAATCCTCCTTCCACATTCTTTATTTCTCCCCCTCCAATACTTTCACATACCACACACTTCAATTAGTATTATCCAGGTTCACCACATTTATCATATTATCCACAATTACTTTATACTTCCACAATTACCAATCTACATGCACATACACATGATTCAATATACATATACAGCTTTGTTTAATATGTTCACCATTCAGTCCAGAATCTAGGCCGTAAAAGTCCTGTGAGTTCTGATGTCCAGTTGTAGGCTCGACCCCCGCTGTAGTTTACGAGGCCGTGAGAAGTCAGAAGAACAGGCTCTCAGACCCCCAACAGGCTCTCAGACCCCCAAGTAAATTGTTTTATTGCACCCTCCAGGAAATCACCAACAGCTGCAAGGCTTTAGGACTGATAACACTTTTTCCAGCCTTACACATACATTTCTAGCGAATTAAAATTCTAATGGAAAAAGTTTGGTTTCTGGTTTCTGTGCGCTGTTGAAGCATCAGAGAGCGAGGTGCACGAGACTGTGTGGTAACGGTAGTTCGAATGTTCAATTAGCCTTCGGTTGCTAGCAAATTTATGCCCCAATGTTAAGTCAATGGACAATTCATTTCCGGTATTGTAGAATTATAAAGGTTTATTTAAAAACTACAATAAACAGAAATATCACCCGTAAAAAGGATTAGTCCATGTCACGCCCGAAATATCGCTATGTCAACTTTAATAATTAGAGTTGTAGAATTTGAGCTAGATCGTCTGAAAAAAAAGTTTTAATCTAAATGCAAATTTCTTAATGTACTTAATTGTATGAAAACGGCTTAGCCAATCTTTTCCATATGTGTTTTATGTCGATATATTGATGCGATGAGTTGATCTGCCAAGTGGCTGCAATTGGGGCTAAAACGGCTGAGATATCGACGGGCGAAATTTCGATTTTAACATGTAAGTTGCAACCAAATCCAAAGGAATCATAGACAGACCTTATGGACCTGTCTTCATATTAAATCTTAACCTTCTCCTTCATCAGATTTATGTCACCTCACACTGGACCCCAACACAGCGAATCAACACCTGTGTCTGTCTGCAGGGAACAAAGTGAACGAGGTGATCTGTGTGAGAGAGATCCAGTCATATCCTGATCATCCAGAGAGATTTGAGCACTGGCCCCAAGTGCTGTGCAAATATGCTCTGTCTGGACACAGTTACTGGGAGGTTGATTGGAGTGGGAAAGGAAAGGTTTGCATAGCAGTCTCATATAAAGAGATCAGCAGGAAAGGGCAGGGCAATGACTCTGCTCTGGGAGGTAATAATAAGTCCTGGGCTTTGCATTGCTCTCCCTCCAGTTACTCTATCTGGTACAATAATGAGAGCACTAAAATCCCTGTTCCCTCCTCCTCCAGAATAGGAGTGTACCTGGATCACAGGGCAGGAACTCTGTCATTCTACAGCGTCTCTAACCCAATGACCCTCCTGCACAGAGTCCAGACCACATTCACTCAGCCCCTCTATCCTGGGTTTAGAGTGTGTGATGTTGGATCTTCTGTGAAACTGTCCTCTAGAGAACTGTCCTGTAGAATTATTTGATCTGGGATTCATTCAAAGGGAGACAAAGCAGAAATTAGATTTCAGCTGACTTCAGATGTGCGTTCAACAAGGAGTTATACCATAGATTCTAAAGACAAACCAGATGTGTGTTCAACAAGACCCATGAGTTAAACCACAGATTCTAAAGACAAATCAGATCTGTGTTTAACAAGGCCTTTGAGTTATACCACAATTTCTAAAGACAAACGAGATGTGCGTTAAACAAGGCAAACCTTTACGAGCACACACTAACATAACCATACAAACCCCAATTCCAAAAAAGTTGGGACAGTTTGTAAAATGCACATAAAAGCAGAAAGCAGTGATTTGTAAATTCTCTTTTACATAGTTTTAATTGAAAACAGTACAAAGAAAATATATTTAATATTTTACCGTATCAACTTTATTGATTTTTGTAAATATACGCTAATTCCCAATTTCATGCCTGCAACATGTTCCAAAAAAGTAAAAAAAACAACAAAAGGTTGGAACATTCCACAAGTAAACAGGTGATGCTATCATGACTGAGTATAAAAGGATATCAAATATCTTGATATCTTATTTTCAGGAACCCATGGTTGGCTAAATGGCTATAAGTCATCAAGGGTCTGCGGTATCAAGCAAGCCTAATCCATCACTCTGCTGCCAGATATGCAGTAGATATGGATAGATAACTTGAAGGGTTGTTCAAGTTCAAGTTCAATAAGAAAATGAGTCAGGAGAAACAACCCTTAAAGGGATCCATCCACATCTACTGCATATCTGGCAGCAGAGTGATGGTTTAAGGCTCGTTTGATACCTCAGACCCTTGATGACTTACAGCCATTTAACCAACCATGTGTTCCATAATATTTCCACTTAATCTAGTCCCGCCCCACAATCCCCATAGAGATCCATGCACATGCAGAGATGTTAAAACATTAAATATATTTTCTTTGTACTGTTTCAATTAAATATATGTAAAAGATTTACATATCACTGCTTTCTGCTATTATTTGCATTTTACATACTGTCCCAACCCTTTTGGAATTGGGGTTCGTAGTTCTGTTCACCAGGAGCATAGCAAACAAAAAAATGTCTGTAGAAGAATTAACAAGTAAGCTGATAATAACTTGGCCTCTATATTTATTTTAGAAAATGTAATCACTGTTTCTAACTTTAAAAACAATCTGTGGGTAAAGTCACTCCCCTTTTTGCTTTCACCTCCATCAGCAAACAAAACACAACCTTCAGTCTGAAATTGTTCTATAGAAAGTATTGCGAGGGAATCTCATTTGTCTCAAGCAATCTCCTTGTTGAAGCCACATCAAAAACTCAAGTACTTGTTCTGTCTCACTGTTGAGGTGAAAACATTCCAACTTTATTAATTTTCTGTGGAAGGCCATGACAACAAAGGGGTCATACACGTATAAGGGATCATATACTGTATGTGCAATGTGTGGAGTTTTTTAAATTCATTCAGGTATTTACACTTGATTTCCATGATATTATTTATAAAATGTATACATGCTCTTAAATAAGTGATAAATAACAGTTATAGGACTGATGGTCTTGTCTGTAACCTGCAACACTGCCTCCTAAAAGGGAAGATATAAATGCTTGGTGTAGAATCTTAGGGGCTCAGTGGAAACCTCTTCACTTCAAGAGAAATCAGAGTGAACACTGAGCTATAATTATATTATACTTATACTATCATAGTTCAAGTATTTTAATGAGTCAAATCAAAAAATCGAATCAAATTTATGTATTTAAACTTCTCAAATTTATGGTTTTAATCCTTGTATTTTTAATTCCTGCAGTTTCTCCTTTGTCTAAGATTATATTTTTATTTTCTTCTATACACTGAGTGGTAACATAGTTTATATTATAAGCATAGAAATCATATCATGTATTATCTCAGGGAAATAGGGTCATGTAATCACCTTTGTAATCGGGAGAGTTTTCTTGTAATATTTTATCTTTATGCTGGAAACACCACATCATATACCTGCAAATCATACTTTCTATTGAAAATAACTATATAACAATTGACTTATTACTTTATAATTAAAGTTTTTTTTGGAATCAATAAAATTTTTAAATGCTTTAAGAACTGTGGCCTGGTGTTTGTTTCTGGGTAGAAAGAGATCCTGATTGGTTAAGGGCATCAGGAAATAACCTTAATCTCACATAAATGTACCAAATACTCCTGATTTACCTGGGGAAACAGGTACGGCTGCTTGAGATTCACCTCTGATAGAATACTCCTGCTTTACCTGGGGAAACAGGTACTGCTGCATGAGATTCACCTCTGATAGAATAGTCCTGCTTTACCTGGGGAAACAGGTACTGCTGCTTGAGATTCACCTCTGATAGAATACTCCTGATTTACCTGGGGAAACAGATGCTGCTGCATGAGACTCACCTCTGATAGAATACTCCTGCTTTACCTGGGGAAACAGGTACTGCTGCATGAGATTCACCTCTGATAGAATACTCCTGCTTTACCTGGGGAAACAGGTACTGCTGCATGAGATTCACCTCTGATAGAATAGTCCTGCTTTACCTGGGGAAACAGGTACTGCTGCTTGAGATTCACCTCTGATAGAATACTCCTGATTTACCTGGGGAAACAGGTGCTGCTGCATGAGACTCACCTCTGATAGAATACTCCTGCTTTACCTGGGGAAACAGGTACTGCTGCATGAGATTCACCTCTGATAGAATACTCCTGCTTTACCTGGGGAAACAGGTACTGCTGCATGAGATTCACCTCTGATAGAATACTCCTGCTTTACCTGGGGAAACAGGTACTGCTGAATGAGATTCACCTCTGATAGAATACTCCTGCTTTACCTGGGGAAACAGGTACTGCTGCTTGAGATTCACCTCTGATAGAATACCCCTGATTTACCTGGGGAAACAGGTGCTGCTGCATGAGACTCACCTCTGATAGAATACTCCTGCTTTACCCGGGGAAACAGGTACTGCTGCTTGAGATTCACCTCTGATAGAATACTCCTGATTTACCTGGGGAAACAGGTGCTGCTGCATGAGACTCACCTCTGATAGAATACTCCTGATTTACCTGGGGAAACAGGTACTGTTGCATGAGATTCACCTCTGATAGATGGGCATAGAATTCCTCAATGTGGCAGATGATTGGATGAGTCTCATGCTGAATAAAACATTATTATTATTATTATTAATAATAATGATGAATAAAACATTATTTTAACCCCCCCCCCCCCCGCATATATATATAGAGGAGTGGTTTAGTGTGCTTTTTAGCGTTAGCTTTCGGGCTAAGAGAATGCGCTGACGAGGAGTGGTTTAGTGTGCTTTTTAGCGTTAGCTTTCGGGCTAAGAGAATGCGCTGATGAGGAGTGGTTTAGTGTGCTTTTTAGCGTTAGCTTTCGGGCTAAGAGAATGCACTGACGAGGAGTGGTTTAGTGTGCTTTTTAGCGTTAGCTTTCGGGCTAAGAGAATGCGCTGATGAGGAGTGGTTTAGTGTGCTTTTTAGCGTTAGCTTTCGGGCTAAGAGAATGCGCTGATGAGGAGTGGTTTAGTGTGCTTTTTAGCGTTAGCTTTCGGGCTAAGAGAATGCGCTGATGAGGAGTGGTTTAGTGTGCTTTTTAGCGTTAGCTTTCGGGCTAAGAGAATGCGCTGATGAGGAGTGGTTTAGTGTGCTTTTTAGCGTTAGCTTTCGGGCTAAGAGAATGCGCTGATGAGGAGTGGTTTAGTGTGCTTTTTAGCGTTAGCTTTCGGGCTAAGAGAATGCGCTGACGAGGAGTGGTTTAGTGTGCTTTTTAGCGTTAGCTTTCGGGCTAAGAGAATGCGCTGAGGAGTGGTTTAGTGTGCTTTTTAGCGTTAGCTTTCGGGCTAAGAGAATGCACTGACGAGGAGTGGTTTAGTGTGCTTTTTAGCGTTAGCTTTCGGGCTAAGATAATGCGCTGATGAGGAGTGGTTTAGTGTGCTTTTTAGCGTTAGCTTTCGGGCTAAGAGAATGCGCTGATGAGGAGTGGTTTAGTGTGCTTTTTAGCGTTAGCTTTCGGGCTAAGAGAATGCGCTGATGAGGAGTGGTTTAGTGTGCTTTTTAGCTTTTTTTTTGTTTTATTTTAATTCACGAATAATGGAGCCTTGCATGTATAACAGTTTCAGACCAAGGGGCCAGCTCATATACATTTTTTTAATTATTATTTATTCTGGTCCACGTAATTTTTTTGTGTGCTAGTTGGCAACCAATTACAAACTCTTAAGGCCTTCTCCACATCACTGTCTGCACCTTCCACGTTGTACATGTTGTTGTATAATAATAAACAATCATTCCACCTTCCTGAGGAAAGGACCATTCCACTACATGTAATTCAAACTTTCTTCCAAATAGACACTACATACCAGAGTCTGATATAACTTGATTTATGGTAAAAAAAAAAAAGCATAAATACACATACCCAGGCTGATCAACTAGCACACGTAATTAATAAACACTCTCAATCAACCGGTCCAGTCTAAGTCCGTCAATTGCATGCATTCCCATGAGACGGTAAACAGGTCCGTTAATGACAGAAAAAAAACATAGCAGCAGCAGCAGCAGCAACAGAAAGTTCAGATAACCCCACTTTTATGTCTTTCTCAACCCCACCCAGTGTGGGCCTAAAAGTTGGTCTCTGCCCCCTGGGAGATATCTTTCATGGTCAACATTGGCCTCTGCTGGTTTTAATTAAGCATTACGTATGATGCTGGTTTGAATTCATCATTACATTTGACCCTTATTTATATGGTAGTTTTGATTAAATGTCATGATTTAATTATATCAGAAATGCCCTGGCCATGGTTTGACCATAGTAGTTCAATACATACTAATACAATGATCTAATGGGTTAGATGCTACTAACTGTAAGATTTTTCTAATCTTATTTCCTCAGTCTACAGTTTATGTGTGGGTGCATTGTGGAATACAAGTTAACATTTTCTCTATAATATGCAAGATTTGCTTGTAATAATACAAACTTTAATACTAATGTAAAGAGGAAGAGAAGCGTTTTCTTTGGATCTAATAAACTCTATTAGTTCTCAAACTGCACACACACATTTCCAAGCCCAGAGTGTTAGGCATTTTTTTAACGGGCTGTTTTTTTTAAGATTAGGGAGTGAAATGTTATCTCTTCAGATGGGCTAGGAACAAAATGTGTATTAATTTAGTTGTGTAGAACCCACAATTACTAGACCAATGAGGGAATAGCTCGGAGCGAAGGTTTAATCGTGATGTATTCCGCTAATGCTGTGGGAAAAGGTAAAAGTTATTTAGAAATATTATTATTTTATTTACTCGTGTATCTGACTCCAGTTAAAATTATAATTAAAAATTTGATTAAACATGCGCGGAGTCCGAGGATCGGGGTTCGCGCCCCGGTCCTGCCATATCCGAGCGTGGCCGGCGCCCTGTGGAAGCGGCAATTGGGCGCCGCTTCCGGGTGGGGGGAGGGACTCGGAGAGAATCACTGCCCGCACGGGACCCAGGCGAGTCGCGGTCAGTAAGTTCGAGGAGTCGCGCCCTGTAGAGGACGTGGCGACCTCCTTCCAACGTACCGATAGACGGGATTGTGCAACGGTGGTTCTCTAGCGGTTGCTACATGGGGGGGAATTGAATTAGAATAGGGGTTCAATTGGCTACTAAATTGGGAGAAAAAGGGAAAAAATCAGAAACAAAATTTAAAAAAAATAAATAAAAACATGCGTGGAGCTCGGAGTGGTTGAACTCTACTCGTCCTTAGCCACCATTACTCAACATATGCTTGCCAGAATCAGCATTATTGCTGAAGCTGAGTTCATTGGAGAACGCAGAGGTTGGGGGTCTAGCCAACACAATACATGCATTATATTTATCATAGATAGTTGCGAGCCCAGGTCAGAGTGCATTTAAAGGGCTCCTTAAGGCGAATTTGACAAGAACCGGCGTAGAACACCCATGGGTTCTCTTCACATCAAACCACCAGAACCATACACTACCAACCCTGTTTTGCAGGCAGAACTTGACTGCCTTTCCCAACCTGAGAACGCCACTTGCTGTACCAGGCTGCTGATCAGTCTTTCCTTGGTCAGAATTGTCCCCCTGAGTCTTCAGTCGTAATGTAGGCTGAAAAGGGTATAAGATAGATGAGAGTCATGGAGACCACGCAAGTTAAATATATAAAAAAATTTCATAATAGGCAGGGAGGTCATTAGCTTAGAATTAGCCCTGAGTTCTGACTCTGAAACTCAAGCCTACATCCCACAGTGCTTGGAACACTGCAGCTCAGATCATGCAAAAAAGCTGGAAAAAGGGTTGAAAAGAAAGATGCAGATTATGTGAAACATGGTAATTTATTAATGACAAATAATCACTGGTTAAAACTGTGAGAGCAAACACGAACACATTCAATGCCTATAGCTAAACACAGGATAACATGCTGCTAAGACAAATAAACATGAACAAGTTCACTAACAAAGTATATAACCAAATGATTCCGTACGGCGTGACTATGGTACCAGGAGAACTGTTAAGCGGATTAACCTCGAATATTTATTTGGGCTTCCCTTAAATGCAGTCTTGCGCAGTATTTCCACACTCCACAAGTCCCTTTGTTTGTCCAAATAAGGTCTGACAGGAAGAGATGTTTCACCACCCGGGGACCCCCCTCCAGGGAGAGAAACAGAGTCTACCCCTCCCAATCTAGTGATAGTAATAAGATTCTTTGAACGACGGCGCGTGATCTTATGATCTTCCCTATCATTTATCTAGATATCAGGTGAGGTCCCGGTGATGGCCACTTTATGTTCCAGATACTTATATGGACAAGCGCATCCCTGATAACCTATACAATCCTCCTTTCACATTCTTTATTCCTCCCCCTCCTATACTTTCACATACCACACACTTCAATTAGTATTATCCAGGTTCACCACATTTATCATATTATCCACAATTACTTTATACCTTTACAATTACTAATTTACATGTACATACATATGATGCAAGATATATATATATATATATACAGCTTTGTTTCAGTCCATTCCAATAAGCCATTCAGTTCAAGAGCCTTTGATCCTGTGAACAACCTGGGTTACTCATTATGAGGATCAAACCTCCTACAAAATGCCTTCTAAAGTCCAGTTGTAGGGTCAATTCCAGCTGTAGTTTATGAGGCTATGAGAGGTCAGAGGAAAAAGGTTCTCAGGCCACCTGGTATATTGTTTTATTGCGCCCTCAAGGAAGTCGCCACCAGCTCCCAGGGTTTATGACTGATAATCAATTTTTCAGCCTTACATTTGCCTGTGTGTGTATGTGTGTCCAGTGTGTGAATGGGTCCATTACCTAATATATAAATGTAACTAAAACGGTCTCTGGGAAAATTAGGGAGACGCGCATTCTGTTAGAATGTGTTTTGCAATATAGCTGTTTTTGTATTAGGTCTAACACTCCTGCTACTGAAAAACAACCAGCCATTGTCTATTTCAGCTACTTTTAATTTATGCTGACTTCTGCTGAGATCAAGTTTTTCCCTTGTATTTTCTTGCATGTGTGTGTGTCCTTGACTTTAAGGCCACAGATGTGCGATGTGTGCGCTTTTGGGCCTTTACAGCTGTTTTTTTGTAAGACACCCTAACACAGAAAAACATCTTATTAACACAATTGTTTCATATAGTAGGTCCTACAGTGGTTTGTAATAATATATAAATAATGAATAATCTATATATTTTCACAACAATGTGACTCCAAGGACACAACTGAGCATGTCTGTTGAGCGCAAAAATTATACTTCCTGGTTCGGAGCAGCTCCACCAGATTAATCAGGAAGAGCAGCTCCTTTAGTTATCTTGTGCGTTTTTTCCGACCAAGGAGTGCACCGTCGGTATGGAGACTGTGAACTCTGACTGGGCTTTGTCGACACAGAGACTACGATCCCCTGACTGGGCTCTGTCGGCATGGAGACTACCTTGGTTGTCCCTGACAATCCCCTGCTGCTAATTAAACCCAAGTGGCAGGTCTGTTAAGCTGGAGTCTGGTTACAGAAAACTCAATGCAGCTCACTCACTAACACATACACACACACACACACACACACATACATTTACAAACTCGCTTTTACACACACATACACACTCACTTACACACACAAACACACACACACACACACACACTCTTACACACACACACACACACTTGCTTAAACACACACTTACTAGATGCTTCTCATTTGGAAAAAGACAATTATTGCATACAGCTTGAAGTCTAAAAATTATACAGACAGTAAGGTTGGAATAAATGAGAACAAATACCTGAATCAGTCCAGACTGATAGCTGTGAACAAGAGAGATTGTGTGTGTTTTATAAGCTGTTGAGAGTCTGCTCTATCTCTACACTCACTGCTCTGCTCAGCTTGGCCTCAGTCCAACACCACTCCTCCTTCAGCTGTGGGCAGAACCAGGAAGTCACTCCCGCTCTCACTGTCACGCAGATTCACAGAAACAAAACTTAACTCTGTCTCTGTCAGTTTGAGCAGTAAAATGGCACAGGCTGCAGGTGTTCTGGATCAGGACCAGTTCAGCTGTCCGATCTGTCTGGATCTACTGAAGAATCCAGTGGCTATTCCTTGTGGACACAGTTACTGTATGGGCTGTATTAAGGGCTGCTGGGATCAGGATGATCATACTGGTGTCTACAGCTGTCCCCAGTGCAGAGAGACCTTCACTCCAAGGCCTGTTTTGAACAAAAACACCATGCTGGCTGAAGTGGTGGAGAATCTAAAGAAGACAGGACTCCAAGCTGCTCCTCCTGCTCACTGTTACGCTGGACCTGGAGATGCGCCATGTGATGTCTGCACTTGGAGAAACCGCAAAGCCATCAAGTCCTGTCTGGTGTGTCTGGCCTCTTACTGTGAAACTCACCTCAAACTTCACGATGAACTCAAACCAGGAAACACGCATAATGTGATCAATGCTACTGGACACCTGCGGGAGAACATTTGCCCTCAACATAAAAAACTGCTGGAGGTTTACTGTCGTGACGATCAGCAGTGTATCTGCTATCCGTGTATGATGGATGAACACAGAGGCCATGATACAGTCTCAGCTGCAGCAGAAAGGACAGAGAAACAGGTAATGACTGCAGCTCTTCACTGACAGCTTTGATACTGGATATAATACAGGAGAGGCACAGTTTAGAATTGAACTGATTGAAAAACTTTCAAAATACACTCCCTAAAAATACATAATACATTTCTTATTGAAAAGGTTTTCCTAATTCACGGTTCAGTAAAATTACATTATACATTATAATTGGACCTGGTGAACTGGGAACAGTGGGCTTGCCATGTTTTGGAAAAATGTAGTTGAACACATTTACGAAGGGAAACAGTCACAGTGCAAAACATTCGCTATATTGCGGCTCTGTTGTGGCCGCAGATACCAACACATCAACGACTAATTTACTATGACCCCAACACACCAATTGCAATTTTGCAGTTGTAGATGCCCCACAAAAAGTCTCGTTATATCTGAAAATAAATGAGAAGTGATTAGTAGAAAACATTTAAAATTCTGTCTCCTTTTGAGTGTTATACAGTAGAGATGTATTCATTCTGCCGACCACGGATGTGCGTATACAGCCCGACACCTTTCTCCAGCATCCTGTGTGTGAGATATCGGCTCTATCACTGCAGACGAATTATCGCCTGCATTCCGGAGTTCTAAAAATTCCCACGCAAAGAGGAGAGTCACAATTAATGCATGCTTTAGTAAATCAGAAAGAATACTTAATTGGCCTAATTTACATAATCTCTATGCTGTTGTAGCATGTTCACTCCAGGTATACATTTATGTATAAAGATATTTTAATGATGCATCAAAAGGAAAGTCACAGAGTGACGTAATCTCTGCAAATTACATCCGAATAGCGATTTTGAATAAGTACGGCCGTTTAGTAAATCCTGCGTAGATATTGCAACCTTGTAGCGAATGCTTTAGCATCAGAAGAGCAGTCGCTATCCTTTAGTAAATCCAGCCCTGATTGTAATGTGTAATGAAAACATACTGTCCACAGAAGCAGCTGGGGGCAACACAGAATAAATTCCAGCAGAGAATCCAGGAGAGAGAGAAGGAGCTGCAGGATCTGAGACAGGCTGTGCAGTCACTCAAGGTGGGTACTGACCAGAGGAGAAGACAACAGCTGGCTGCTGGAAGAGCCATTTCAGGAGTCAGTCAGGGCTCTTCTCCAGTCAGCCAGTGAGGAGTCCAGTGTTGGGTCACTTTCCAGCCCTGTGGGGCTCAATCCCACTGAGCCACACTGTGGGGAACAGGCTGTCTGGGGTCCCAGTAAGAGTTGAGTGAAAGGCCTAGTTATAATGTACAGCCCTCCTCTCCCTGTGTCTACTAACAGCGCTCTGCACAGGCAGCAGTGGAGGACAGTGAGAGGATCTTTACTGAGATGATCCGCTCCATTGAGAGAAGGTGCTCTGAGGTGAAAGAGCTGATCAGAGATCAGGAGAAGGCTGAAGTGAGTCGGGCTGAAGGACTCCTGGAGCGACTGGAGCAGGAGATTGCTGAGCTGAGGAGGAGAGATGCTGAGATGGAGCAGCTTTCACACACAGAGGATCACATCCATTTCCTCCAGGTAACATCACTGGCTCTCTGACAGACTGCACTATGTACATTGTACATACATGGTGAGGCGTGTTCCTCATTTACAAAGATATGCTCCTGGAATCTGTACAGAAATCTGTCTTGAGACTTTTCTCTGTCTGTCTGTCTGTCTCTATGCAGAGCTGTCAGTCTCTTTGTGCCCATCCTGGAGCTGGAGACTTACCCAGCATCACTGTCAGTCCATATGCCTCTTTTGATGCTGTGAGGAAATCTGTCTCTGAACTGAAAGAGCAACTGGATGTGGAACTGGTCAAAATTTCTCAATCAGGTTGTTAAAATCTTTAAGTTTTTTTTTTTTTTCCAGTTATTATTCCACCCAAAAATGGAGTGAATACAATTGTCAGTTACACTGTGCAGTAGATATTCATAATATTTTAAAACCATCTCAGTGTCGACATTATCCTCCATCCTCATTGTAAAGTTTCTCTCTTTCCCACCCTCTATATACAAACTGTCTTTATTTTTATCATTTTCTCTCACTCTGTCTCTGCAGTGAATGAAGTCCATATTGTAGAGCCCAGGACCAGAGAGGATTTCTTACAGTGTGAGTGCTCGCTCTGAAACTCTCAGCTGCGACACACATACACACACACACACACACACACACACACACACACACACACACACACACACAAACACACATATGCAGACTCACACACAGTGTTAATTACTAAGAGTTTATTGAATTACTGGCTGAGCTTATTTAATTATTTATTTACATACTTATACAGACCCACACAACTTTCCTCTATAAATAAAAATATTGTATTTTTAAATTACTCTTCTGTAACAAAAATGAAAAATAACTACTCTTTCATAAAAAACAAAAACAAATGCATGGATGCATGTCGAGATGAAATATCATGCTGCATAGTATGTGTGGAGAAAAGATGGACCTGTCCTCATATAAAATATTAACCTTCCCCTCCATCAGATTCCTGTCAGCTCACACTGGACCCAAACACAGTGAATAACGACCTCCGTCTGTCTGAGGGGAACAGAAATGTGACCATTATGGAAGATACCCAGTCATATCCGGCTCATCCAGAGAGATTTGAATATAGGGGCCAACTGCTGTGCAAAGAGGGTCTGTCTGGCTGCTGTTACTGTGAGGCTGAGTGGAATGGGAAAGGGGAGGTTTGTATAGCAGTCTCATATAAAGAGATCAGCAGGAAAGGGCAGGGTGATAACTCTACAATGGGATATAATAAGATGTCCTGGAGTTTGTACTGTACTCCCTCCAGTTACTCTTTCAGGCACAATAATAAGATCAATAAAATCCCTGTTCCCTCCTCCTCCAGAATAGGAGTGTACCTGGATCACAGGGCAGGAACTCTGTCCTTCTACAGCGTCTCTGACACAATGACCCTCCTGCACAGAGTCCAGACCACATTCACTCAGCCCCTATATCCTGGGTTTAGAGTTCGCACTGTTGGATCTTCTGTAAAACTGTGTGATCTGGGAAGAGAGAGAGGGAAGATCAGCTGTAATCAGAGTGAGAGAAAAACACCACAGTGAGATAGAGAGGAGAAGTAAATAAAATATTAAAGATGAAAGTTTGTCTGAGGGGCTCAGTTAGTAAAGACCCTCACCATGAGCACAACTTTACACCTCTACCAGCACTGGGGTCAGAGGAGCACATTTTACACAGTTCTACACCTCTAACAGCACTGGGGTCAGAGGAACACATTTTACACAGTTCTACACCTCTACCAGCACTGGGGTCAGAGGAGCACATTTTACACAGTTCTACACCTCTACCAGCACTGGGGTCAGAGGAGCACATTTTACACAGTTCTACACCTCTACCAGCACTGGGGTCAGAGGAACACATTTTACACAGTTCTACACCTCTACCAGCACTGGGGTCAGAGGAACACATTTTACACAGTTATACACCTCTACCAGCACTGGGGTCAGAGGAGCACATTTTACACAGTTCTACACCTCTACCAGCACTGGGGTCAGAGGAACACATTTTACACAGTTCTACACCTCTACCAGCACTGGGGTCAGAGGAGCACATTTTACACAGTTCTACACCTCTACCAGCACTGGGGTCAGAGGAGCACATTTTACACAGTTCTACACCTCTACCAGCACTGGGGTCAGAGGAGCACATTTTACACAGTTCTACACCTCTACCAGCACTGGGGTCAGAGGAGCACATTTTACACAGTTCTACACCTCTACCAGCACTGGGGTCAGAGGAGCACATTTTACACAGTTCTACACCTCTACCAGCACTGGGGTCAGAGGAGCACATTTTACACAGTTCTACACCTCTACCAGCACTGGGGTCAGAGGAGCACATTTTACACAGTTCTACACCTCTACCAGCACTGGGGTCAGAGGAGCACATTTTACACAGTTCTACACCTCTACCAGCACTGGGGTCAGAGGAACACATTTTACACAGTTCTACACCTCTACCAGCACTGGGGTCAGAGGAACACATTTTACACAGTTCTACACCTCTACCAGCACTGGGGTCAGAGAAGCACATTTTACACAGTTCTACACCTCTACCAGCACTGGGGTCAGAGGAACACATTTTACACAGTTCTACACCTCTACCAGCACTGGGGTCAGAGGAGCACATTTTACTTCTCTTTAGATTGTCCCTAAGTCACTATACAGTAGTCCATCTGCAGTTGCTATGCGTCAAAGGGGGAAAGGTCATACAAGCGTAAGGGATCGTTTCTTGCGTAAAAGATCATGTGAAGTTTGCAGAGAATGTTTATATTTTATATTTTATATTGTAATAACTATTAAAAAATCGAATGAAATTTATGGTTTTAATCTTTGTATTTTTATTTTTTTCAGTTTTTCCTTGATTATCTATTTATTTACTTCTATACACAGAGTGGTAACATAGTTTATATTATAAACATAGAAATCATATCATGTATTATCTCAGGGAAATAGGCTCATGTAATCACCATTTTAAACGGGAGAGGTTTCTTATCACTTGTAATATTTTATCTTTATGCTGGAAACACCACATCATATACCTGCAAATCATACTTTCTATTAAAATAACTAAATAACAATTGACTGATTACTTTATAATTAAAGTTTTTTTTGGAATCAATAACATTTTTAAATGCTTTAAGAACTGTGGTCTTGTGTTTGTTTCTGGGTAGAAAGAGATCCTGATTGGTTAAAGGTATCAGGTAATAATCTTAATCTCACATAAGATAGCCCTGATTTACCTGGGGAAACAGGTGCTGCTACTTGAGATTCACCTCTGATAGAATACTCCTGCTTTACCTGGGGAAACAGGGACTGCTGTATGAGATTCACCTCTGATAGAATACTCCTGCTTTACCTGGGGAAACAGGTACTGCTGCAGGTGATTCACCTCTGATAGAATACTCCTGCTTTACCTGGGGAAACAGGTACTGCTGCATAAGATTCACCTCTGATAGAATACTCCTGATTTACCTGGGGAAACAGGTACTGCTGCATGAGATTCACCTCTGATAGAATACTCCTGCTTTACCTGGGGAAACAGGTACTGCTGCATGAGATTCACCTCTGATAGAATACTCCTGATTTACCTGGGAAAACAGGTACTGCTGCATAAGATTCACATCTGATAGAATACTCCTGCTTTACCTGGGGAAACAGGTACTGCTGCATGAGATTCACCTCTGATAGAATACTCCTGCTTTACCTGGGGAAACAGGTACTGCTGCATGAGATTCACCTCTGATATAATACTCCTGCTTTACCTGGGGAAACAGGTACTGCTGTATGAGATTCACCTCTGATAGAATACTCCTGCTTTACCTGGGGAAACAGGTACTGCTGTATGAGATTCACCTCTGATAGAATACTCCTGATTTACCTGGGGAAACAGGTACTGCTGTATGAGATTCACCTCTGTTAGAATACTCCTGCTTTACCTGGGGAAACAGGTACTGCTGTATGAGATTCACCTCTGATAGAATACTCCTGATTTACCTGGGGAAACAGGTACTGCTGCATGAGATTCACCTCTGATAGAATACTCCTGCTTTACCTGGGGAAACAGGTACTGCTGCATGAGATTCACCTCTGATAGAATACTCCTGATTTACCTGGGGAAACAGGTACTGCTGCATGAGATTCACCTCTGATAGAATACTCCTGATTTACCTGGGAAACAGGTACTGCTGCATAAGATTCACCTCTGATAGAATACTCCTGCTTTACCTGGGAAAACAGGTACTGCTGCATAAGATTCACCTCTGATAGATGGTGATGAAGAATTCCTCAATGTGACAGATGACTGGCTCAGTCTCATGGCGAATAAAACATATTATTTTTAATTATTGTATACACATGTTTTTTCTCCCCACACTTGACCAGTCCGATTGATAAAATATTGGAAAGATTAGATTTGAAGAAAAAACATGAGCGTTAAACAGAAAATTAAATAATGGTCATTCGGTGCACACAACAAAACCAGCTTTAATGCTTTTCTCCACAAGACAGGAATTAGATAGTGAAATATTCCATATGTATGATTGATAATGACAGTAATAATACAATCCATAAGTAGGAGTTTGTGAGTGACTGCAGTCTCTGTGCTGGTGCAGTTCCCTCTCTCTATGTACTCTGGCTTTATTCCATCACCACACCTCAGGTATGAAACAGGTAGTGAAAAATCACATTTTTATCTCTGTCTCTGTCAGTGTGAGCAGTAACATTTAACACCATCGGAGAAGTTGGCCTCACACATCTCATATTCCCCATTCATTTTAATAAGAGTGCCAATGCTTTGAGCTCCGCACATGTGCAGTAGTCTACAGGCTTGCTTTGAGCTCCGCACATGTGCAGTAGCCTACAGGCTTGCTTTGAGCTCCGCACATGTGCAGTAGCCTACAGGCTTGCTTTGAGCTCCGCACATGTGCAGTAGCCTAGAGGCTTGCTTTGAGCTCCGCACATGTGCAGTAGCCTACAGGCTTGCTTTGAGCTCCGCACATGTGCAGTAGCCTACAGGCTTGCTTTGAGCTCCGCACATGTGCAGTAGCCTACAGGCTTGCTTTGAGCTCCGCACATGTGCAGTAGCCTACAGGCTTGCTTTGAGCTCCGCACATGTGCAGTAGCCTACAGGCTTGCTTTGAGCTCCGCACATGTGCAGTAGCCTACTGGTTTACTTCCTGATGTTTCACAGCTTCGGCTAAGGGCTGTCTAGAGCTGTGAGTCTCTCTGTGCCCCTCCTTAACCTGGTGACTTACCCAGTATCGCTGTTAGTCTCTCTGTGCCCCTCCTGAACCTGGTGACTTACCCAGTATCGCTGTTAGTCTCTCTGTGCCCCTCCTGAACCTGGAGACTTATCCAGTATCGCTGTTAGTCTCTCTGTGCCCCTCCTGAACCTGGTGACTTACCCAGTATCACTGCCAGTCTCTCTGTGCCCCTTCTGGACATGGAGACTTACCTTTGTTCATGCAAACTGATCGTATACCATTGAACAAAATTGGGGAAGCATTAAAAAATGTTTGTGTGGGTATAAAAGCAATTATCATTATAAACCAATATATTCATTAGAAAACCTGTTTCTTTTGCACACAAACACTTTACCGGATCAGAATGAGGCAGACTGCATACACAGCTGGATATACACTAAAGCGATGCAGGTGAAGTACCTTGCTCAAGAGTACAACTGCAGTGTCCTACCTGGGAATCAAACCTTTTCGGTTCTTTATACATTATACTGCACTGCCGCCCTACATTCTACATTAACCATGTTTGACCAGGTCAGAGGTTGTTTACCCTGTGACAACAAATAAATGTTACATTTTGTTTTTTTTCCACTGTATATATGACAGAAATGGGAAAGGACAAGAGAGAGAAGTACAATGTGAGAACTACATCTCAACAGGAAGAGAGATCCTTTAGTCTTTCAGTGAATTTTACACACACTTTTCCACACCATCACAGAGATGCATGCAAGCACACAGGCACCTTATAGTAAAATATAAATAAGAATCTGTAATATAGAAAGGGCCAGATGAAGCTGTGAACAGCAGCACAGCAGTGAGAGATATTTTGTGTTTTATGAGCTGCTGAAAGTCTGCTCTCTCTCTCTCTCTCTCTCTCTCTCTCTCTCTGGAGTGCGTGCGTGCGTGTATGAGGGTGGCGGTGCTGAGAGAGCTGTGTGTTTGGATCTTTGCTATTCCTTTCTATTTTTCCTTTATATCCTACATCTTTTTTCTCTACATTTCTGGTCATTCTTTTATCTCTTTCTTTATTGTACTGGTTGTATTGTTCGTTGTATTGTAGTTGATCGAGGGGTAAGAACTGCCAAGTGCGGCAGTTCAGGTTTGGGAAATGGCGGCTCACCCCGACGGGGGAGCGCACTCCCTCTCCCTCCAAAATGGTTTTAGGTGCGTCCCCGAGGCGGGTGCTACTATTGAAGAAGTACTCATGGCTGTGGGAGAGACAGTTGGACACAATAGCATTATTTCGGCATCGAGGATGAATAAAGCTGTTGTCGTGTTCTTAAAAAATGAAAAATGTGTCAGTCAGCTAATTGAGAGTGGTCTCTGGGTGAAGGAGACTTTTGTGCAAATAACACCGCTGTCAACACCGGCAGTAAAAGTTACTATTTCAAATGTTCCACCATTCATTAAGAACGAAGCTATTGAGAGAGAACTGAACCGTTTTGGTAAGTTTGCAAGTGCGATAAAAATGATACCACTCGGGTGTAAAAATACAGCATTAAAACACGTCCTATCCTTTCGGAGAGACAAGTTTTTATGTTTTTAAGTTCGCCCACCAAAACTCTGGAGGTTTCTTTCCGTGTAGCTCACGGGGAAAGCTCCTATATGATCTATGCCAGCACTGATAGTTTACGTTGTTTTGAGTGTGGTGACATTGGTCATAAGAGATTTATGTGTCCACATAAGGAAAAAGAATGAGAAAATAACCGATCGAGTGAATTAGGACCGAAACGGAGCGAAAACGAGCCGGAGGTAGAGTGTACTGTGGTTGTGGTGGAGAAACCCCTTTCAACTGATATTATGGAGTCGGTAGACCCGGGTGAAGGACCTTCCTCTGTAAAGGAGGTAAGTACAGAATCGCCGGGCTTGGAAAATGTGCAACAGGGTGACGATGAGAGGCAAGATATTTTGATAAACACGAAAATAAAGGATGACTGCGTTGGGCCTGATAGCAATGTCGGGCAGAGTAACAGTGATGGGCAGAATAGCAGTGCTCCACAGGCTAGTAAGCAGGGAGTGCAGCAAAGTTCAGAACATAGATCACTGGAGACGGAAGAGGTTGCAGATGAAGCAATGGGAGAAGAGGATAGGTGGTCCGATGACTCCGATATCTCTTTTAGCCAAATGAATGATCACGGAACGCTATATTCTGTAGAACAAATTAATGATTTTCTAGACAAAACTAAAGGGAAATCAGTAGACTTAGGGGTTTTTTCCCCCGATCTTGATAAGTTTGTGCTTTCGGCCAAAAAGGCACAGAAAAGCGTTGGTTATGATATTCTAGATAGGCAAAAACGTTTCCGTCTAAAGAAACATGTAACACTAATTCGAAAGGGGAAAAGTGCAAAAAGCACTGGAACATCTAGATCGTTTAAAAAGCAAGAATAAATGTACTTGACCACATTTGTAGTTTTCTGTTATCTTTTCCATCTGTTTTTCCGAATTTCTTTCTCTCACTCTATGGAAGTTTTACGGATAGGATCTTTAAACGTAAATGGGGCTAGGGATAAAGGCAAACAGGCCATATTGCTAGAGTATATTAAAATGAAACAAACACATGTAACTTTTTTACAAGAGACACATAGTGACATAAATAATGAAGTAGAGTGGGGGTTATGGTGGGATGGAGAATATGCCATCAGTCATGGCTCAAATGTAAGCGCAGGGGTTGGAATTTTCTTTACTCCAAATGCAAATGTCAACATATTATCAAGACTAGAAGTCGAAAAAGGCCGTATTCTGGTCGTTAGGGCGGAAATAAAGGAAAACCACTACAGTTTTGTTAACATATATGCCCCTAATAGAGGGGGGGATCGGGTTAGTCTTTTTAACAAATTAAAAGTTGCTTTAAATAACATTGATAGTGAAGACATTTTGGTGGTGGGGGGGGATTGGAATTGCACCCTTGATTTTACTATGGATAGAAATGGTGAAGAGCCTTATCCATTTTCAACAACTGTTTTAGCTGGGATTACAACCCAATTTGATTTATCCGATGTGTGGAGGGAGAGAAACCCTGGTGTAAAGCTCTACACCTGGACAAAGATATTGAGTGAAAGGGTAAGAGCAGCACGCTTAGACCGAATCTATGTGAGCAAGGCAGTGATCAACAGAGTCGTAGCTACACATTCTTTTCCAACCAGTTTTTCAGACCATCATTTTGTTACTGTAAACCTGACAGTCTTGCACACTACCCCACGGAGTTCCTATTGGAAGTTTAATTCCAAACTTATACAGGATACTGTTTTTTGTGAAAAATTTAAACTTTTCTGGAGAGATTGGAGTGAGCAGAAAGACGAATATGAAAACTTACTACAATGGTGGGATGTAGGGAAAACACAAATTAGGGTTTTCTGCCAACAGTATACCTCTCACTCTACAGAAAAACTGAAACAAACTATACACAAATTAGAACAAGATATCAGTAAAATTCAGTCAGACATGGTAGTACAGTACAATACAAACTTACGCATTAATATAACAGGTAAAAAAATGGAATTGGGAGACATACTGCAAAAAAAGGCCAAAGAGGCACTGGTAAGATCTCATTATACCAGCATACAAGATATGGATGCTCCTACCACTTTCTTTTTTAATTTGGGCAAGGGCACAGCCCAGAAAAAATCTATGCACTGCCTCCGCTCTCCTGATGGGACAGAAACATCAGACCCAATGGAGATGCGCAGACTCGCTGTTGATTTTTATTCCGAGTTGTTTAAGGCAGAAGGCTCAGAAGGACATTGCGCAGAAGAGCTATTTCAGCTTCTTCCCTCATTGGACCAGCAAGACAAAGAGATCTTGGAAAGTGAGCTTTTATTTGAAGAAGTGACTGAGGCAGTGCACCAGCTCTCCATGGGTCGTGCACCTGGAATTGATGGACTGCCAATGGAGTTTTATAAAACATTCTGGGGAGTCATCGGACGGGACTTTTTAAATGTTTTAAGGTGTAGTTTTGCAGCAGGGACTCTTCCCAAAAGCTGCCAGCGTGCGGTTCTGTCTCTGCTTCCAAAAAAAGGAGACCTAAGCCTTTTGAAGAACTGGCGTCCAGTAGCTCTTCTTTGTTCTGACTATAAGGTCTTTTCTAGATGTATTGCAAACAGGTTAAAAACTGTGTTAGGAAAACTTATTCAGAATGACCAGTCCTATTGCATACCAGAAAGATCCATTTATGAAAATCTATTTTTGATGCGTGACTTGTGGGATTATGCTAATGTCCATGAGATAGAGTTTGGTTTTCTTTCTCTAGATCAAGAGAAAGCATTTGATAGGGTTGATCACGAATATTTATTTAAAACACTAAAAATGTTTGGGTTTGGGGAAGTGTTTGTCTCATGGGTGAAACTATTGTATGCAGGTGCTACATGTATGGTGAAAATAGGGGGGGGAGGTCTGAGCGTTCCAGTGAATGTACAGAGGGGAATTCGGCAGGGATGCCCCCTATCTGGCCAACTTTATGCATTGGTGATAGAACCGTTACTCTGCATGCTGCGGAGGAATTTAGAGGGGCTAAATGTCCAAGGAAAAACAAACGAGGAGGCGATAAAGTTGTCTGCCTATGCAGATGATATAGCAATAATAATTAAGAGCTCAAAAGATGTACAGGCTGTAGAACGGGTACTCAGGGTCTATGAGCAAGCTTCATCTGCGAGAGTGAACTGGGGGAAGACCGAAGCAGTATGGTGTGGAACATGTAATCGGGAGGGTGGCTTTTCTTTGCCAGTCCTCCCAGGTAATGTACAATGGGGGAGATCAGGTTTTAAATATTTGGGGGTTTACTTGGGCACAGATGAATATAAGAAGAAGAATTGGGAGGGCACAGTGGAAACAGTGTGCGCCAAGTTGTCTAAATAGAAATGGTTGCTACCTCAGCTATCGTATAGGGGAAGAGCCCTGATCATTAATAATCTGGTCGCTGCTACATTATGGCACAGATTCACTGTTCTGAACCCTCCGGTGAATCTGGTTGAGGAAATACAGAAGACACTGGTAAATTTTTTCTGGACTGGGAATCACTGGCTAAGGGCAGCAGTGCTCTATCTGCCAGTCAATGAGGGAGGTCAAGGACTAATTGATATCAAAAGCAGAGTGGCAGCTTTTCGCTTGCAGGCTGTCCAACGCCTGCTGTATCATGACCACCACAAGTGGATGGATGTTGCCTGCGCCCTCTTGAACAGGGTAGGACGGATGGGCCTCAATAGGCATTTGTTTTTAATGTTACTGAGCAAAATGTACTTGGTAGGACTCACTCCTTTTTACAGCGCAGTCATACATGTGTGGCAGCTCCTCGCTGTATCACGGGATAATACCACCACACCTGGTTATTGGACCCTTGAGGAGCCTTTGTTTTTTAATCCATTACTGCACATTGGGACACTGGATTCTTTGACAGTGCGGTCTGGCCTGATGGAGGCAGGAATTACAAAAATACGCCATCTGCGGACGAGAGATGGGTGGTTGACAGCAGGACAGGTGGCAGCCAAGGCGGGTTTTAAATCTATCCGCACTTTTCAGAAGATGCTGGAAGAACTCTGCACTTCCCTGCCTTCTTCAATACAAGAATATTTGAACAGAATAACTGGGATGGACACTGAAGTTGAAGAGTCAACGTTCCCAGAGATAACTGTAGCAGCTGAGCTGGGGGACTGGCATGAAAGCGAGGGGATGATCCTTTCTTTTAAAACACCTGAACTTGGGTTTTTTAGTAAAGTAAAAAAAAAAGGCGCTTTACACTGTCTGTGTAAAAGCTCTAAATCTCCGTTCTCTCAGCAATCTGAAATACTCAAAATGGTCATTTTTTTTAGGGTCAGGTTCTTCCCCGAAAGGTAGCTGGAGGTCTCTGTACAAAAGGCCCATTGAAAGAAGGACAGGAGACCTTCAGTGGCGTATTGTACATGGAGCGATAGCTACAAACAGATACAAGGCGCACCTGGATCCTTCTGTGGGGCAGGGATGTCCTTTTTGTGGGGACTCCGAAACTCATTTTCATATTTTTTTAGGGTGTCCACGTTTACAAATGATTTTACAATTGGTAAAAGGGTGGTGTGTGGCACTGGGGTTTTTATTTACAGATGCACTTTTTGTCTTTGGGCCAAGGTACTCAGTTAAAAAAAGAAAAAAAGTTGTGTTACTAAATTTTTTGATAGGCAAAGCAAAAATGTCTATCTGGTTGACACGCCGAAATAAGATTGAAGGCAGTGGGGGACTTGATCCAGATAAAATTGTGAGAGGGTTGATAAAGGGAAGACTGGTGTTGGAGCATTCGTATTATGCTTTAATTGGGAATGTTGACGATTTCTTTGCAATTTGGGGGGTGGATGGATGTATTTGCAAACCCGATGAAGGTGAGGGTTTTGAATTGAAGCTTTAAAGCTCTGAGGTGGTGTAGACTACTAATGTTGTACTGAAAATAGTTTTTTAAGGTATTTCTTTCTAGTTTATTTTCTTTTTTCTTTTCTCCTTTTAAAATTCTTTTACAATAATTTTACTTTTTTCCATATTTCTTTTCCTTATTTCATTTTCTCGGGTTGTGTTTTTGTTGTTGTTGTATGTCAATGTTGGTCATTCATAATTTTCTCCCTTTTTTTGGGAATAAAGGGAAGTTTAAAAGTCAAAAAGTCTCTCTCTCTCTCTCTCTCTCTCTCTCTCTCTCTACAGTCACTGCTCTGCTCAGCCTGGCTTCAGTCCAACACCACTCCTCCTGCAGCTGTGGGCAGAACCAAGTCACTCCCACTCTCTCTGTTACGCAGTTTCACAGAAACGAAACTTAACTCTGTCTCTGTCAGTGTGAGCAATAAAATAGCAGCGGCCAGTATCTTGGTGGGTCTGTTCAGAACCAGGAAATATCACACAGATTGAAAAAACCTATAGTACATTCTGAACTAATACTAATCTCTGTGACTTTGAGCATTAAAATGGCTGAGGCTGCAGGTCTTCTGGATCAGGACCAGTTCAGCTGTCCAATCTGTCTGGATCTACTGAAGGACCCGGTGGCTATTCCCTGTGGACACAGTTACTGTATGGGCTGTATTAAAGGCTGCTGGGATCAGGATGATCATACTGGTGTCTACAGCTGTCCCCAGTGCAGAGAGACCTTCACCGCAAGGCCTGTTTTAAGAAAAAACACCATGCTGGCTGAAGTGGTGGAGAAACTGAAGAAGACAAGACTCCAAGCTGCTCCTCCTGCTCACTGTTACGCTGGACCTGGAGACGTGGCGTGTGATGTCTGCACTGGGAGAAAGCGCAAAGCCGTCAAGTCCTGTCTGGTGTGTCTGGCCTCTTACTGTGAAACTCACCTCCAGCCTCACTATGAATCTCCTCCTCTTAAGAAGCACAAACTGGTCAAAGCCACTGGAAACCTGCAGGAGCAGATCTGCTCTCATCATGACAAACTGTTGGAGGTTTACTGTCGAACTGACCAGCAGTGGATCTGTTATTTGTGTCTGATGGATGAACACAGAGGCCATGATACAGTCTCAGCTGCAGCAGAAAGGACAGAGAAACAGGTAAGTACTGGAGCTCTTAACTGGCATCTCTGATACTGGATATAATACTGGAGAGAAACAGTTTATAATTTAACTGATTGAAAACCTTTGAAAACACACATTTTGTATTGAAAGAGTTTTCCAAATTCACAATTCAGTATATGTATCAGTTACTGTAAAAAAAAAAAAACATTTGATTTTTAATTTAAGGTGAAATTGGAACAGTGGGGATGCCATGTTTTGGAAAAAACAGACAGGTATGTTATACAGTATACAATCTGAATGTTATATGAAATGTATTTTACATGTTATACTGTCCTGATCACGGTGAGCCATGTGCTAGAGCCTGTAGCACAGCTGACTATCAGCCCACATGTGATTCCCCGTGTGGACAGGGGTCTGATCCCCACCAGGGCATTTTCTCAGCAGGGGTCCCTTCTACCCTCTCTGTTTTCTACCTGTCTGATTAAAGCAATAAATTCAAAAGTAGACTGAGATTGTTCTGTTCTCCTATAAAAAAAAAAACCTGATCATGATTTAGCTCTCGCTAACATATAGCATGATGGGGAAGTCTAAATATTCATGTGTCTAAATAGGAGTTCAATCTGCATGATTTTTACAGTGGTTTCATGGGCCATTTCTTCTACTTAGCTCTGTAAAAATAAAATCTTATCTTAAAAAGGTACATTTTATTAGATTTGAGCATTTGAAATACTGAATCCACTTGTTGAGTGATTTTTAGGTCTGATATCCACAGTGATAAGAACAGAAAGTGAACCCAAGTCAGCTCTCTGTGACAGCTCTGTTCACACCCCTCACCCCCCTATTCACTCCCTGAATGACAATCAACACGGCTGGAGCAGCTAGTTCACTCACACAGTTTAGAAGCTTTACCTGTAAGGCCAGGACACTTCTACACACTGACCTGCGGGATTTCATAAGGATGAGTGCTTAGGTCATGTCCGTAGTTTATAATTACTTTTTATTATTGAACAAATGTGAACACAATGCACAGTAATACAACTGGGAAAATAATCTATCCACAGAAGCTGCTGGGGGCGACACAGACTGAATTCCAGCAGAGAATCCAGGAGAGAGAGAAGGAGCTGCAGGATCTGAGACAGGCTGTGCAGTCACTCAAGGTGGGTACTGACCAGAGGAGAAGACAACAGCTGGCTGCTGGAAGAGCCATTTCAGGGCTCAGTCAGGGCTCTCCTCCAGTCAGCCAGTGAGGAGCCCAGTGTTGGGCCACTTTCCAGCCCTGTGGGGCTCAATCCCACTGAGCCACACTGCTGGGAACAGGCTGTCTGGGGTCCCAGTAAGAGCTGAGTGAAAGGCCTTGTTAAACTGTACAGCCCACTTCTCTCTGTGTCTCTGAACAGCGCTCTGCACAGACAGCAGTGGAGGACAGTGAGAGGATCTTTACTGAGATGATCCGCTCCATTGAGAGAAGGTGCTCTGAGGTGAAAGAGCTGATCAGAGATCATCAGAAGGCTGAAGTGAGTCGGGTTGAAAGACTCCTTGAGCGACTGGAGCAGGAGATTACTGAGCTGAGGAGGAGAGACGCTGAGATGGAGCAGCTTTCACACACAGAGGATCACATCCATTTCCTCCAGGTAACATCACTGGCTCTCTGACAGACTGCACTGTGTACATTGTACAAACATGGTGAGGCGTGTTCCTCATTTACAAAGTTCTGCTCCTGGCATCTGCAAAGGAATCTGTATTGAGACTGTTCTGTCTGTCTGTCTGTCTGTTGAGCTGTCAGTCTCTCTGTGACACTCCTGGACCTGGAGACTTACCCAGCATCACTGTCAGTCCACACGTCTCTTTTGAGATTGTGTGGAAATCTGTCTCGGAACTGAAAGAGCGGCTGGAGGTGGAACTGGTCAAAATTTCTGAATCAGGTTATTTAAATTATTTATACACATATGTATATATATATATATATATATATATATATATATATGAAAATATATATGAAAAAAGGGAAAGGCTTTGTGTGCACAAACGTGTCTCCATCAAAGAGGTGCTGGAGTCTGCAAGATGAAGAAATATGAAAAAAGAGAAAACCAGGATGAAAATATAGAAAGCAAATCTCCAAAGTTAAGCCCGCACATTCAAACGAGAAAAGTTCAAGAACCAACCTTCAGAGGCAAAAAAAAACATGTGAGGACCATGTATGTGTGGACCATGTATGTGAGGACCATGTATGTGAGGACCATGTATCAGTTCATTCTATTTTAATTAATAAACTTTTTTGCATTTAAACGTTTTTTGCCTCTGAAGGTCCTGGTTTTCTCTTTTTTTCATATATATACAGTATATATATATATATTTATTTATATATATTTTTTGTCCCTGCAGTACAGGAAGTCCATGCTGTAGAGCCCAGGACCAGAGAGGATTTCTTACAGTGTGAGTGCTCACTTTAATACTCTCAGCTGAGACACACACAGAAATACGCACGTACACACTCACACAATGATCAGCCAGGTTATCATTCAATTTTTGGGTGGGAGGTGGGGAAGGGTAAATCCAGTTTTATTGAGGAAAATATATCCTGGGATTTTATAAACTAAAACATTAAATCAATTGTGTGACAATCTGACTGGCAACACGTACATATTTAGTATCTCTGGAGAGACACACTTTTTATTCTTAACCATTACTTACACAGGATAGGCCATTGCCCCCCCCCCCCCCCACTTTTACCGTCCTCACAAATCCTTGTATCCCCGCTAATGCCCCAATAATCGCAACACTTAGCTTATGGTAAAAAGACGTTGCCTGCATTCCCGTCCCTAAGACATACATATGATAAAAATATCCACGCAAACATAAAAAATACAGACTAGGCTAACGTCACAATCAAAGTCCGGCATCCCTCTCCTGCTACACCCAACCCAGGATTCAGCCACCATCCAGCACCTCTCCTGCTTCCCTCACCTGCTACACCCAACCCAGGATTCAGCCACCATCCAGCACCTCTCCTGCTTCCCTCACCTGCTACACCCAACCCAGGATTCAGCCACCATCCAGCACCTCTCCTGCTTCCCTCACCTGCTCTGCTCTTCGGCTCTGCCCAACCCAGAATTCAGTCCCTCACCCCTCGCTGCTGTGAGATTCTTGCCTCAATAAACGCTCCAAGTGAGCTTTTTGTGAGTTCTGTCTCTTGAGTCGTGCATTTGAGTCCAGTTCCGCTCCGGGACCATAACAGCTCGCTATGACACTCTCACCAACAAAAACACACTCACACACACATGCACACACACATACAGACTGTTTCTCTCTCAATATGATAATTATTATTACAATCTATTACAAATAGAACATTAGTATATTTACTCGGGAACTGTTGATTGAACATTTTACTGTATAATCTTACAAAAAAATAAAAAAATATTCTCAACTTCTCCTCCTACTCCACCTTTGTGAGTCTGTTTCCTCTGATCAAAATGCACATGTAGATCAAAAACTGAAATCATGCTGTGTAGTATGTATGGAGAAATACATTTATTATAAACAGATGTTAGACGGAACTGTCCTCATATTAAATCTTAACCTTCTCCTCCATCAGATTCCTGTCAGCTCACACTGGACCCCAACACAGCGAATGAACACCTCCGTCTGTCTGAGGGGACCAGAGAGGTGACCAATGTGGGAGAGATCCAGTCATATCCTTATCATCCAGAGAGATTTGAGTGCCGGCCCCAAGTGCTGTGCAGAGAGGGTCTGTCTGGATGCTGTTACTGGGAGGTTGAGTGGAGTGGGGATAGGGTTGAAATAGCAGTGTCATATAAAGAGATTAACAGGGAAATATGGTGTCTTTGTCATTTTGGATGGAATGACAAGTCCTGGAGTTTGAATTGCTCTACCTCCGATTCCACTCTCTTTCACGATGAGGGGTGCATTTCTTCTAAATTCCCTGTTCCCTCCTCCAGAATAGGAGTGTACCTGGATCTCAGGGCAGGAACTCTGTCCTTCTACAGCATCTCTGCTACAATGACCCTCCTGCACAGAGTCCAGACCACATTCACTCAGCCCCTCTATCCTGGGTTTTGGGTTGGTGATGGATCTTCTGTAAAACTGTGTGATCTGGGATGAGAGAGAGGGAGAAGATCAGCTGTAATGAGATTGAGAGAAAAACACTGCAGTGAGATAGAGAGGAGAAGTAAATAAAATATTAAAGATGAAAGTTGAAGGTCTGATGAGAGGCTCAGTCAGTAAAGCCCCTCATTATTGTCATGGTCCATGGCTATTTTTCCCTTTTTGCTATGGTTTTCGCCTCTCTCTCTCCGGTTAGCAATCTATTGAATTTTTTCCACGTTTTGGCTCGGGGTTTTGCTTCTCCCTGCTTATTATTCGTTTCACCTGTCCTATTACCTGCTACGTATTTAAACCCTCACTTCCGCTTCCTGGCACTTTTTTGTCATATCATGCCTTCACAAAGTCAGGGTTAGATATGTTCTAGCTTCTCTATATTTTCAAAATAGATTTTTTCAATCTTTTTCACTATTAGATTGGCTTTAGCTGCCCTTGAAGCTCTTTAGGGAATAGTTTCCTTTCGCTATTTCTGTTTCTTTACTTCTCTTTCTACTCTGCTATATTGAGAGTGAGAGGTTTATTTTTATTTCATTTATTTTTCACCTCTTTATCGGGCAGTATAGTCTACGTTCCGAAGGTTATTCTTTGTTTCTCCCTTTCGAGCTTATGCTCGTGTATTTCTCTTTGGGAGTCTCTGATCGTTCACCTTTCTACTCGTGTCTATGAGCCGCATCCGTTTTAGTGGGTTGTTTATTATTTGGCTACTGCCAGGGAGTTTTCATCCCTTGTTTTTCGTTTCTATTATTATTCGGCTTCCTAGACTCCTTTAGTGGTCCTCGCGCTCGTGACTTGTTCTGTAAATCGTTTTGTTTCAAAGTTCAAAGTTCAAAGTTTTGACCCTGGCCTACACTGCAGCCAATAGGACAGGCCCTGTCTACCTGCAGGACTTGATCCAGAACTATGTTCCTGCTCGACCACTTCGCTCATCTACTGCAGGGCGACTTGCACTTCCCCCCCTCCATGTCAATGGCACTCGCTCGACCCGACTGCGGAGCTTTTCCACCCTAGCTCCCCAGTGGTGGAACGAAATTCCCATTCCCCTACGTTCCATGCCAACCCTCCCTGCTTTCCGTCGTGGCCTGAAAACGCAACTTTTCAGACTCCACCTGGACTAATACTTATCTAGGACCTCATGGTATGTGTTCTTGTTGAACTGTGTATCCAAATTTATAATATTTAGAATAGAATTGTAGTAGAGCTGATGTACCCAGTTTACTGTGAACTGCATTCAGTGTTAATGACTAGGGATAGCTGCTACTGTATGGGAAGAATGTGCTTTCCTATCCGTTCTGTAGTTACTTCGATGACCTTTCTGTATGCACGTACTGTATGTCGCTTTGGATAAAAGCGTCTGCTAAATGACTGTAATGTAATGTAATGTAATGTTTCGTCGCGTTTGGTTCATTGTTTCAAACCAAACCCTTACTGTACAAAGAAGCCAGCATGGATGAGTCAGTGACTTCTCCCTAGGGAGATCAGCCGAGGGATAGGACTCCTGAGGAGGGCTTTAAAGCACTCCAAGCCCAACAGCAGCTACTTACGGGTCAAGTAGGGTAGCTGACGACCCAGTTACGGGTTCAAGAGAGCTGGTTCCGGGAGTTGGCGGAGAGCAAACTACAACTCCCCCTCTGCTATGACGGTTGGGCCGGCAAATGCTAAGGGTTCCTTGCCAAGTGTCTAATATTTTGTAAAACCCAGTCATCGCGGTTCACTACTCAAGAATACCAGGTGGCATTTAGGTTCTCATTGCTCAGCAGATCCGCGCTTGACTGGGCTACTCCGTTAATCTGGAGCAATTCCCCAATTCTTAACACGACTAAAACACTAATGTAAGAAATGGAGTTGGTGTTCGACCATGACGTTTTCTGGTTAAGAGTCGGCGAGGCGGCTTATTCGCCTTCACCAGGGTAACAATACAGTGGTAGAATTTAGCATTAGGTTTCGAGCACTGGCAGGTGAAACAGGTTGGCTAGAAGCTCCTCTAATGACACAGTTCACTGATGCCGATTCTGAGATCCTCCTTCGCTCCGTTTACTGCGTCCGTTCCCCATTTCTCTCAAGAATGAAGAGACTATGCAGGTAGATGGGGCCTCTTGCTCGCCCACCCGGAGACTCTCCCTCTACTCCGGAGTGGTGTCATTACTGCAAACGCAACACTCTCAACCGGTGCCTAAAATTAAAGAGAAAAGAAGGGTCTCGCTAGAGGAACCGGGGCCGCTAGCGAGACATAGTGGTATTACACCTTAGACACTACTACCAGTCAACATTACATGGCAACAGCGCTCCCTTCAGGTCCACACTTTTATTGACTCCGGGGCTGTAGAGTGCTTTATTGATGCCCGGTGGGCCAAAAAACATCAGATACCCATCCTTTGCCTTGCTCAGCCCCGATTGGTCACTGCACCCATTGGGCTCAGGTACCATTGTAGAAACCACTGAAGTCCTCTCCATGCACACCTCCCATGAAAATCATACTGAAAAAATGCAATTTCTTTTAGTTGATTCTCCTGCTTACCCCCTAGTCCTGGGTCACACATAGCTGGTCCAGCATAACCCTCACATTAAATGAGGGAGGGATAAATCCATCTGGTCAGTGTGGACTGACCAGAAGAATTTGGAATACGTCCAACAGGCTAAGAGATGTAATTCTTGGCAGGCACGCTCGGCATTATTTTTTACCCGGTTTAATTTTCTGCTGATCTACCGCCCGGGGTCCAAAAACATTAAACCGGATGCCCTGTCACGCATCTTGGATCAGTCCGACAGCTCCGCTACTTTAAAGCCTATTGTGCCAGCTGCCCAGATCTTGGCCCCCATATTGTGGGACATGAAGTGGCAGTTCAGAAAGTGCCTAGAACCAGGCCTTGGGGGGGGGTCCCACCAATTGCCTTTTTGTACCTCCCGATGTGAGGTCTCGAGTACTCCAGTGGGGTCATTCCTCCCAACTCGCTGTGCACCCAGGCGCTCACCGCACTAAATGTTTCCTCTCCAGATGCTTTTGGTGGCCTGGGATGGAGAGGGATGTGTGTGAGTTCATTGCAGCCTATGCCATTTGCACCCGGAATAAGGGCTCTCAACTCCCACCCTCTGGGTTATTATACCCCCTACCTGTGCCCAGTCGACTATGGAGCCTTATCGCTTTGGACGTTGCTACCGGGTTGCCCAGGGGAATACGGTATTCTCATTATCGTCGATAGGTTTTCTAAAGCGGCGCATTTTCTTGCTCTGGCCAAACTACCATCGGCACCGGAGTCCGCCCAGCTGATGGTGGATCACGTCTTCAAGATCCACGGATTGCCCCAGCATGTGGTTTCGGACCGCGGCCCCCAATAAGTCACCAAATTTTGGCGCTCCTTTTGCGCACAGTTGGGCGCATCCGTTAGTCTGACCTGCGGCTTCCATCCACAGACTAACGGACAAACTGAGCATACCAACCAAACTCAGTAATTCAGTCGTTAATGTTCACTTTTTCGTTGTACCAGTGTGAGGCTGGCTGGCCTGCACAGTACCCTTATCACTCCCCTATTACAGTAACACAAGACTATATGTAACTTGAATATCCTGCAGAGATGTAAATGAGAGTTTGTGAGATGCCACTTTTCATTATTTGTAGCGAAATCAACATTTCAGGACATTTCAGGAGACTCAGTGAATCATATGGCCCATAGTCCTTACAATACGCTGCATTATATGCTGTTATAAATTACTCTTTAAAACTGAAATTCATGTTCTGCAGTATTTTGTGTCTGAATTTGCATGCAGCATTATGTGTTTTTTTAAAATATTCTAATGACCTGTTTATTGTACCTGCCCCCTGGGTTGCCAGCTTTCTACAAAAAAAATGTGTGTGGGGGTATACATTTTCAACGTGTTAGTGACATTGCCTTTAATAGCCTACCTTTGTACATCGTAGTTTCTCTTGCGTGATGGGAAGGCAGTGAACGTGTTAATCAATCGCATTGATAAAATGATCATAGCTCCTATTGATGACTTGGATATACCCATCACACAATCTAGTTAGTTAAACGCAAGAACAGGGACAAAATTTTAGCGTGTAGATGGGAGAGGCGAGCGCACAAAGAAGAGGCGAGAGAGCACAAATGGTAGATTTGTAAATCGTTCGAGGCAATTCGTAATTTAAAATATTTAGATTGACAATATATGAATGTTTTGAAAGCACAACGTTTTAATCTACACATTCGAGTTGTACAGTTACAGGGACAAATCATTATGTTACAAGTTGCAAATCTTTGTTTTGCAGATACAACTCTGTAATCCACAAGTGTGAATCACAATTGCAACAACACAAAACATGTATATGCTAAAATTTTCTTACATACGCATACAGTATTTAAGTCCTTAATTTACCTTCATAGTGCTGTGTAATGTGCACTGTTGAGTATGCAAAAAATATCCGCCGTACTATTATCCAACTGTACTGAGGAAGTGTCGTAAGATGTCCCACCCGTGCGCAGCCATGTCACGTGTTGTTATTGAAAAAAAACATCAGCGAAGCTGCGCCTCATTTTTAAAAACCAAGCTGCTGGTCATATTTATTCGATCAAAATGTTCATGTCCTACTTGATGTGCGCTCCCAAATATACTCAGCGAAACTCTGGAAGTAAGTGCATCATAAGGGGGTTTTAAGTATACTATATTTAGAGAAAATTTCAGACTTTTTCATCCTGTCCACTCAACAAGCCTACCTAATAGTATGGAAGGGTGCTGATTCAGACACAGCCCCAGTGTACTCAATAAGCCCATCTAATAGTATGGAAGTGTTACGATCGGTGGACAGGGACCCAAAAGCAGGCAGGGGTACAGAAAACCGAAGTTTAATGTTCAACAAAGGTACAATTCCAAAACCAAAGAGACATCAAAAACAGGCAGGGGTCAGTAACGGGAAGGCACGGCAGAGGTACAAAAACAAGATCCAGAAGCAGGGTCGCGAGAACACGGACTGAGGTCAAAACCAGGAAAGCAATCAGATGAGAAAAACAATAAACAACAGAATAGACCACAAAAATGCACTAACTCGGAAACTAAACACGAAACACAGACTCGGAAAACAGATATGCTCACTCGGGGAGGAAAAACAGGCAACAGACTAACGCATATAATTTCAATGTGACGAACTCGCAACAAGGTACTAAGACTGCTGGTATAAATGCAGGTGAGACAGGTGCAAACACTTAGCTTGAGAATAGCAGGAAATGGAAAACAGCTTGAGAGAACTGAGACACGTAACAAGGCGATTAGTAATTCGTTAGTAGTTATCCTATCCTAGCCCTGACGTTAGTAGTTAGTTAACAAGACAATGACTGGATACGTAAGGAAACATTAAACAGCTGTGGAAACGTGATGAGAACTAGATTGTTAGATTGTGTTAGTAATAATTCTATTAAACCCTGACGTTAGTAGATTAGTTAACCACACCCGTGTTTAGCCAGTTAGTACTCATGCAAGTCCTATATAAGAATTAGTAGTGCAGGGTAATACGAACGAAGCGTACAGGAACGAAAGTAAAACTCTGAGAGGGAGCGAGTGAGACAGCACAGAACGCAAGGCTGCAGAAAACATGGAAAAATTTATGCTTCAGAAACTGACAATACTAAACATGACAGAAATACAAGACACAGACTCAGAACATAACAGGAAGGGAGCTGATTCGGACACAGCCCCAGTGTACTCAATAAGCCTACCTAATAGTATGGAAGGGTGCTGATTCAGACACAGCCCCAGTGTACTCAATAAGTCTAGCTAATAGTATGGAAGGGTGCTGATTCAGACACAGCCCCAGTGTACTCAATAAGCCTACCTACTAGTATGGAAGGGAGCTGATTCAGACACAGCCCCAGTGTACTCAATAAGCCGACCTAATAGTATGGAAAGGTGATGATTCAGACACAGCCCCAGTGTACTCAATAAGCCTACCTAATATTATGGAAGGGAGCTGATTCGGACACAGCCCCAGTGTATTCAATAAGCCTACCTAATAGTATGGAAGGGTGCTGATTCAGACACAGCCCCAGTGTACTCAATAAGCCTACCTAATAGTATGGAAGGGTGCTGATTCAGACACAGCCCTAGTGTACTCAATAAGCCTATCTAATAGTATGGAAGGGAGCTGATTCGGACACAGCCCAAGTGTACTCAATAAGCCTACCTAATAGTATGGAAGGGTGCTGATTCAGACACAGCCCCAGTGTACTCAATAAGCCTACCTAATAGTATGGAAGGGAGCTGATTCAGACACAGCCCCAGTGTACTCAATAAGCCGACCTAATAGTATGGAAAGGTGATGATTCAGACACAGCCCCAGTGTACTCAATAAGCCTACCTAATATTATGTAAGGGAGCTGATTCGGACACAGCCCCAGTGTACTCAATAAGCCTACCTAATAGTATGGAAGGGTGCTGATTCAGACACAGCCCTAGTGTACTCAATAAGCCTATCTAATAGTATGGAAGGGAGCTGATTCGGACACAGCCCAAGTGTACTCAATAAGCCTACCTAATAGTATGGAAGGGTGCTGATTCAGACACAGCCCCAGTGTACTCAATAAGCCTACCTACTAGTATGGAAGGGAGCTGATTCAGACACAGCCCCAGTGTACTCAATAAGCCGACCTAATAGTATGGAAAGGTGATGATTCAGACACAGCCCCAGTGTACTCAATAAGCCTACCTAATATTATGGAAGGGAGCTGATTCGGACACAGCCCCAGTGTACTCAATAAGCCTACCTAATAGTATGGAAGGGTGCTGATTCAGACACAGCCCCAGTGTACTCAATAAGCCTACCTAATAGTATGGAAGGGTGCTGATTCAGACACAGCCCTAGTGTACTCAATAAGCCGATCTAATAGTATGGAAGGGAGCTGATTCAGACACAGCCCCAGTGTACTCAATAAGCCTACCTAATAGTATGGAAGGGAGCTGATTCAGACACAGCCCCAGTGTACTCAATAAGCCTACCTAATAGTATGGAAGGGTGCTGATTCAGACACAGCCCCAGTGTACTCAATAAACCTACCTAATAGTATAGAAGGGTGCTGATTCAGACACAGCCCCAGTGTACTCAATAAGTCTACCTAATAGTATGGAAGGGAGCTGATTCAGACACAGCCCCAGTGTACTCAATAAGCCTACCTAATAGTGTGGAAGGGAGCTGATTCAGACACAGCTCCAGTGTACTCAATAAGCCTACCTAATAGTATGGAAGGGAGCTGATTCAGACACAGCTCCAGTGTACTCAATAAGCCTACATAATAGTACGGAAGGGAGCTGATTCAGACACAGCCCCAGTGTACTCAATAAGCCTACCTAATAGTGTGGAAGGGAGCTGATTCAGACACAGCCCCAGTGTACTCAATAAGCCTACCTAATAGTATGGAATTGAGCTGATTCGGACACAGACCTTTCTTTTGCACACAAACACTTTACCGGATCAGAATGAGGCAGACTGCATACACAGCTGGATATACACAGAAGCGATGCAGGTGAAGTACCTTGCTCAAGAGTACAACTGCAGTGTCCTACCTGGGAATCAAACCTTTTTGGTTCTTTATACATTATACTGCACTGCCTACATTCAAGTGTAGATTTAACAATGTTTGACCAGGTCAGAGGTTGTTTACCCTGTGACAACAAATAAATGTTACATTTAGTTTTTTTTCCACTGTATATATGACAGAAATGGGAAAGGACAAGAGAGAGAGGTACAATGTGAGAACTACATCTCAACAGGAAGAGAGATCCTTTAGTCTTTCAGTGAATTTTACGCACACTTTTCCACACCTTATAGTAAAATATAAATGAGAATCTGTAATATAGAAAGGGCCAGATGAAGCTGTGAACAGCAGCACAGCAGTGAGAGATATTGTGTGTTTTATGAGCTGCTGAAAGTCTGCTCTCTCTCTCTCTCTCTCTCTCTCTCTCTCTCTCTCTCTCTCTCTCTCTCTCTCTCTCTCTCTCTCTCTCTCTCTCTCTCTCTCTCTCTCTCTCTCTCTCTCTCTCTCTCTCTCTCTCTCTCTCTCTCTCTCTCTAGTCACTGCTCTGCTCAGCCTGGCATCAGTCCAACACAACACCTCCTACAGCTGTGGGCAGAACCAGGAAGTCACTCACACGATCTCTGTTACGCAGTTTCACAGAAACTAAACTTAACTCTGTCTCTGTCAGTGTGAGCAGTGAAATAGTAGCAGTCAGTATCTTGGTGGGTCTGTTCAGAACCAGGAAATATCTTCTGCTCTTTCACACAGATTGAGAAAACCTATCGTACATTCTGAACTAATACTAATCTCTGTGACTTTGAGCATTAAAATGGCTGAGGCTGCAGGTCTTCTGGATCAGGACCAGTTCAGCTGTCCAATCTGTCTGGATCTGCTGAGGGACCCGGTGGCTATTCCCTGTGGACACAGTTACTGTATGGGCTGTATTAAAGGCTGCTGGGATCAGGGTGATCATACTGGTGTCTACAGCTGTCCCCAGTGCAGAGAGACCTTCACCCCAAGGCCTGTCTTAAGAAAAAACACCATGCTGGCTGAAGTGGTGGAGAAACTGAAGAAGACAGGACTCCAAGCTGCTCCTCCTGCTCACTGTTATGCTGGACCTGGAGACGTGGTGTGTGATGTCTGCACTGGGAGAAAGCGCAAAGCCGTCAAGTCCTGTCTGGTGTGTCTGGCCTCTTACTGTGAAACTCACCTCCAGCCTCACTATGAATCTCCTCCTCTTAAGAAGCACAAACTGGTCAAAGCCACTGGAAACCTGCAGGAGCAGATCTGCTCTCATCATGACAAACTGCTGGAGGTTTACTGTCGTGCCGATCAGCAGTGCATCTGTCTGCTGTGTACAATGGATGAACACAGAGGCCATGATACAGTCTCATCTGCAGCAGAAAGGACTGAGCAACAGGTAAGTACTGGAACTCTTCACTGGCAGCTCTGATACTGGATATTATACTGGAGAGAAACAGTTTAGAATTTAACTGATTGAAATTCTTTAAAAACACATTTTGTATTGAAAGAGTTTTCCAAATTCACAATTCAGTATAAGTATCAGTTACTGTAAAAAAAAAAACATTCGATTTTTAATTTAAGGTGAACTAGGAACAGTGGGCATGCCATGTTTCAGAAAGAACAGACACGTATGTTATACAGTATACAATCTGAATGTTATATGAAATGTATTTTACATGTAATACTGTCCTGATCATGGTGAGACATGTGCCAGAGCCTGTGGGACAGCTGACTATCAGCCCACATGTGATTCCCCCGTGTGGACAGGGGTCTGATACCCACCAGGTCATTTTCTCAGCAGGGGTCCCTTCTATACTCTCTGTTTTCTACCTGTCTGATTAAAGCAAGAAATACACAAGTAGACTGAGATTGTTCTGTTCTCCTATAAAAAAAACCTGATTATGATTTAGCTCTCACTAACATATAGCATGATGTCTAAATATTTATGTGTCTAAATAGGAGTTCAATCTGCATGATTTTTACAGTGGTTTCATGGGCCATTTCTTCTACTTAGCTCTGTAAAAATAAAATCTAATCATAAAAAGGTAAATTTTATTAGATTTGAGCATTTGAAATACTGAATCCACTTGTTGAGTGATTTTTAGGTCTGATATCCACAGTGATAAGAACAGAAAGTGAACCCAAGTCAGCTCTCTGTGACAGCTCTGTTCACACCCCTCACCCCCCTATTCACTCCCTGAATGACAATTGTAGAAACCGCACAGCTAAACCAATGAGGGAAATAACTGGGGTTGAAGGTATAACGTGTTTTCTCTCAGCTGCTGTGACGTAAATAAAAGATGTTATTTATTTATTCTCCATTCAAATGAACAGAGCACAATTATAACAATTATTATAGATTTAATCTCGTATTTTATCTGACTCCATTTAAAATAATAATTTAGAATTTGGGTTAAACCTGCGTGGAACTCAGAGTGGTTACACTCGACTCGTCCTTAATTACTAGTCCTCAATTATCAATATATGCTTGCCGGAATCAGCATTATTGCCGAAACTCAGTTCGGTGGCGAACGCAGAGGTTGGGGGTCTAGCCAACACAATACATGATATTCATTTATCATAGATAGTTGCGAGCCCCAGTCTGAGTACATTTAAAGGGCTCCTTAAGGCAAATTTGACAAGAACCGGCGTATAAACACCCATGGGTTCACATATCAAATCACCAGAACCTGGCTCCTTAAGGCAAATTTGATAAGAACCGGCGTAAATGCCCATGGGTTCCCATATCAAATCACCAGAACCATGCACTACTCTGGGTGTATTTAAAGGGCTCCTTAAGGCAAATTTGACAAGAATCGGCGTAGGACGCCCATGGATTCCCATATCAAATCACCAGAACCATACACCAACCCGACCTTATCTGGACCGTCACTTGTCTGCCTAACCAACTTGAGTCCGCCACGTCTGTACCAGGCCGCTGATCAGTCGGTCCTGGGTCAGAATTATCCCCCTGAATATTCAGTTATAATTTAAGCTAAAAAGGTATAAGATGAATTAGAGTCATGGAAACCACGCAAGTTAAAAATAAACATAATTTAATAACAGGCAGGCAGGTCATTAACTTAAATTAAAACATTCAATTATACAAAACATAGATTTAAGAAAAGAAACAAAGTAAATATCTTACCCAGCCTGTTCAACTACACACAGACACAGAATATGCACGGTGTGGGAAGTCGGTTACAATCTTCCTTGATAGGCTTGTCTCTCTCCTTTTTATGCCAAATCGTGTGTTTGAACCAGGCGGCAGTGCCATAAATTAACCTGGACAGGATGGTCAATCTGGAATTTAGACCCCCCATTGTTAGGGAATTGTTAGGGGATGTTTGAATAGGATAAAGGGAAGAGGAGGTAATTACCAGAGAGGACATTTCACTGTTAGTTTTTCCCTGAGTTGCTGAAACTATGCTTTATTAAACTCTATTTGGTATGAAATGTATTTCAGTCAATTCCTTGATTTTACCTGAATTCATACATACCAAACAGTTTAAGGTGATATTATAATATGGCGCAGTTGTCATGAAAATTCCCTCCTAATGTATCATCCTACATACAATTCCTGTTACTATCACATAAGACAGAATGTAACAATATAAGGATCACATGTGCAATGTTTGTTGGTTTTTACATGGTTATTTAACACTCTTAACAGAAGTTTTAGAGTCCTGGTACAGAAAAGAATTAAATAGTGTAATGACAGGGGTGCCCAAATGAGGGCACTGTGGTATTGTCCAATGGCTTTCCCATAGGATTTGTCCAGGTGTTGGGTTACTGTAGGTCACAGATGTCTTGGGCAGACATTCCTTTACCATTGTCTGGCGAGGGTGTGAATGCCGTAAATCCTCTCTTCTGATACATTTACAAACAGTTCCATTTGTCCTTATCTCCATCTTTAGCAGATGGGAATATTCTCGCGAAGATGTTGCCGGATCTCAAAGGAAATTAGAGTAACCCATTATTTTATTACAAGGCCCTCTGGTCCTTTGAAGTCAATGCAGTTCCCAAATGGGGACCCCACTTTTACTCCCCCCTACACAATCAACACGGCTGGAGCAGCTAGTTCACTCACACAGTTTAGAAGCTTTACCTGTAAGGTCAGGACACTTCTACACACTGACCTGCGGGATTTCATATGGATGAGTGCTTAGGTCATGTCCGTAGTTTATAATCACTTTTTATTATTTAACAAATGTGAACACAATGCACAGTAATACAACTGGGAAAATAATCTATCCACAGAAGCAGCTGGGGGCGACACAGAGTAAATTCCATCAGATAATCCAGGAGAGAGAGAAGGAGCTGCAGGATCTGAGACAGGCTGTGCAGTCACTCAAGGTGGGTACTGACCAGAGGAGAAGACAACAGCTGGCTGCTGGAAGAGCCATTTCAGGGCTCAGTCAGGGCTCTCCTCCAGTCAGCCAGTGAGGAGTCCAGTGTTGGGTTACTTTCCAGCCCTGTGGGGCTCAATCCGACTGAGCCACACTGTGGGGAACAGGCTGTCTGGGGTCCCAGTAAGAGCTGAGTGAAAGGCCTAGTTATAATGTACAGCCCTCCTCTCTCTGTGTCTCCTAACAGCGCTCTGCACAGACAGCAGTGGAGGACAGTGAGAGGATCTTTACTGAGCTGATCTGCTCCATTGAGAGAATGCGCTCTGAGGTGAAAGAGCTGATCAGAGATCAGAAGAAGGCTGAAGTGAGTCGGGCTGAAGAACTCCTGGAGCGACTGGAGCAGGAGATTGCTGAGCTGAGGAGGAGAGACGCTGAGATGGAGCAGCTTTCACACACAGATGATAACATCCATTTCCTCCAGGTAACATCACTGGCTCTCTGACAGTCTGCACTATGTACATTGTACATACATCGTGAGGTGTTATCCTCATTTACAAAGATCTTCTCCTGGCATCTGTACAGAAATCTGTCTTGAGACTGTTCTCTGTCTGTCTGTCTGTCTCTATGCAGAGCTGTCAGTCTCTCTGTGCCCATCCTGGAGCTGGAGACTTACCCAGCATCACTGTCAGTCCATATGCCTCTTTTGAGGCTGTGAGGAAATCTGTCTCTGAACTGAAAGAGCAACTGGATGTGGAACTGGTCAACATTTCTCAATCAGGTTGTTAAAATCTTTAAGAAGCAAAATTTTTTTTTCAGTTATTATTCCACCCAAAAATGGAGTGAATACAATTGTTACACTGTGCAGTAGATATTCATAATATTTTAAAACCATCTCAGTGTCGACATTATCCTCCATCCTCATTGTAAAGTTTTTCTCTTTCCCACCCTCTATATACAAAATATCTTTATTTTTATCCTTTTCTCTCACTCTGTCCCTGCAGTGAAAGAAGTCCATATTGTAGAGCCCAGGACCAGAGAGGATTTCTTACAGTGTGAGTGCTTGCTCTGATACTCTCAGCTGCGACACACATACACACACATACACACACACACACACACGCACACACACACACACACACATATACAGACTCACACACTGTGTTAATTACTGAGAGTTTATCTAATTACTGGCTGAGCTTATTTAATTATTTATTTACATCCTTATACAGACCCACACACCTTTCCTCTATAAATAAAAATATTGTATTTTTAAATTACTCTTCTGTAACAAAAATGAAAAATAACTACTCTTTCATAAAAAAAACAAAGAAATGCATGGATGCATGTTGAGATGAAATATCATGCTGCATAGTATGTGTGGAGAAAAGATGGACCTGTCCTCATATAAAATATTAACCTCCCCCTCCATCAGATTCCTGTCAGCTCACACTGGACCCAAACACAGTGAATAACGACCTCCGTCTGTCTGAGGGGAACAGAAATGTGACCCTTATGGAAGATACCCAGTCATATCCGGCTCATCCAGAGAGATTTGAATATAGGGGCCAACTGCTGTGCAAAGAGGGTCTGTCTGGGTGCTGTTACTGGGAGGCTGAGTGGAGTGGGAAAGGGGAGGTTTGTATAGCAGTCTCATATAAAGAGATGAGCAGGGAACGGTGGGGTGATAACTCTACAATGGGATATAATAAGATGTCCTGGAGTTTGTACTGTACTCCCTCCAGTTACTCTTTCAGGCACAATAATAAGATCAATGAAATCCCTGTTCCCTCCTCCACCAGAATAGGAGTGTACCTGGATCACAGGGCAGGAACTCTGTCCTTTTACAGCGTCTCTGACACAATGACCCTCCTGCACAGAGTCCAGACCACATTCACTCAGCCCCTATATCCTGGGTTTAGAGTTCGCACTGTTGGATCTTCTGTAAAACTGTGTGATCTGGGAAGAGAGAGAGGGAAGATCAGCTGTAATCAGAGTGAGAGAAAAACACTGCAGTGAGATAGAGAGGAGAAGTAAATAAAATATTAAAGATGAAAGTTTGTCTGAGGGGCTCGGTCAGTAAAAACCCTCACTATGAGCACAACTTTACACCTCTACCAGCACTGGGGTCAGAGGAGCACATTTTACACAGTTCTACACCTCTACCAGCACTGGGGTCAGAGGAGCACATTTTACACAGTTCTACACCTCTACCAGCACTGGGGTCAGAGGAGCACATTTTACACAGTTCTACACCTCTACCAGCACTGGGGTCAGAGGAGCACATTTTACACAGTTCTACACCTCTACCAGCACTGGGGTCAGAGGAGCACATTTTACACAGTTCTACACCTCTACCAGCACTGGGGTCAGAGGAGCACATTTTACACAGTTCTACACCTCTACCAGCACTGGGGTCAGAGGAGCACATTTTACACAGTTTTACACCTCTACCAGCACTGGGGTCAGAGGAGCACATTTTACACAGTTCTACACCTCTACCAGCACTGCATGGGTCAGAGGAGCACATTTTACACAGTTCTACACCTCTACCAGCACTGGGGTCAGAGGAGCACATTTTACACATGTCTACACCTCTACCAGCACTGGGGTCAGAGGAGCACATTTTACACAGTTGCCACAAATGTGACTGACCATTCCAAACTGGGATTTGCTAAAAGTAAGGGATGAGAAACAGATGAGAGATAAAGCTGGAATAAGACATATGTGGGCTTAAAAAATAGGATTCTCTTATTTCATTTTTGTTTCTTCCTCTTTAAAATGCTTTGTAATAATCACACTGTTCGTAGAAAGTCATTCGGTAGTTTATATTCAAATGTCTTTTGTACCAGTGTGAGACTGGCTGGCCTGAATGGGAGGGGTTATTTTACCTTCTTTAAATAGCTGATTTCCCCACAGAATGCAAGTGCCATTCGAGTTATTATAATTCAAATTAAGATTATCCATCATATATATCTGTATCATATATATATATTTTACTGTCTGTGTTGTTTTCTAATCCTATATATAAAAAAATATAGCTCCTTTAAAAAGAGTCCAGATGAAATTCACTGAATCTCTAATCTGGGTTATTCTGCTTCCCTGCCTCTGCATTCCTTCGGTTTAAATTTGGTGACCATTTACATTCGGTGGAGGTACAGAAAACAGATTTAGTTTGGTAGAGGGGTTAAACAGAGGGGGAGAGAACTACATTTAGTGGAGGGCGAGGAGGGAAGGATTGCAAAAATTGAATTTGATGAAGGGCTGGAGGGAGCGAGCTGAAAGAAAAGCAGGGTTTTGGGCTTTCTGAGTTTCCTGACGGTTGTTTGATGGTTTATAATGTGCAGATGGGGTTGATGTTTTAGTGTTGAAACCCATCTTATAACTGGCTTTTTTGCTGAAACATGAAGGGTAAATAGTTATCCAGTTAGTGAGCTGTGTCATTTCAACAAAAATGTTTTGTGGACACCTGGGCTTCTCTTTACTATACTATTGGAATTTTTTGTTGTTGTATACAATATACATTGGTGTTACTTCCTGAAGTCTGTGACCAATCAACATCAAAAGACTCTCGATATCTTATTTTCAGGTACTGTTACAAGCGATACTATAACCTCTCTGCATTTGAACTGATCTCCATGGGAATTGGGGGGTGAGACTAGATTCAGCTGTAAATTACACTGGTACAGTATGGAACACATGTCTGGTGAAATGTCATCAAGGGTCTAAGGTATCAAACGAGCCCCAAACCATCACTCTGCGGCCAGATATGGAGTAGATGGGGATGGATTCCTTTAAGGTTTGTTTCTCCTGACCTTTTTCCCATAGAGTTCTATAGGAAAATGAGTCAGGAGAAATAACCCTTGCAGTGATCCATCCACATCTACTCCATATCTGGCAACAGAGTGATGGTTTGGGGCTCGTTCGATAGCTCAGACCCTTGATGACTTACAGCCAAGCCATGTGTTCCATACTGTACCAGTGTAATTTACAGCTGAATCTCGTCTCACCCCCCAATTCCCATAGAGATCCATTAAAATGCAGAGAGCTTATAGTATCGCTTGTAACAGTACCTGAAAATAAGATATCGAGAGTCTTTTGATGTTGATTGGTCACAGACTTCAAGAAGTAACAGCATGCAAAGGATATGCGACCAAATATTAAATATGATACTTTAAAAATATGTTAAAGCAAAATATTCTAATTTTCTGAGACACTGAATTTTGGGTTTCATTAGCTGTAAGCCATAATCATCAAAATTACAAGAAATAAAGGCTTGAAATATTTCACTCTATGTGTAATGAATCTATATAATATATGAGTTTCACTTTCTGAAATGAGTGACAAAAAATATTGAACTTTTTCACGATATTCAAATTTTTTGAGCTGCAGCTGTATGTGGATATTCGTTCCCAGTTTATACCAGCTGGTGGCAGTGCAGCTATATAGACCTGTCAATGTGTTGTCGTACTTGATTGAGAACCTTCAGTCAAAGTTGTTCTTGCATCTGCATATCTTTGGTGTCACTTGCATACTTTACATGGTGTCGGAGTAACTGAACTGTTTTGAAAAGGAAGAGAGAGATGAAAAATGTAACAGATGAAACCTCCAACTTTATTAAAAGGAGATACAGCATTTCAGTTTCAGAAGGCAAAACTACTTGCCCCATTGGAACGCATTTAAACCCACTGAGAAGCTATGGTTAAAAAGTTAATTTTTTGATAATAAAGCTGTCAGTGATGTTGTGCTATGCACGATTATAAATTATTGGAAACAACCTTTCAATAAGGTCCGTGTTGAAATTGGAGCCATTTCTCGTTGCGAGTGGAATCTTTGAGAAGTCTGATAAAGTCGAGTGTGCTGCCTTTCTCCAAGCAGCCGCGGATGATGCAATCAAATCGTTCAACACGTTTGAATTTGTGGAAGGCATGGACAATTTAGAAACTTTGCATGGGGATTTTCATACGTAATGTTACCAAGAAGAAATCTGGAATATTTGAGGCACATATTCTTTACAACCGTGCAGGAACAATCTGAATCTATTGATACTCATGTGACTTACCTGAAGAACAAAGCAAAAGACATGAGCAACTTATCGAGTCAATGATACGTGGCAGAATTTTGTGTGGATTCACTAATGATGAGGTGAGAGTAAGGCTATTGACAGAGCCAGAGTTAACATAAGCCAAAAGCTATTGCCATACAGAGCTAGTGAGCTAAGCCAGAGTCAGTTTTAAGGTCTGCATGAAGAGGCCGATGTACCTGTGCTCAAAGTCCACAAGCTAATGGAACCAGAACAACTCTAAGAGAAAACTGCAGCAACACAGCATGGAAAAGAGAAACCTTCTTTCCCCATGTAACAGCAGTACCTGGGAGATTGAGATTGATTGCTGTTTTTGGGAAGTGTAGTAGGGCTGTACCTGGTTAGAGAGGTGTGTTTGTGAGGCATAGTAGGGCTGTACCTGGTTAGAGAGGTGTGTTTGTGAGGCATAGTAGGGCTGTACCTGGTTAGAGAGGTGTGTTTGTGAGGCATAGTAGGGCTGTACCTGGTTAGAGAGGTGTGTTTGGGAGGCATAGTAGGGCTGTACCTGGTTAGAGAGGTGTGTTTGTGAGGCATAGTAGGGCTGTACCTGGTTAGAGAGGTGTGTTTGTGAGGCATAGTAGGTCTGTACCTGGTTAGAGAGGTGTGTTTGTGAGGCATAGTAGGACTGTACCTGGTTAGAGAGGTGTGTTTGTGAGGCATAGTAGGACTGTACCTGGTTAGAGAGGTGTGTTTGTGAGGCATAGTAGGGCTGTACCTGGTTAGAGAGGTGTGTTTGTGAGGCATAGTAGGGCTGTACCTGGTTAGATAGGTGTGTTTGGGAGGCATAGTAGGACTGTACCTGGTTAGAGAGGTGTGTTTGTGAGGCATAGTAGGGCTGTACCTGGTTAGAGAGGTGTGTTTGGGAGGCATAGTAGGGCTGTACCTGGTTAGATAGGTGTGTTTGTGAGGCATAGTAGGGCTGTACCTGGTTAGATAGGTGTGTTTGGGAGGCATAGTAGGGCTGTACCTGGTTAGAGAGGTGTGTTTGGGAGGCATAGTAGGGCTGTACCTGGTTAGAGAGGTGTGTTTGTGAGGCATAGTAGGGCTGTACCTGGTTAGAGAGGTGTGTTTGTGAGGCATAGTAGGTCTGTACCTGGTTAGAGAGGTGTGTTTGTGAGGCATAGTAGGACTGTACCTGGTTAGAGAGGTGTGTTTGTGAGGCATAGTAGGACTTTACCTGGTTAGAGAGGTGTGTTTGTGAGGCATAGTAGGGCTGTACCTGGTTAGAGGTGTGTTTGTGAGGCATAGTAGGGCTGTACCTGGTTAGATAGGTGTGTTTGGGAGGCATAGTAGGACTGTACCTGGTTAGAGAGGTGTGTTTGTGAGGCATAGTAGGGCTGTACCTGGTTAGAGAGGTGTGTTTGGGAGGCATAGTAGGGCTGTACCTGGTTAGATAGGTGTGTTTGTGAGGCATAGTAGGGCTGTACCTGGTTAGATAGGTGTGTTTGGGAGGCATAGTAGGGCTGTACCTGGTTAGATAGGTGTGTTTGGGAGGCATAGTAGGGCTGTACCTGGTTAGATAGGTGTGTTTGGGAGGTGTAGTAGGGCTGTACCTGGTTAGATAGGTGTGTTTGGGAGGCATAGTAGGGCTGTACCTGGTTAGATAGGTGTGTTTGGGAGGCATAGTAGGGCTGTACCTGGTTAGATAGGTGTGTTTGGGAGGCATAGTAGGGCTGTACCTGGTTAGATAGGTGTGTTTGGGAGGTGTAGGAGGGCTGTACCTGGTTAGAGAGGTGTGTTTGTGAGGCATAGTAGGGCTGTACCTGGTTAGATAGGTGTGTTTGGGAGGCATAGTAAGCCTGTACCTGGTTAGATAGGTGTGTTTGGGAGGCATAGTAGGGCTGTACCTGGTTAGATAGGTGTGTTTGGGAGGTGTAGTAGGACTGTACCTGGTTTGGGACGTGGGCTGTGTACCTGGGCTATCCAGTGTTCAGGTACTGCTTCACCATCTGCAGGTCTGCCTCCTGCACTGTCAGGTGTTTGACTACATCCAACTTTGTGTGTGAAATGGGCCACACAGTGTGAACCGCCTTAGTGTCCCTGAGCAGTTCTGCCACTTCCTGTGTGACAGCAGATCCAGGATGTGTGGAAAGAGCGTCAGCTACAGCCAGCTGTTTGCCCAGCACATATTCAGCCTGTGGATTGAAACACTTCATACGTCTGAGAAATCTTTAACACCTGAGTGGAACTGAATCAAGATCTTTACTGTTGATTTGGGGTATAAGTGGTCTGTGCTTTACTGTTGATTTGGGGTATAAGTGGTCTGTGCTTTACTGTTGATTTGGGGTCTAAGTGGTCTGTGCTTTCCTGTTGATTTGGGGTATAAGTGGTCTGTGCATAAAACTGTTGATTAGGGGTATAAGTGGTCTGTGCTTAAAACTGTTGATTAGGGGTATAAGTGGTCTGTGCTTAAAACTGTTGATTTGGGGTATAAGTGGTCTGTGCTTTACTGTTGATTAGGGGTATAAGTGGTTTGTGCATAAAACTGTTGATTAGGGGTATAAGTGGTCTGTGCTTAAAACTGTTGATTAGGGGTATAAGTGGTCTGTGCTTAAAACTGTTGATTTGGGGTATAAGTGGTCTGTGCTTTCCTGTTGATTTGAGGTATAAGTGGTCTGTGCTTTACTGTTGATTTGGGGTATAAGTGGTCTGTGCTTTCCTGTTGATTTGGGGTATAAGTGGTCTGTGGTCTGTGTGAAGAGTCAAGCTGTCCAAGCCATAGAGGAATCTAGAGAATATTTCATACAACCAAACAGGGCTGCACAATTCCGGTCCTGGAGGGCTGATCTGCGTGCTGTTTTTTGTTCCAACCAATTACCTTAGTTTTAGTTTTCTGACAGCTTTATAAACTATGCTGGTTCACTCCTGTACTTTAGCACATTAAAATCTTTAGGATACACTTGTAGACTGCAGATCTAGATATGATTGAGACAATTAAATAATTAAGAGCAAAGGTGGGTACAAAGTCCCGAAACGGATCGGCCCATGTTGTGCACCCCCTGCGCTAGACATTATTTTTCTATTTGACCTCGGCCTCTCTGAGGGTTCTTGAACAGAAAGTTCCTGGTTTCAGAGGTTGAAAGTCCGGGGGTCAGAAAGTAAAAGTCCTGCCATGTGTTTCCTCCACCCATGAACTCAGCCAGCTGATTTCACTAATTACTTCTACCTCCTGGGTGAAGAATTATGCTAATTAACAAGTTCAGGTGATTGGAACAAAACACTAGGGTGGACTTTTGACTTTCTGAACCTGGATTTTACACCTCTGACTAGCTCTAACAGTCCACCATGATTCTGAAGTAAGACTCTACCAATGCCGTAGCTACTTGCATCAGCACTAACTTTTGTTGGCTTGGCCAGGTCATAGAAAGCTAACACAGGTGCTTGTGTGATTCAACACTAATGATCGTGAGCTTGGTCAGGTCATAGAAAGCTAACACAGGTGCTTGTGTGATTCAACACTAACTATCGTGAGCTTGGTAAGGTCATAGAAAGCTAACACGGGTGCTTGTGTGATTCAACACTAACTATCGTGAGCTTGGTCAGGTCATAGAAAGCTAACACGGGTGCTTGTGTGATTCAACAGTAAGGATCGTGAGCTTGGTCAGGTCATAGAAAGCTAACACGGGTGCTTGTGTGATTCAACACTAACTATCGTGAGCTTGGTCAGGTCATAGAAAGCTAACACGGGTGCTTGTGTGATTCAACACTAATGATCGTGAGCTTGGTCAGGTCATAGAAAGCTAACACGGGTGCTTGTGTGATTCAACACTAAGGATCGTGAGCTTGGTCAGGTCATAGAAAGCTAACACGGGTGCTTGTGTGATTCAACACTAATGATCGTGAGCTTGGTCAGGTCATAGAAAGCTAACACGGGTGCTTGTGTGATTCAACACTAATGATCGTGAGCTTGGGCAGGTCATAGAAAGCTAACACGGGTGCTTGTGTGATTCAACACTAACTATCGTGAGCTTGGTCAGGTCATAGAAAGCTAACACGGGTGCTTGTGTGATTCAACACTAATGATCGTGAGCTTGGTCAGGTCATAGAAAGATAACACGAGCGCTTGTGTGACTCAACACTAAGGATCGTGAGCTTGGTCAGGTCATAGAAAGATAACACGAGCGCTTGTGTGATGAGCTGCTTTATCTTACTGACGGCTGCTTCCTGTGCTGCACTCCAGATCCATTTCGTGTCACTTTTTTGAGCAAGTCGCTATATTGACAAGTGTGCTCTTACACACAAAAAATGTATTCCATTTACTACACACATGTTACATGCTTTACATTTACACTGAATTAAACAACTGTGTGAACTTAAATTAATTAGGTGTGGTTGAGAAACCACACCTTTTTGTTACTCTCCATACTGTTTATTATTCTGCCACTTTTTGAGAACCTCAAATCTCCTCCTACACCATTCACACCATCAACACCATTTATACCTCATATTATACTTTTATACACCCTCCAGGTTGCTATTACTTTTTACCTTTATACCATATACACTTTTACACTTTTATCACCAAAAGTCAAATGGGAACATTTTGAAAACCGATGCAATAGAATGTGGATGCTGTAACATACTACACTGCTTATGACATCACAATGCCTTCCTCTACAACACTGTTATGACCCAACAATACTATCCCAGATGATTTGTCATTACCTTTTTGTGCTTTCATCACAATTCATTACTTCTTTGTATCACTTCCAGGTTCTTTAGACTACTTATCACAAAATACATCACCATATTTTAACACTTTCACCTTCTTTAGATTCCTTTATACTGCATTACCACTTCATACCATTTCCACCTTTTATTTACCACCTCACGCTATACGATATTACTATACTATATTGATGACATGGCGATGTAGGCGACATGTAGTCCAGCTGTTTCTCATGTTCAGGTTTGTTGATTTGAATGTATTTTGTTGTGTCTGGCTTTTATTTTTAGTTTTGTTCATGCGCTGTGTATCTGTTGTGGGACGGGGAAGCGGGCTGGAGATTTTTCGGGGCACTCCTGCTGCTCGTTTTTGTAATATTGACATATTGTATATTCGAGCTAATTTTGTTTGTGGTCGTCACCATGGAGACGTATTTGCAACATATGCTCGGGAATGTTCGTTGGATCTGCAGCACAGAATCTGCAGCAACAGGGTTTGCCATCGGTCTTCGCCGGAGTTGAAGATGTCGGGACTGATCCGGGAGTGCAGGCAATCTCCAAAAGGCAACCAGGGAAGGTAAGGAGAGGACGGTGCAGCGGAGGAGTGAGGCGACGACTGGGAAGGTTGACGCAGTTCGACAGTGTAGCCTACAGAGACCGCAACACTGCGTGTATGGAGGAAAGTCGTGGAGGCGGATTGTGTGTGTTGGACTGCTTACTGACACTGGACATCTCGGGACAGTGGGGGCTATTTTTAATCATTAATTCACTTAATTAGTTTGATTAATGCAATGCTTTTATTGAATGTCTTTATTTGATATGTTTGTTTGTGTGTTGTGGGTCTGCCCCACTGTCTATGTCTTTTTTGTTGTTGCTGGGGCTACAACTGAAGTTCCCTAAAGGGAAAATAAAAGTTATTCTATTCTATACCATATTACCATCTTTCTATACCATTTACAATAATTGATACCACTGCAAAGCAACCACATCTACAATTTCTGTAGGAATTGATAATCTAGTTTAAAATGTAACTGAAGATGTGGCAGTTTTCTCTTGCCACTACCCCCTAACCACCAGTAGAGGGAGCCAGATACCAGGGCAGCTTCCCTACAAGAACAGGAGTCAGCTGGGGGTAATAATCCACCATGATTACATCCACTTCCAGCTCATGGAAACCAGCAGAAGCAGCTCAACAATCAGAGGCTGACCTGGATTAAAGAAGAGCAGCTTTCTGGGAGGAGGAGGAGGAAGATAGGAGGAAGATAGGAGGAAGATAGGAGGAAGAGCAGCGACCCGTCTCTCTGCCCAGCCAAACTGAAAGAGGAAAACCGCGAGCCTAAAAGTTCACCCGATTCATGGTACTTCATTTAACGTCCCTCTTTCTATTTCCCTGTCTGTCACCAGAACTAGTACTGACACTGATGGTAAATACATTACCCTGCTCCTATTTCCCCTTTCTTCTGGATTTAATTAAAGACTGTTTGTTCTTTTTGTTTGGCCAATTCCTTGCTTCTGCTGTTCCTGTAACCACATGGTCAACCTCTCAGATGTAGATCTTCCACAAACAACAGCTGAAAAAAGTGCTCAGATTCCTTCAATAATGCAACAGTAACATATTACATCTTTATGTGCCCACATACAGTGCATGATTCAACCTTTCTAAATATTGCTGTATAATTAATTACCTAACATTTATATTTAGTTGGGATTACCACAGAAGAAGACCTGAGGAATGTAACACGTCTAAAATCAGTTGTGTTCTTGATGAAAATTCACTGTATTGGTTTCATTTTTTTAAATTAATTTTGGCTAAAAAAAAGATAGATGAATTTGGTTTTTGTTTGTTTTCTGGTACACATATTCTTGTTACGTTTCATTTTTATGTCATGTCACGTTTCATGTTTGATTATTGTTACAATATATTTTCTAGTCTTGTCATGTCATGTTGATTCATGTAACGTTTCCCGTTCATTGTTTAGCATACACATTTCCGTGTTTTTCTGCAGCCTTGTGTTCATGCTGTTTCTCTATCTCTTGCTGTCGCTCACACTTCCCTAATTGTTTTATTCTCCCGTGTCTAGTTACTAATCTACTAACATTAGATCAGGATTGGGTAATACTAACTCTCTAACCATGTGTTCATGTTTACTTTACGTTTCTCGTGCATGTCATTTACTAATTTACTAACACTAGGTCAGGGTAGGTTTATTACTAACAAGTACTAATTATCTTGTTACCTTGTCAGCCTTCCACACCTGATTTCAATTTGCATGCTGCTCTCAAGCTAAGTGTCTGCACCTGTCTACACCTGCATTTAAGCTCAGTGTTCATGTCTTGTTTTTGCGAAATTGTAGCCTCCTGTTTGTCAGTGGACTATTGAGCGGTTTTCCAAGCCTGCCTTTTTGTTTTTGACCATTGTTATTGACCATTGTTTTTGACCTCTGTTTTGTTACCACTGCCTGCCTGTACCACAAGTTTTTGCCTGCTATTTTTTTGTACTTTTGCCCTGCGGAGCGGACTTCGGTCTTGACTCTTGCACTCTTGTACTTCTGCCCCGCTGACAGCTACTCTGCTTACTACTAGCTCAGCTACTCTGAGACTGCCTTCTCTCTCAGTACTGTACATTGGTTTTGGCTGGATTTTTTGTGTATGAACCTTGCTTGTTTTTTGACTACGCTCATTGGACATTCCTTGAATAAGGCCCTGACGGGACTTTATCCTTCTACCACTGTTTCTGAGTCGTGCATTTCGGGTCCAACCCTCACGCACCCGTCTCAACACACTCCACAAGCGCACTCACACACACACACACACACACACACACACACTTATTAGATGCTTCTCATTTGGAAAAATACCATCATTACATACATCATTGAAGTCTAAAGATGATAGAGACAGGTGGTTGACGGGGAACAAATGTCTGAATCAGTCCAGACTGAGAGCTGTGAACAGCAGCACAGCAGTGAGAGAGATTGTGTGTTTTATGAGCTGCTGAAAGTCTGCTCTCTCCCTCGACACTCACTGCTCTGCTCAGCCTGGCATCAGTCCAACACCACTCCTCCTGCAGCTGTGGGCAGAACCAGTAAGTCACTCCCACTCTCTCTGTTACGCAGTTACAGAGAAATTAAACTTAACTCTGTCTCTGTCAGTGTGAGCAGTGAAATAGCAGCGGCCAGTATCTTAGTGGGTCTGTTCAGAACCAGGAAATATCTTCTGCTCTTTCTCACACAGATTGACAGAAACTACACTGCAGTCTGAACTAGAACTAATCCCTGTCAGTTCCAGCAGTAAAATGGCTGAGGCTGCAGGTCTTCTGGATCAGGACCAGTTCTCTTTTTTTCATATATATACAGTATATATATATACAGGTGCAGCTCAAAAAATTTGAATATCGTGAAAAAGTTCAATATTTTTTGTCACTCATTTCAGAAAGTGAAACTCATTTATTATATAGATTCATTACACATTGAATGAAATATTTCAAGCCTTTATTTCTTGTAATTTTGATGATTATCGCTTACACTACAACTAATGAAAACCCCAAATTCAGTGTCTCAGAAAATTAGGATATTGTTCAATATTGGAAACTCATGGTGTCACACTCTAATCAGCTAATTAACTCAAAACACCTGCAAAGGTTTCCTGAGCCTTTAAATGGTCTCTCAGTTTGGTTCAGTAGGTTACACAATCATCGGGAAGACTGCTGACTTGACAGATGTCCAGAAGACAGTCATTGACACCCTCCACAAGGAGGGTAAGCCACAAAAGGTCATTGCTAAAGAAGCTGGTTGTTCACAGAGTGCTGTATCCAAGCATATTCATAGAAAGTTGAGTGGAAGGAAAAAGTGTGGTCGGAAAAGATGCACAAGCAACAGGGATAACTGCAGCCTTGAGAGGATTGTCAAGTAAAATCCATTCAAGAATTTGGGGGAGCTTCACAAGGGGTGGACTGAGGCTGGAGTCAGTGTATCAAGAGCCACCACGCACAGACGAATCCAGGACATGGGCTACAAATGTCGCATTCCTCGTGTCAAGCCACTCCTGAACCAGAGACAATGTCAGAAGCGTCTTACCTGGGCTAAGGAGAAAAAAAACTGGACTGTTGCTCAGTGGTCCAAAGCCCTCTTTTCAGATGAAAGTAAATTTTGCATTTCATTTGGAAATCAAGGTCCCAGACTCTGGAGGAAGAGTGGAGAGGCACAGAATCCACGTTGCTTGAAGTCCAGTGTGACGTTTCCACAGTCAGTGATGATTTGGGGTGCCATGTCATCTGCTGGTGTTAGTCCACTGTGTTTTCTGAAGTCCACAGTCAACGCAGCCATCTACCAGGAAATTTTAGAGCACTTCATGCTTCCTTCTGCTGACAAGCTTTATGGAGATGCTGATTTCATTTTCCAGCAGGACTTGGCACCTGCCCACACTGCCAAAAGTTCCAAAAGCTTGTTCAATGACCATGGTATTACTGTACTTGATTGGCAAGCAAACTCGCCTGACCTGAACCCCATAAAGAATCTATGGGGTATTGTCAAGAGGACGATGAGAGACACCAGACCCAACAATGCAGATGACCTGAAGGCCGCTATTGTAAGGATCTGAGTTTTGTGTGTTATTTGTATTCTTATTTTATTTTTGTATTGTTATTCATTCCCAGTTTGTATGTATTGTTTACTCTTAGTTTGTATCTGGCTTGTTTATTTTCCGGTTTTTCCTAGTTGTCCTTTGTCTGCTTGTTTACTTCTGATCTGGCACTCCCTGTTTACGTCTCTGTACCATTCGGGTGATCTCATTGGTGTTCGGGTTCCCTCTTGCTTCGCACCTATCTCTGTGCACTTATATTTACTAATTACTACTAATCGTACTAACGGCAGGGGTGTGTATAGTTACTAATCTCACTAATATATTAGAGCGCACATTTTCACGCTGTTCTGTCCTTGTTAATCATTCTCAGCTGCATCTGATCTTCTCTCCCTGTTCTCTTAATCTATGCACGATTTCCTGAAACTCCAGGTCATCTGTTATCGTGTATATGTATGAAATCCAGTCCGCGTTTTCCCTAGTTGTCTCCGTGATTGTTTCATTATTCCCAATGTTTTTCAATTGTCTCTCGTTTGGATCCCGCCTCTTCACACACCTGATTCCCTTTGTGTCATTTGTACCATGTGTATTTAAACCCTGTGTTCACTCCAGTCTGTGTCAGAACGTTGCTTTTCTTTTCTGAGACACTGAATTTGGGTTTTCATTAGCTGTAAGCCATAATCATCAAAATTACAAGAAATAAAGGCTTGAAATATTTCACTCTGTAATGAATCTATATAATATATAGATTCACTTTCTGAAATGAGTGACAAAAAATATTGAACTTTTTCACGATATTAAAATTTTTTGAGCTGCACCTGTGTGTATGTGTATATATATATATATATATATATTGTCCCTGCAGTACAGGAAGTCCATGCTGTAGAGCCCTGGACCAGAGAGGATTTCTTACAGTGTGAGTGCTCACTCTAATACTCTCAGCTGGCACGCACACACGCACACACGCACACATGCACCCCGATCTGACTGGAATTTCTGTGGACATGTTCACTTTCTGTTGTCCTTTAATCTTCTGGTTAGTCTTGTTCTCTCTCTCTCTCCCTCTCCCTCAATTCAATTTGTTTTATTGGCATAAAATATATACAGTAAATATCGCCAAAGCATTATAAAATAAAAATAATTTAAAAATAAAACATTTAATATAAGGAGAAAAAAATAAAACTATTGAATGATTAAAACTATTAAATTGTATATGTAAATAATATTAAATTGTAGTTTTATTTCTTTGATTGAACCTTCATCTGTACAGTACTGATAATAGTGCAGGATGCTTACTCACTGTCCCTCAGGAAGTAAAAGGATTTATTGGAGTCAGCCATATGAAAATAATTGTGCATCACCAGTCATGTTGTATTCAAGAAACAAAACTGTTTTCCAATTTTTTTTTGAATGCGATCGATTTTTTATTGAATTATTATTTTTTTTCTTCTCAGCTGTAGTTCACAATTACTTTTAGCCCTGGTTATCCTCTGCAGCTAGGCTGCACACCACTACTAACGCTCCCAATACGCACACATTTATTTTTATGTGCATTCATAAGCATTTAAAGTTTACATACCTCACAGAAAAATGATTTTCTTTTCCGTTTCCTGCCATGGCCTATAATATTGGAGAAAAACGTGTTGGCATGTGCATTTTAAAGGAGGTGGCTTTGTTAAATATGGTAGTAAAATGGATGTGTGAGCATGGTAATTCATAATGATGTGAACGCGCTTCTTAATATACGATCAAGTCTGATTTATCAGCCTATGTACACAAGTTTGATGAATCATACGTGATAATTTAATATGCAAGTTGGATCTGTCATAATATACTCTTTTTTTTATAACGATATTGATAAATGTGCTGCGAGTGGGGCTGTTGACCCTTCTCCTAAATGGATTTGCAGCTTTTCTACATTTATTAGGGAAGGAAACATGTTTATAAATTTAGTCATAGTGAGTGGGTTCGATTTAGTGAACCGGTGCGCCCGTTACGCCCACATTGGTGATGCTCCCCGGCAAAAACGGGCGAAGGAGGGGTGCAAACATGGCTCAACAACCAACCCAGCCGTATTCACTGCAAGGTCGTCGTCGTCATCGTAAAGTTACGCCGTCCGGTGCATCAAGAGTACGCCGGTTCTTTTAAATCGCACGCAGTCAGTGCTAATCCGGTTAACCCGGTCCATGTCCTTAATGGAAAGCTCCCATTGGCGTAGCACATGGTGCACTGGGTGTGGCTACCGAATATCGCTATTTTCGGATAACGGTAAAGGTAAAGCCCCACAGAAAGCGATGTGGAGCGGATTTCTCGTGCGATTACACTGCCTCCATTAATTTTCAATTAGAGGGGATTCCTGCTGTCTGCAAAGCATGTTGTGATTGCTTGCGATGCGAGGCATCCAGGCGAGGCTGGGAATGTCGCGCAATAACTTCGCTCTCGCCTCCCACAATATTTAATCTGATTGGTTATTGCACCACGTTCTCCAGCTGTGTCCGAATCAGAGCCCTATCTACTGCGCCCTGTCTCCTGCGTACAATGCACTGGCAGAAGTGTGCTTTTTAATGTGCGCTGTTTAGCAGTCTGCGAAAAATATCCGCCATACTATTTTCCAACCGCACTGTGAAAGTGCCGTAAGCAGGTCATAAGACGTCCCACCAGTGTTGCCATGGCCACGGTTTTACAACTAAATTGGAATACTTTCAAAGTGCAGTCACGGGTATAAATTAAAAGTCGTTGGTTCCGGTTAAAAATAGCCTATAATTTGGGATAGTTTTGAGTCGCCATTTGGCTGGAAGATCTGGTAACCCTGCGCCCCACCCTTGCGCTGCCATGTTACGTGTTGTTTTTGTGTATTTGAAGGAAAACGTCAGTGAAGCTGTGCCTCATGTTTTTAAAATGAAGCTTCACGTCATATTTATGTGACCAAAAGGGTTCTGTACTTTTTGAAAAGTGTGCTCCCGAATGTACTCAGCAAAAGCCCAGAAGTTAGTGTGTCATCCGGGTGTTTGAAGTATACTGCAATCCTATCTACTCACCAAGGCTACTCAACAGTGTGGAAGAGTGCTGATTCGGACACGGCCCCCATCTAGTCTGGACGCTTTGCATCGCAAACAATCCCAACATGTTTTGCGGACATGCCGAATCGTCTCTCATTGAAAATGAATGTAGGCAGTGTAATCACACGAGACATCCGCAGCACATCGCTTGCTGTGGGGCTTTGCTGTCAGGAGCATGAAAATACATGCCAAAAATGTCACTTCACCAATGCGCTGGCTCGCCACCCGCCATGCGCCAGCCAGAAAATAGAGCCCTATGGGACCAGGAGAATAAAACGGCAATCTTAGGGTCCTAACGGACAGTGGATTTATGGGCAACTGTAAAGAACCACTGCAGATTTGATAATTAAAGACCTGGGATTACTTTAACTGACAAGACTTTAGCAATGACTTTAGCAGTCAGGCCAGTGTTAATGACTGAGAGCCACTAATGACTGTCTGTGCTTATTCTGTTATTTATTTACATACATATGCAGACACACACTTTTTTTTTCTATTCATAAAAAGATTGTATTTTAAAATTACACTACAACAAAAATAGAAAATAACCTTTTTATAAAAAATATTGCAATATATCCTACTCCATCATGAGTCTTTTTCCTCAAACAATCAAAAACACAAATGCATTTGTGTGTGTATGGACAAAATAATGAATAGGCTACCTTAGATAGACCTGTCAATTTATAAAATCTTAACCTTCTCCTCCATCAGATTCCAGTCAACTCACGCTGGACCCCAACACAGCGCATAAACGCCTCCATCTGTTTGAGGGGAACAGAGAGGTGACCTGCACGGAAGAGATCCAGTCATATCCTGATCATCCAGAGAGATTTGAATATAGGGGCCAAGTGCTGTGCAGAGAGGGTCTGTCTGGATGCTGTTACTGGGAGGCTGAGTGGAATGGAAAAAATAATGTTTATATGGCACTGTCATATAAAGAGATCAGCAGGAAGGTGGATGATAATGACTCTGCTCTGGGAAATAATAACAAGTCCTGGAGTTTGTTCTGCTCTCCCTCCAGTTACTCTTTCTGGCACAATAGTAAGGGCACTGTAATCCCTGTTCCCTCCTCCTCCAGAATAGGAGTGTACCTGGATCACAGGGCAGGAACTCTGTCCTTCTACAGCGTCTCTGACACAATGACCCTCCTGCACAGAGTCCAGACCACATTCACTCAGCCCCTCTATCCTGCGTTTAGGGTTCCTATTGATGGATCTACTGTAAAACTGTGTGATCTTGGATGAGAGAGAGGGAAGATCAGCTGTAATCAGAGTGAGAGAAAAAAAACACTGTAGTGAGATAGAAAGGAGAAATAAATAAAATGTTAATAAAATATTAAAGATGACAGTTGGGGTTCTGATGAGGGGTTCTGTCAGTAAAGGCCAGTCACAAATTTTACAAAAGCACATTTTACACAGTTCTGAGAAAAACTAAGTAGCAGGGTGTGAAATAAATATTGAGCTTATGGTTGGTAAGAGTTTTGCTCTAGTAGTCACTTTGGCTGTTAACCAACCAGGTTATATTGTAAAGGGTGTTGATTTTTAGAATCCACAAGCCACTCTGGACAGTGGGTGAAAACGTTAATTTCTGACCCTTACAAGGAGTGTGTGGAGGTCTCTCCTCCATAGACTGTCCCAAAGTCACTGTATAGAATCTCATCTGCAGTTACTATGGGTCAAAGGGGGAGGGGTCATACACGTGTAAGGGATCATACATGTGCAATGCGTGTTTGCAGAAAACATTTATTTATACACATTTATTTTCTTCTCTGCATTAATCCTTGTATTTTTATTTTTTTTGGTTTCTCCTTTGTTTAAGATTATCTATTTATCTTATCCTATACATGGAGTGGTAATAAAGTTCATATTATAAACACAAAAATCATGTATTATTTCAAAGAAATAGCGTCTTGTAATCACCTTTGTAACACCACATAATTTACCTGCAAATCATACTTTCTATTGAAAATAACTGTATAACAGTTGAATGGGTGCTGATTATCTTTTTTGAGGTTTTTTGGATTGAATAAAATTTGAAAATGCTTTAAGAACTGTGGCCTGGTGTTTGTTTCTGGATAGAAAAATAACCTGATTGGTTAAAAGTATCAGGTAATAACCTTAATCTCACATACATGTACCAAAATAGCCCTGCTTTACCTGGGGAAACAGGTACTGCTGCATGAGATTCATCTCTGATAGAATACTCCTGCTTTAACTGGGGAAACAGGTACTGCTGCATGAGATTCACCTCTGATTGCATGAGATTCACCTCTGATAGAATACTGCTGATTTACCTGGGGAGACAGGTACTGCTGCATGAGATTCACCTCTGATAGAATACTCCTGATTTACCTGGGGAAACAGGTACTGCTGCATGAGATTCACCTCTGATAGAATACTCCTGCTTTACCTGGGGAAACAGGTACTGCTGCATGAGATTCACCTCTGATAGAATACTCCTGCTTTACCTGGGGAAACAGGTACTGCTGCATGAGATTCACCTCTGATAGAATACTCCTGATTTACCTGGGGAAACAGGTGCTGCTGCTTGAGATTCACCTCTGATAGAATACTCCTGCTTTACCTGGGGAAACAGGTGCTGCTGCTTGAGATTCACCTCTGATAGATGGTGATGAAAAATTCCTCAATGTGGCAGATGATTGACTGAGTATCATGGCGAATAAGACATTATTTTAAATTATTGTGTACAAAGTTTTTTTCTCCCAAAACTTGACCAGTCATATTGATAAGATATTGGACTGATTAGATTTGAGGAAAAAGTGAGCATTAAACAGAAAATTAAAGAATGGTCATTTGTTGTGTACAATAAAACCAGCTTTAATGCATTTCTCCACACAGCAGGAATTACACAGTGAAATATTCCATATTTATGATTGATAATAACAGTAATAATAAAACCCATAAGTAGGAGTTTGTGAGTGACTGCAGGCTCTGTGCTGGTACAGTTCCCTCTCTCTGTAATAGTTTTGCAGCTCGTCTGCCCTGAGCTGCGAACTTCACCTTTCCATTCTGCGGGAGGGCGCTCCTGCCGTGTTTTTTCTTTGTCCCTGCACTTAGTGAGCGCACCTGTTCATGTGTCCTTCCGGCTTTTTAAGTGCTGCGTCTTCCTGTCTCGGTGCTTCTGTGTCATTATCGTTCTTGCCAGAGAGCCAGTAAGGTATAGGTTTTAGGTGACCACATCACTTTAAAACTTTGCTCTAAAGTAACACGGGACTTGCCTTTAGTTAGTTTTCTTTTCTGAGAAATCTGCTTTTTTTTTTTGCATTCGATGTCTCTCGTCCTGGTTTCCTTTTCTGTCTTTCTGAGACTGTTATTGTGTTACTGTTTTCATTACCTCTTTATGTTATGCTTTTTCGTTGAATACTGAGCTAGAGGTAAGTTTAATTTCTCTTTTCTACTACTGCTCGAGCCTATGAGTTTCTCACCCATTTGTCTGGGTCGCTATCATTTCGTTTAGTTTCTTTTCCTTTTGCCTCTTTATTGGCACTCCCGTAATATTGAGAGCAAGAGGAATTATTTTTTTCCCTTTCCTTCTACTGCTCCAGTCTTTGAGCTTCTCGACGTTTTCTTGGGTTGACTTTTGTTTGGCACATATTCGCTGAGAGGTCCTGTCTTCCTTTTTCAGTTCTCTTTCCCCCCTATTTGTGGTTTTTCACTTCGGTGGAGAACTTTTAGAATCCTCTCACGGTCGCGTTTGGTCCTCCGCACCCACCTCCCTCACACTTACTTTGTACTCTGGCTTTACTTCATCACCACACCTGTATGAAACAGGTGCGACTAGAGAGATCACATTTCTTTCTACACTCACTGTTCTGCTTAGCCTGGCATCTGTCACATCTTGTGTTTCCACGTTTCAGGTCTACGTTTGGTTTTTCTGTGTATTTGTATTTCCTATCTGGTAGTCCTTTCCGTGTTTTCCCTCTCTCCCTCCATTTTGTGTCTCCACTTCCCCACACCTAAATTGTGTTTTCTCATTTTGTTTCGTCTCACCTGTTCCTCATTGTTTCTTAGTTTGTTTGGTATTTAGTCACCTCTGTTTCTGTGTTCTCTGCCAGATCTTCTTGTCCTCTGCCTCAGTACTTTCCAGTGTTTTTGATCCCTTCCTGCTCCTTGCTCCTTGCTCCTGTGTCCAGTTCTGTGTTTCGTCCAGTTCCTGTTCTCCTGCCTGTACAGCCTGCTCCAGTCCTGCCTGTTCCTGCCCAGTCCTGCCCACCTGCCCTTCCCCGTCCCTGCCCTGCTCCTGCCCTTCACCCTCCTCATCCCCTGCTGTGACGGATTCCCCGGTTCTGACCCCTGCCTGCTCCTGGACTTCGCTTTGGCCCATCCTGCTTTGCCTTGTTCACTGGACTTTGACCTTTGCCTGGAACTGACCACAAACCTGCCTTACCTGCATTCAGGGCCGTCTCAAGGGTGGGCGGGGCCCGGGGTGAGTCAACCTACGCGGGGCCCCGCTGTTAACGCGATGACTACAACCAACCAATTGAAGAATTAGTAGGCTATGCCATTACTCTGCCCTTGAATTAAAATATTGTAATTAACGATAGCAACTCGCCACGCTTTAACTTAATTTCTCCAATTAAATTTAAAACAATAATACTGTGGCTTGTGGTAGCCTACAATCATAGCTATGAACCACAAATTGTAGATTGTTCTATTGATTGAGGTGGACCATAAAATAATTGCAAAAGTTCTCAATGTTGAACATGAGCGTTTTCATTGTAAAGAGAAGTAAAAAGCAGGCAGAGGGTGGGATATATAATATTATTTTATTTATAAATAAAAGTTAACTGACAGTTAACTGAGATGCATCGCAGCAAGTTGCGCCTAGCAAAATTTGATTCAGCATTTTTTCACGCATATTCACGCATATTTCTAATCATTATTCTCATTATAGCAGGGCTACGTTTATGACAATGTTTGTGAAGACGTATGTGTTTGACGTGTTAACATTGCAGAGTCATTTTGTTGTGTCACAGTGTCAGACCTTGCGCTTCGCTTCGTGACACTTTAATGATATCCCACCCTCTGCCTGCCTTTTGCCTCTTTACAACAAAAAAGATAGTGTTCAACATAGTGACTCTTTGCCATTATTTTTTTCTCCACCACAATCAATAAGACAATCTACAATTTGTGGTTCATAGCTATGATCGTACCACAATCCACTGTATTATCGTTTTTAAATGTTAACTGGAGAAATGAAGCAAAAGAAAAGCAAAGTGCATTTTGTGTAATGTTAGCTTGAGCGCATTCACATGAAATAGTTGAAATCTGCAGGGCAGTTGAAAAACACCTCACTTGCCTCAGCAGCGTTGACCTGCTATTCCTCCACGTTTTTCTTTATGAATCTATCCAAGGAACCTTTCAATTTTACATTTAATTAATCTTTTTTTTTTTCTTGTTTCTTTTTTACGCTCCCGAGCTGTAGCATACATTCTGAATGTGTCTCGGTCTCTGTTTGAACTTTAAACAAACTTGAAAATATCATAGCTGCACGTAACTATGCAACGTAGAGACGTAAGCCTATAGCTACTTCCCACATAACGTCAACTTTCCAAAACACCATTTAGGCTAAATGTATTTTCGTGCATCTGGGTGGGCTGTTATGTTCTGAGAATCTGTGTCAGTTTTGTTTCTTTTTACTTGTTTATTTATTTTGATTATGTATTTATGGTGTCACTGTTCTGTGTTTTGTATTACTGTCACTCCCTGTCTTCGTCACACTTTTCGGGAGTCTGTGGGGATTTCAGTTTTCTTTGGATTTCCTCTGTCATGCGCTTCCTTCATTACTAATTACATTTAATTGTAAATAATACTTATTACCTAACAACCACTAACATCTTAGAATTAGGGTCTACTAATCTACTAATCTACTAACTTACTAACGCCATCTTATTTCCTCACTGCAGCTGTCTCTCTTTCTACCTGTTCTAATTATCTAATTATCTTTCTTTGCTTCTTCTATTAACTACAGCTGACTCTTGTTTCTGCTTTCCATTCTCTAATTGTATGCACTTGCCTACTACCCAGTTCATGTTCAAGTCTGTGTTATGTGTAAATCTGGTCCACGTATTACGTGTTCCCTTGTTATTTTATTATCTGCTTTCCTCATTGTTTTATTACGTGCACCTGTCTGTCATTTTCCCTTCCCGGTTCCTCACACCTGATCCTCATTGTCTTTCTCAATGTATTTATACTATGTGCTTTCATTCCTTTGTTGCGAGTTCCTCACCAATTGTTATTCCTGCTTTTGCAATATAGCGTCCGAGCTATCTGTTTGTTTTATTCCGAGCTATCTGTTTGTTTTATTCCGAGCTATCTGTTTGTTTTATTCCGAGTTATCTGTTAGTTTAATTCAGAGTTTTTGTCCATTAGTGTTTTTATGTTATCCCTCATGCTTTTTCCTGTTGTTTTTTTTTGTTTGTTGCTGTCTTTGTTTTTTCTTGTTTCCCTTTACACCTCCCTAGTTTCGACTCCTGCCTGTGTTCTCGCAACCCTGATTTTTGGACTCTGATTTTTGTTTTTGTATCTCTGCTGTGCCTTCCCGGTTCCGACCCCTGCCTGTTCTGTGACCACTCTTTGGACTCTGTCTCTGTTTTGGTGCCGTTGCCCTGTGTCATTAAACTTTGTTTTTTTTTGTACTCCCTGCCTGCGACTGGGTCCCTATTCCCACCCAGCCTTACATGGGCTTCACGAAGATATAGGATATAGGCTATTTTAGATAAATATTATTTTATTAAAAGAAAAAAGACGGCCCTGCCTGCATTGTTTTGTTTGCCTCGACATTGTCCTGTTTCTGTTGACCACGATTAAAGCCTATTCCTATTACTTCTGGTGTCTACGATTGGTTCAGACCCATTCTTGTAAAAGGCATCAGTCCAACACCACACCTCCTGCAGCTGTGGGCAGAGTCAGGACATCACTCCCTCTACCACAGCTTCAGGGAATCAAAACTCTGTCTCTGTCAGTGTGAGCAGTAAAATATCGGAGGTCAGTATCTATGTGAGTCTGCTCAGAACCATGAAATAGCTCTTGCTCTATGGAGATACATTTGTGTCTTTATTATGCAAGCAAACCCTTTGACAGTGCAATCAAAAACATATTTTATTGAAAGCAAAAATATGCTTGAAATGCTTTGAGTTCAAATATTAATTAACTGACATTGTTTTTTATTGGTCACAAAATTGTGACCCCTCACTAGCGTCTATGCCTATACATCACAGCTCAATGTATGGGGAGCCGAATGTGACATTAAACGCTATGATTTTACCGTGCATTTTTTCCCACATTTAATGGAATTATTGCTTTTTTTCTTACATTTAAACAAAAGTCCCCTTTTTCTACATTTATGATCTTTGAAAAAACAGATGTAAATATTAAATGTACAATCCCAAAATTATATATATACACTAAATATTTTATTATTTAGTGGTTTATAATAATGTATGAACATTTAACTAAATAAATAAAATATTTATCTAAATATTTAATTAAATCTATAAATAATTTAGCTAAATGTACAAAACTGAAACATTTAGCTAAATATTTTGTTAAATGTATAACACATTTAGCTAAATGTATGAAACATTTACCTACATATTTAACTAAATATTTAACTAAATGTACGAAACATTTAGCTAAATACAGAACATTTAGCCAAATGTACTAAACATTTAGGTACATGTATGAAACATTTACCTAAATGTACAAAACATTTATCTAAATGTACAAACCATTTAGCTAAATGTATGAAACCTTTATCTACATATTTAACTAAATGTATGAAACGTTTAGCAAAATATTTAACTAAATGTTCGAAACATTTAGCTAACTACAGAACATTTAGCCAAATGTACTAAACATTTAGGTATGTGTACAAAACATTTAGCTAAATATTTTATACATTTAGTTAAATATTTAGCTAAATTTTTCATACATTTAGCTAATACATTTAATTAAATATTTAGCTAAATATTTCATACATTTAGCTAAATTATTATACAATTAGCTACATGTTAAAAACCACTAAATAATACAATATTTAGCTTATATACAGTCATGCCGGAAAGTCTGCACACCCCTTTCACCTTCTTTTTTTGTCTCAAAATTCTACACAAAATAGCCCATAATGACAAAGTGAAAACAGGTTTTTAGACATTTCTGCTAATTTATTAAAAATCTAAATGTAAAATATATGTACACAAGTGTGCAAACCCTTTGATACGACACCCAAAAGTGAGCTGAGGTGCATTTTGTTTCCGCTGATACTGCTTGAGATATTTCTACAACTTAATTGAAGTCCACCTGTGATAAATGCAATTGATTGGACATGATTGGGAATTGATTGGACATGATTGGGGATTGCCAACACCTGTCTATATAAGGTCCCACAATTGACAGTGCATGTCAGAGCAAACTCCAAGCCATGGGGTCAAAGGAATTATCTGCAGACCTCAGAAACAGGATTGTGTCAAGGCATAGATCTGGAGAAGGGTACGGAAAAATCTCTGCAGCTTTACAGGTCCCACAGTGGCCACCATCATTCGTAAATGGAAGAAGTTTGGAACCACCAAGAATCTTCCTAGACCTGGCCGCCCGGCCAAACTGAGCAATCGAGGAAGACGAGCCTTGGCCAGGGAGGTGATCAGAAACCAGAGGGTCACTCTGACAGAGCTCCAGCGTATCCTTGTGGAGATGGGAGAACCTTTCAGAAGATCAACCATCCAGGCAGCACTCCACCAAAACCAAAAGCCAGGAATTCTATTATGTTGTTGTAGTATATAAAAATATATACATTATATACAAAAAATATACATTATTGATTTAAATGAATAGTACCTAATGTAAAATATCAGATAGAAGCATATTATGCATATGCGTTTTATCAGGGTGGCCGTGGCCCCCCCCTGGCCACCCCTTGGCGGCGCCACTGTTCCCAAGACGCCTTGAAGCTGTAATCGCTGCCAAAGGTGCAGCAACCAAGTATTAGGCTAAGGGTGTGTACAGATATGTAACCCCTAAATAACCTATTTTTATCAGTAAAATAAAATTGCATATTTTCTAAACTTGTTTTCACTTCGTCATTATTGGCTAATCTGTGTAGATGTTTGAGGCAAAAAATTAACTCAATCTATTGTAGTATAAGTCTGTAACGTAATAAAACGTGGAGAAGGTGAAAGGGGTGTGCAGACTTTCTGGCTTGACTGTGTATCATTTTGAGATTGTATATTTAATATTTACACCAGTTTTTTTCAAAGATAATAAATGTAAGAAAAAGGGATAGTTTTTTGTTTAAATATGGAAAAAAGCGATGTTTCCATTAAATCTGGGGGAAATTCACTGAAAAAACAGCGTTTTATGTCGCATTCAGCAGCCCATATGTATGTGACATGGATTTGAAATGCATTTTGGCCAATACAATGTATTTCAAATACATTTTCTTTCCGTATCGGCACCCCCACCTTTCGACTTGCTAGTGTCTCTCACAGAGCAATCCAGGCGGTACACAGACTCAGAGAAGCCGTCACCTGACAGATTGTAGCTCGGTTTTAAACTAGTAAGTGTTATCGTGACGTTTCCCGTTTTTTATTTCCTTCCAGAGTCGGCCTGAGCTTTCACACAATTTTTGTCTTAATATTGTAAGTAATTTCAGTGCTGTTTAAATTAATACGTGTGCATTCGTTCAGTTAGTTTTACATTATTATAATCCCAGACAATACTGTTTATCTTTTTCTCGCTTGTCCAGCTGTGCTATTATAGTCTATAGTATATGACAAAGTTTCGTTTTCCTTTCGTAGCGAATTGCCCAGTTGGCTAACTAACGGGCGAACGAGGGCTGCATGCAATAAGGGCAAAGCAATTTAAACTGAACAGTGCTGTATTGACGTCCGTTTGCAGATCGCTTTTACTGTGGTTGTGGGGGATAGGGCTATTTTTTTACGGTGTGCCTCCGATTGCATGTTAAATATGTAATTTGTTGTGTTGGTTACTTCCAGCCCCGGCACGCCCTCCAAAACGGAAAGAATCAAAGTTTGAAAAATGTTGCAGCATAAATCTAGCGTTCAGGGTGAACTGTAAGAAAACGTATGAACATGGTTTACATCTTCAAGGCACATCAGAGTTGAGGTCTACGTTCAAGAAACCGTTTTATAACGGAAACGGCACTGCATTGAACGTTCTGTATAAGAGCACTATAATTAGCAAAAAAGGGGATTACAGTGCCACACGCGTTCTTAACCTTTCTGTTATGTTGAGCTCAAAATGTACCCGTTTCACACTTTAATTTAATTGAAACTTCTACAAGTTCTCGAGGTGAGAAAGACAAACTGGTTGCTTTTAGGGATGTGTGGGATAAGTGGGTGGAGGGCTTTCTGTGTCTGTACATTCCTGGGGCTGAAGTCACAATGGATGGACGTTTGGTTCCTTTCACAGGCTGTTGTTCCTTCAGGCAGTAGGCCTGCATGACTACAGTGTTCAAAATGAACCTTTTTTACTTCGTAGCACTGGTGTTCTCAAACGGAAAAGGTTATAGGAGCACCAACAATTTAAAAAAAAATGGACAGTAGCCTAGTGTATGAATGCTGAAAATTACAGTTACAAATGTTGTGAATGTTAGCCCATGGGATCTTTTTCCAGGTACACTTGGATTTATATACATTATATAGTTTGGTTAATGAGCAGTAGGCTTCTGAATAACTCCTTTCAGGTTCATATTGAATATATTGTTTATTAGAACAATAATTTCAAATAATTATAGGTATCACATTATTATATATCACAAATCAGACAAGGGTTGTGAAAGTGTTGAGTGTTTATACTGGGGTTGTCTTTTCAGATACAGTTGGACTAAGGTCATTATGTGTTTTGGTTAAGTATCAACATTACTTTGAATAAAATATTCCAAGTCCATGATGAGTTACTGAATATAGTGTATTAGAAAAAATATTTTAAATGAATTAAAGGTTTCACAAACCAGTCTTCTTCTTCCACATTTTTTTGAGATGGTAAGATGAAAAAACACAGGGCCAAGTTACGTGAAATAATTTAGGAAAGATTGGGTAGCATTTTTTTGAAAAATATCTAGTTTAATTTGTGTGAGCTGCGATAGGCAATATTATTTGCTGTAACCTCATTTTGATATCAATCCTTTTAACAGCAGTCCTAGTTTTTGCAAGTTTTAATTACGGACTTGAGACAGGTTTGTTTTAGGCTTTGTAGGCTATGCGTGAGTAAGCATTTTTGTACGTTGAAAACGTTTTTTTGTTCAGATATCAATTATTTTTGTACCCTGCTTGTTATGAGTAATTGATCATGATAATGCCTATTTATTAACCATCAGACTACCCCTTAGTGGTAGTCATCAACGTCAAAATTATATTATTAATATTTCTCTGAAATTGTTAAAGTACAGCTTTACCCCCCAAATTCCAACACAGGATTGATTATTATGAAGTGTCACCGCTTGTGAAGACATCAGCATACGTGCAATAAAACAGCAGGGTGCTAAGAGGCTAAACCCTTCAGCATAAGTTGCAGTGCAATAAAACAGCAGGGTGCTAAGAGGCTAAACCCTTCAGCATAAGTTGCAGTGCAATAAAACAGCAGGGGGCTAAGAGGCTAAACCCTTCAGCATAAGTTGCAGTGCAATAAAACAGCAGGGTGCTAATACGCCAAACACTTCTTTACAGCCTTCACAGTCACAAACAATAGAATGCATAAAGTTCACCGTTTCTACATGGAAAAAATCATATTCCAATATAGGAACAATAATAACAGTATTCAGCTGTAAAAGTTGTATAAATAAACATGCAGTGTTTTTTCCCTCGCTTACTGTAGGCTACTAGCCTACTTGACAATAGGGATGTGCAGTGATGCCACTATCTGTATCTGTATCTTTTTGAACATCAACATTATCTGTACCTGTATCTGTATTTGGATTAAAATCTGGAAGTGGGCTGGGCTTCGACTGGAAGTGGTGTTACATATAGGAAATGTCATATTTTCTCGTCTAAAATTTATTGTTATTGCAAAATAATGCAATTATTTATTTAGAGTATTCACCCCCTTCTTTTTTTTTTTTTAACTTTTTTTAATGAAAACTATATTCTGGATGTTATACTTATTTATCTATTGTTTTGTTTTGTTAAAATTTATTTTTGTTAACTTATTTGAACCCCCCACCCCTTAACTGGGGGACACTGAACAATAATTTTGGATAAGAACTGGAAAAAATCTGAGGTACAATATATAATCAACTAGAGGTATATGGATGGATCACTTCAAGGGTTGTTTCTTGTGACTCATTTTTCTATTGAAAAATCATTCAAAAGTCAGGGGAAACAACCCCTCAAGTGATCCATTCATATCTACTGCATATCTGGAAGCAGAGTGATGGGTTGAAGCTCGTTTGATACCTCAGACCCTTGATGACTTACAGCCATTTAGCCAACCATGGGTTCCATACTATTCCTGTGTAATTTACAGCTTAATCTAGTCCCACTCCCCAATTCCCAAATGCTTGTAAGAGTACCTGAGGGGTTGTTTCTCCTGACTTTTGAATGATTTTTCAAAACAACCCTTAGTTGCAAGAAGCATTTTGCAGACAAACATTCAAAACATTTAGAAACTCAAGAACTTGTTGCTACTGCTCCATTTGCGCACTATTGCAAATGATATCTAGTTCATTAGTTCATTTAATAAATTCACGTTTTTTCAGTTTACGTGATTCTCAACAACCTTAGCCCTATTCAAGCTGGATTAGTTTCATAGAGGGAGGTTTTGTGATTTGAGTGATTACTGACAGGGTGCATGATGCTAATCCAGTGCTAATCTGCAGTGTCTGTACATTTTACAAGTCTCTTTCACAAGAACTTTCACATCCCCGTAAACATTACATTACATTACAGTCATTTAGCAGACGCTTTTATCCAAAGCGACATACAGTAAGTGCATACAGAAAGGTCATCGAAGTAACTACAGAACAGCTAAAATAAAGCACATTCTTCCCATAAAGTAGCATCTATCCCTAGCAATGAACATTGAATGCAATAAAAAGTCTGGAATGTGAGATTGATTTCACCTGTAATGGTTTGTTATGTGCCCAATGCAAGAAATGATGGTTATACTTATTGTTATTGATCTTATAGTTATCCACACACACACACACACAGGATTTAGGATAGGAGTTCAGCAGGGATAGCCTATTGATTTTACATTTGCATTGTTACGTGTTATTGTTATTCAACATGAATTCATACAAATATTTAAATAATTAAAATAATTATTTTTCTCCTAATTTTTTGAATGGTGTTTAATGTGTGCCAACACTCACTAATTAACAAATAAAAATGAATTTTTAAATTTGGGACGGTCCACATCCACATTAAAATTGTTTCTTGGGACGGATCTGGGACAATGGTGAAAAAAGGTAACCTGGAGCACTGCGCGCTTCATTCTATTACGAGTGCTCCAGCGTTTACTCTGGGCAGTCTGTTTGCTGAGCTCAGGTATATTTTTATTCATATGCACTTTCCCATACTGGGAGCACATTCTCTCTTTTATAACCTTTGACTGAAGCATGCGGGATAGCCGTTATAACACTGCCTAATTACAGTTACCATCCATATATAACAATACATGCATGTTGCAAAAAATATTGTTTTCATTTTATCACTGCTTGGCATTTTGCTTGCTGTGTTCAAGCATGTTTCTTGCCCTGAATGGAGGGGTGTGGGCGGGGTTTAGGATGGAGGAGTTCAGTTGGCGGGGTTTAGGATGGAGGAGGAGACTTTTTTGATTGTAAACATAGGACTACAGCACGGCTAAAAATCCTGCATAGTGCACCTTTAATGCAGACATCTTTACATTACAGGTGTTGTCTCTTGGAAGCTGTCATGAATGCAGGTGTGATTCACGTGGCCAATGCCTCTGGCAGGCCCCTGCGAGTGTACTACACCACAGACCGGCTGACTCTGGAGGAGTACAGGATCGTCTTTGAGACTATAGCTGACAACTGTAAGTCAGAGGCAGCGAGCTGGCCAGTGTTGGCGAAAAAAACCCAGATGGAAATGAAATGCAATTCCCGCATCAGCTACATACGCATCCCGCCTGAAGAAATCGGCACGATCTTGGAGAAGGGAGCCATTTTTGTCACCGTGTTCGTGCAGAAAAGCTATCGCCCTGATGATTGGCTGAACATCTCCCAGAACTTTCACATCCCTGGCGACAGGTCCTTCATCGTCACCGCAACTCACAACATAAAGCTCCAGAGGTTTGGAGCAGGTGTTTGGATTGACGAGCAAGGCGTCAACCATTCTTCAACTTAAAATTAAACCAAGACTTTAACCCCATACAGTAAGTACTGCGTAATGTCCACATCTGTAACTGCTTCTTTTATTTGATGACGGCCTGTCAAAAGTCGATTAAGGATAGTGGTTTAAATGCTTTAAAACCATTTTTAAACGACATTTAATTCACGCTGTTGTTCTTGATGTCATCAAGTGGGAAATCGGGGCTCTTGGGGATATCACATGTTACTTTATGTATTGTATAATAATATCAATTATATCTACCGTTAATCTTTTTTTTTTTTTGTAATTCAATTTTTATTGAGGGCAAGACCCTTGATGACTCACAGCCATTTCACCAACCTTGGGTTCCATACTTTTCCAGCATAATTTACAGCTAAATCAAGTCCCACCCCACAATTCCCATAGAGATCCATTAAAATGCAGAGAAGTTATGGCTTGTAAGAGTCCCAGAAAATAAGATATCAAGTCTTTTGATATTGTTGGGTCACAGACCTCAGGAAGTCATGGCATGCAAAGGATATGTGACCAAATGTAAAAATTATTACTATTCTACATTATGTTAAACTTATGGGGACTATGTACAAAAGGTTATATAATTTCTAAACGGTTCATCTGATATGAATGAAAATACCCTTAAATTAAAGCTTACAGTTTGCACTTCAACCTAATTGTCATTGTATCCTTTCAAACTCAAAGTGCAGAACCAAAATAACAAAAAATGTGTCATTGTCCAAGGAATTATGGTGCTCACTGTATGTGCAATGTGTGAGGTTTGCAGAAAACATTTTATTTTATTCACTTCTATTACCCACTTTATTTCTCTGCAATTATAACTGGAGTTTTTATTTTCTGAAACATTTACACTTAATTACTATATGATTTATAAAATGTATACATGCTCTTAAACAAGATAAATAATGTTTACCTGTAACCTGCAACAGAGCCTCCTAAATGGGAAGATATGATACCATGGCTTATATCATAAGCACAGCAATCATATCATACTGTATATTCTTTCGGGGAAATAGGGTAATATGGTAATCTTTGTATTTGGCAGATGTTTCTCATCACTTATATGATCATGCTGATCATCTTATCATACTTTTATGTTTAGTTTATATGCTGGAAAGACCGCACGGGGTCCCCCTTGTAAAAAAGATTTTGATCTCATTAGGATATTCCTGGTTAAATAAAAGTTAAATAATTTTTTTTTAAAACATCATACACCTGTAATTTACTGACAATGACTATATAGCAACAATTGTTTGGGTGCTGATGACAGGAAGGTGTTTTGGGTTGAATAAAAAATGCAAATGCTTTATTAAGAACTTTGACCTGGTTTTTGTGTCTGGTTAGAAAGATAACATGATAGTTAAGGGTATCAGGTAATAAGCTTTACCTGGGGAAGCAGGTGCTGCTGCTTGAGATTCACCTCTGATAGAATACTCCTGCTTTACCTGGGGAAACAGGTACTGCTGCATGAGATTCACCTCTGATAGAATACTCCTGCTTTACCTGGGGAAACAGGTGCTGCTGCATGAGATTCACCTCTGATAGAATACTCCTGCTTTACCTGGGGAAGCAGGTGCTGCTGCATGAGATTCACCTCTGATAGAATACTCCTGCTTTACCTGGGGAAACAGGTGCTGCTGCATGAGATTCACCTCTGATAGAATACTCCTGCTTTACCTGGGGAAACAGGTACTGCTGCATGAGGTTCACCTCTGATAGAATACTCCTGCTTTACCTGGGGAAACAGGTACTGCTGCATGAGATTCACCTCTGATAGAATACTCCTGCTTTACCTGGGGAAACAGGTACTGCTGCATAAGATTCACCTCTGATAGAATACTCCTGCTTTACCTGGAGAAACAGGTACTGCTGCATGAGATTCACCTCTGATAGAATACTCCTGCTTTACCTGGAGAAACAGGTACTGCTGCATGAGATTCACCTCTGATAGAATACTCCTGATTTACCTGGGGAAACAGGTGCGGCTGCATGAGATTCACCTCTGATAGAATACTCCTGCTTTACCTGGGGAAACAGGTACTGCTGCATGAGATTCACCTCTGATAGAATACTCCTGCTTTACCTGGGGAAACAGGTACTGCTGCATGAGATTCACCTCTGATAGAATACTCCTGCTTTACCTGGGGAAACAGGTACTGCTGCATGAGATTCACCTCTGATAGAATACTCCTGCTTTACCTGGGGAAACAGGTACTGCTGTATGAGATTCACCTCTGATAGAATACTCCTGCTTTACCTGGGGAAACAGGTACTGCTGCATAAGATTCACCTCTGATAGAATACTCCTGCTTTACCTGGGGAAACAGGTACTGCTGCTTGAGATTCACCTCTGATAGAATACTCCTGCTTTACCTGGGGAAACAGGTACTGCTGTATGAGATTCACCTCTGATAGAATACTCCTGATTTACCTGGGGAAACAGATACTGCTGTATGAGATTCACCTCTGATAGAATACTCCTGATTTACCTGGGGAAACAGGTACTGCTGTATGAGATTCACCTCTGATAGAATACTCCTGCTTTACCTGGGAAAACAGGTGCTGCTGCATGAGATTCACCTCTGATAGAATACTCCTGCTTTACCTGGGGAAACAGGTACTGCTGCTTGAGATTCACCTCTGATAGAATACTCCTGCTTTACCTGGGGAAACAGGTACTGCTGTATGAGATTCACCTCTGATAGAATACTCCTGATTTACCTGGGGAAATAGGTACTGCTGTATGAGATTCACCTCTGATAGAATACTCCTGCTTTACCTGGGGAAACAGGTACTGCTGCATGAGATTCACCTCTGATAGAATACTCCTGCTTTACCTGGGGAAACAGGTACTGCTGCTTGAGATTCACCTCTGATAGAATACTCCTGCTTTACCTGGGGAAACAGGTACTGCTGTATGAGATTCACCTCTGATAGAATACTCCTGATTTACCTGGGGAAACAGGTACTGCTGTATGAGATTCACCTCTGATAGAATACTCCTGATTTACCTGGGGAAACAGGTACTGCTGCATGAGATTCACCTCTGATAGATGGACATAGAATTCCTCAATGTGGCAGATGATTGGTTGAGTCTCATGATGAATAAAACATTATTTTAACCCCCCCCCCCCAAAATTATTAAAGGGCATGGTAACACCCAATCTTGTGTTGGGGAATAGTACATGGTACATCTTCACATTTTGCTTAAAAGGTTGTACACATTACATTATATATCACATGTCATGCGAAGTATAACCTTGTCATTTGCCAACAATAATGTATCATATTTCAAATATAAAGTCACATCTGGCTAATCATAAACATTTTGTTATATAACTAGTCAAAAGTTGACTGTTTCTTGGAAGGAACTAGAAGTGGACCTGAAATTTAATTCCATATTCAGAAATCCATTTCTTTCCAAATTTTACCAGTGATATGGGGAAGATGAGATTAGGGGAGAAAGTGACCGTTAAACAAAAGAAAATTAAAGAAGGGTGATTTGTTGTGCACAATAAAACCAGGTTTAATGCATTTCTCCACACAGCAGGAATTAGACAGTGAAATATTCCATATTTATGATTGATAATAACAGTAATAATAAAACCCATAAGTAGGAGTTTGTGAGTGACTGCAGGCTCTGTGCTGGTACAGTTCCCTCTCTCTTTGTACTCTGGCTTTACTCCATCACCTCACCTCAGGTATGAAACAGGTATGACCAGAGAGATCACATCTTTATCTATACACTCAATGTTCTGCTCAGCCTGGCCTCAGTCCAACACCTCACCTCCTGCAGCTGTGGGTAGAACCAGACGTCACTCCCACTCTCTCTGTTACGCAGTTTCTGAGAAAACAAAACTTAACTCTGTCTCTGTCAGTGTGAGCAGTAAAATATCAGAGGCCAGTATCTAGGTGGGTCTGCTCAGAATCAGGAAATATCTCCTGCTTTATGGAGACACATTTGTGTGGTGACAGAACGACTATCTGTGCCGATGATGGTGATGTCATCCATATACGCCCTCACCCCAAGCCGACCTCCCTGGGGCTCCCAGCAGTGGGCCACCAGCAATGCCAGGGTTAGCCCTGATAGCTTGAGATAAATGACACACAGGAGAGATGCCAGAGGGCCTGGTGCTGGGCCTGATGGTAAAGGGGCAGAGAGGGGTTTGTTGGCGCTGGGCCTGATGGTAAAGGGGCAGAGAGGGGTTTGTTGGCGCTGGGCCTGATGGTAAAGGGGCAGAGAGGGGTTTGTTGGCGCTGGGCCTGATGGTAAAGGGGCAGAGAGGGGTATGTTGGTGCTGGGCCTGATGGTAAAGGGGCAGAGAGGGGTATGTTGGCGCTGGGCCTGATGGTAAAGGAGCAGAGAGGGGTTTGTTGGCGCTGGGCCTGATGGTAAAGGGGCAGAGAGGGGTTTGTTGGCACTGCGCCTGATGGTAAAGGGGCAGAGAGGGGTTTGTTGGCGCTGCGCCTGATGGTAAAGGGGCAGAGAGGGGTTTGTTGGCGAATGGGCCTGATGGTAAAGGAGCAGAGAGGGGTTTGTTGGTGCTGGGCCTGATGGTAAAGGAGCAGAGAGGGGTTTGTTGGCGCTGGGCCTGATGGTAAAGGGGCAGAGAGGGGTTTGTTGGCGCTGGGCCTGATGGTAAAGGAGCAGAGAGGGGTTTGTTGGCACTGGGCCTGATGGTAAAGGGGCAGAGAGGGGTTTGTTGGCGCTGGGCCTGATGGTAAAGGGGCAGAGAGGGGTTTGTTAGCGCTGGGCCTGATGGTAAAGGAGCAGAGAGGGGTTTGCTGGTGCTGGGCCTGATGGTAAAGGGGCAGAGAGGGGTTTGTTGGCGCTGGGCCTGATGGTAAAGGGGCAGAGAGGGGTTTGTTGGCACTGGGCCTGATGGTAAAGGAGCAGAGAGGGGTTTGTTGGTGCTGGGCCTGATGGTAAAGGAGCAGAGAGGGGTTTGTTGGCGTTGGGCCTGATGGTAAAGGGGCAGAGAGGGGTTTGTTGGCGCTGGGCCTGATGGTAACGGGGCAGAGAGGGGTTTGTTGGCGCTGGGCCTGATGGTAAAGGGGCAGAGAGGGGTTTGTTGGCGCTGGGCCTGATGGTAAAGGGGCAGAGAGGGGATTGTTGGCGCTGGGCCTGATGGTAAAGGGGCAGAGAGGGGTTTGTTGGTGCTGGGCCTGATGGTAAAGGGGCAGAGAGGGGTTTATTGGCGCTGGGCCTGATGGTAAAGGGGCAGAGAGGGGTTTGTTGGCGCTGGGCCTGATGGTAAAGGGGCAGAGAGGGGTTTGTTGGCGCTGGGCCTGATGGCAAAGGGGCAGAGAGGGGTTTGTTGGTGCTGGGCCTGATGGTAAAGGAGCAGAGAGGGGTTTGTTGGCGCTGGGCCTGATGGTAAAGGGGCAGAGAGGGGTTTGTTGGCGCTGGGCCTGATGGTAAAGGGGCAGAGAGGGGTTTGTTGGCGCTGGGCCTGATGGTAAAGGGGCAGAGAGGGGTTTGTTGATCAGCACCCTGCCAGAGATGTCCGTCAGACAAAGCGGCGCCCAATACAGGACGGAGCCAGGGACGTTAAATCTCTCTAGCACCCTCTCCAAGCACGCGTGACTTACCCTGTCAAAGGCCTCCTGGTCTGAACTGAGAAGGCACAAGGGGGACGAAGACCAGACTTTGGTTGAAACATTGTTTCATAGAATATAATATAAACACGATTGGAAGCTAATAAGCAGTGTGCGGGCATTCTTTGTATTTTTTAAAGATTTATAAACAAACTGAGACGGGTGGTAGAAGGATAAAGTCCCATCAGGGCTTTATTCAAGGAATGTCCAATGAGCGTAATCAAAAACAAGCAATGTTCATACACAAAAAAAATACAGCCAAAACCAATGTACAGTACCGAGGGAGAAGAATCTCAGAATCGGTGCACCATGCAATAATCCAGTAACCAGAGTAGCTGTCAGCGGGGCAGAAGTACAGGCAGACTGTAGGCAGGCTCTGGGTTGAAGGCAACGCAAGAGTCAAGACCGAAGTCCGCTCCGCGGGGCAAAAGTTCAAAAAGACAGCAGGCAAAAACTTGTGGTGTAGGCAGTGGTAACAAAACAGAGGCCAATAACAATGGTCAAAAACAGGCTTGGATCATAAACAAAAGACAGGCTTGAAAACCGCTCAATAGCGCACTGATAAACAGGGGCAACAATTTTGCAAAGACATGACATGAACACTGAGCTTAAATGCAGGTGTAGACAGGTGCAGACACTTCGCTTGAGAGCAGCATGCGAATGGAAATCAGGTGTGGAAGGCTAACAAGGTAACAAGATAATTAGTACTCGGTAGTACCGGTAATAAACCTATTAAATAAAGTTATTTAATTAGTAAATGACATGCACGACAAACGTAAGGTAAACATGAACACATGGTTAGAGAGTTAGTATTACCCAATCCTGATATAACGTTAGTAGATTAGTAAACTAGACACGTGAGAATGAAACAATTAGGGAAGCGTGAGCGACAGCAAGAGAGAGAAACAGCATGAACGCAAGGCTGCAGGAAAACACGGAAATGTGTATGCAAAACAATGAACGGGAAACGTAACATGAATCAAACATGAAACGTGACATGACATAAAAATGAAACGTAACAAGAATAAAACATAAAACGTGGTGTGACTAGACTAAACACAATACGTGATAAACAAGAAATCTAACTAAGACCAGAAAAGAAAAGAAAACATGACATGACAGTAGATTCGTGACAACTATAACATTAACATTGCTCAAAAGATGGTTCTAGCTTGTATGCTTTCGAAGAGAGTTCACTGACTCCTTGGCTTGAAAATCTTTTATTGTGGTTTTAATTTTTTTTGTTTACTTTTTAGCGTTAGCTTTCGGGCTAAGAGAATGCGCTGACGAGGAGTGGTTTAGTGTGCTTTTTAGTTTTTTCTTTGTTTTGTTTTAATTCACGAATAATGGAGCCTTGCATGTATAACAGTTTCAGACCAAGGGGCCAGCTCATATACATTTTTTAAATTATTATTTATTCTGGCCCACGTAATTTTTTTGTGTGCTAGTTGGCAACCAATTACAAACTCTTAAGGCCTTCTCCACATCACTGTCTGCACCTTCCACGTTGTACATGTTGTTGTATAATAATAAAACAATCATTCCACCTTCCTGAGGAAAGGACCATTCCACTACATGTAATTAAAACTTTCTTCCAAATAGACACTACATACCAGAGTCTGATATAACTTGATTTATGGTAATAAAATAAGCATGAATATACATCAACTAGCACACGTAATTAAAAAAACACTCTCAATCATCCGGTCCAGTCTAAGTCCGTCAATTGCATGCATTCCCACGAGACGGTAAACAGGTCCGTTAATGACAGAAAAAAAAACATAACAGCAGCAGCAGCAGCAGAAAACATCTTCTAAACATCTTCTTATTAACACAATCGTTTCATATAGTAGGCCCTACAGTGGTTTGTGATAATATATAAATAATGAATAATCTATATATTTTCACAACAATGTGACTCCAAGGACACAACTGAGCATGTCTGTTGAGTGCAAAAACTATACTTTCTGGTTCGGAGCAGCTCCACCAGATTAACGAGGAAGAGCAGCTCCACCAGATTAATGAGGAAGAGCAGCTCCTCCAGATTAATGAGGAAGAGCAGCTCCTCCAGATTAATGAGGAAGAGCAGCTCCTCCAGATTAACGAGAAAGAGGAGCTCCACCAGATTAATGAGAAAGAGCAGCTCCACCAGATTAATGAGGAAGAGCAGCTCCTCCAGGTTAATGAGGAAGAGCAGCTCCACCAGATTAATGAGAAAGAGCAGCTCCACCAGATTAATGAGGAAGAGCAGCTCCTCCAGATTAATGAGGAAGAGCAGCTCCTCCAGATTAATGAGGAAGAGCAGCTCCACCAGATTAATGAGGAAGAGCAGCTCCACCAGATTAATGAGGAAGAGCAGCTCCACCAGATTAATGAGGAAGAGCAGCTCCACCAGATTAATGAGAAAGAGCAGCTCCACCAGATTAACGAGGAAGAGCAGCTCCACCAGATTAACGAGGAAGAGCAGCTCCTCCAGATTAATGAGGAAGAGCAGCTCCACTAGTTTAATGAGGAAGAGCAGCTCCACCAGATTAACGAGGAAGAGCAGCTCCTCCAGATTAACGAGGAAGAGCAGCTCCTCCAGATTAATGAGGAAGAGCAGCTCCTCCAGATTAATGAGAAAGAGCATCTCCTCCAGATTAATGAGGAAGAGCAAATCCACCAGATTAACGAGGAAGAGCAGCTCCTCCAGATTCCTTGAGTCTCTTGCTGCTGCATCTTCTGATCAAGGAGCGCTTCGTCGGCACAGAGACTATAATCCCCTGACTGGGCTCTGTCGGCACGGAGACTAAGATCCCCTGACTGGGCTCCAGAGATGAGGAGGACAAACACTATCATCCCTTTGAGGCTGCCCTGGTTGTCCCTGACAACCCCCGGCTGCAGCTGGTGATTAAACCCAAGAGTCAGTTACAGTGTAATACATCTGTTTTCCTCAGTAACCAGGAGAGGATAAGGAGGGTCAAAAGAGGGATGGTGCTGTTTAAGTGTGTGTGTGTGTGTGTACATTACATTACATTACATTATAGGCATTTAGCAGACGCTCTTATCCAGAGCGACTTACACAGCATTTTTGCATTTATACATAGTATCCATTTACAGCTGGATATATACTGAAGCAATTCAGGTGAAGTACCTTGCTCAGGGGTACAACGGCAGTGTCCTACGTGGGATTCGAACCTGCGACCTTTCGGTTACAAACCCAATTCCTTAACCACTGTACTACACTGCCGCCTTGCCTTGTGTGTGTGTGTGTGTGTGTGTGTGTGTGTGTGTGTGTGTGTGTGTGTGTGTGTGTGTGTGTGTGTGTGTGTGTGTGTGTGTGTGTGTGTGTGTGTGTGTGTGTGTGTGTGTGTGTGTGTGTGTGTGTGTGTGTGTGTGTGTGTGTGTGTGTGTGTGTGTGTGTGTGTGTGTGTGTGTGTGTGTGTGTGCACTAATAATAACATTTAATTTTGTAAGGGGACCACCAATACCTTCCCTTTCATTTCAGTCAGTTTCCCTCAGCAAACCCCAATATGTTAAATATGTTCAAAGTGAACTCGATGTCTTGAAGTCTTGTGTATTGTTACACTGGCCTTATGATGTATAATAACCAAATAAATTTGTTCAAATGACATGACTGACAAATATACTGTCTAGGCAGCTAGCTTTCTTTTTTGCTGGCCCTTATGATCAAGGGTTTGCTTTATGTTGGAGTTGTGCTTCAATATTAATAATACATATTAAAATACACATTTATTTTGAGATTGTTCCATGTAAATTGAGATTGTTTGGTCCCACTGCATGTCCAGTAACTATTAAAAATGCATGTCCAGTAACTATTAAAAATGCATGTCCAGTAACAATGCATGTAGTCAAGTAGGCTGCAATCTGACCACAATTTGTGAACACAATTATCCAGTGACTTGCTATTCACAAGTGTATATTCCTTTTACCTCCACCATCAGTACCATTTGTTTATAAGCAGATCGCGGCCGTGCAGATTTGAATAGGGCAACTGCGGATCTGTTTGTAATAGGTATATCTATGGTACCAGCCAGCTTCTGAGCCAATCACAATCTTTCCGTTTTATGTAAGTGCCTTCCGTTTCAACTAAACTTTCTCTCACATACATACATTCTACTCTTACATACATATATTATCACTCTCACATAAATACATTGATATATGTATGTAAGAGAGAGTATATATGTATGTGAAAGAGAGTATATATGTATGTGAGAGAGAATATACTGTATATGTATGTGTGAGAGAGAATATACTGTATATGTATGTGTGAGAGAGTATATACAGTATGTATGTGAGAGAGAGTATATATGTATGTGAGAGAGTATATATGTATGTGAGAGTGAGTATGAATTATGGCCTAAACGGCCCCTCATACATTATGACGTGTTTTGATATACATAAGAATAATCTCTCACATTACCGGTAATTCCCGACCAAACTATTTCCCAAGAATATAATAACAGGAAAACAGGATTTTTTTTTGCCATTAGCTTACACCAGGGCTGCCATTTTGCTAATTATATGCGGTTTAATTTTGTTATAACACTTGCAGCAGCTGTGAATACAGAACATGGCTTCCCTCTCACCTTAGAAAACGCCAAATTAGCCTGATTGTTTAACAAATTTCATTTGATTATACAATGAAGCTGTGATGGATTTAGTAGCGGATAATCAAACGCGGAGGTAGGGGGATCAGAACAAGACACTAACGCAAGTGAGGACCAATAAGGGAGTATTAACTATAAATACAAAAAAAGAAAGGACAGGAAAACAAAATTTTTTGTAGCTACCAGCCAAATGAAAATCAACCCACAAAAATAGGGCGAACTCGAATATACGAGTGATAACACAAACTATGTCTCCTGAGCTCAATAATGGAGCCAAACCGGGAAACTTAGAAAAGAAAAGAATACCTTCGGCCCGTAAGCTAAGACGGCCTGGAAGAAGGTAAAACAAAAACGAAACCACAAAAAAAAACTCAGTGAGAACAGCAAAGGAAAATAAATAGCGCAGAAACGCTAACAGGAAGAACAATTTCTATACCTGAGAATAACGCTAGAAGCAAGTCCCTCGTGAACATAAAACAAGTTTAATATCACGAGGTCGCTTGTGCCTGGCTATACCTGGCTGAATGTAACAATGAATGACAAAGAAGCACCGGGGAAGCAGAAGTGAGGAACTTAAATACCCGGCAGGTAGAAGCACAGGTGAAAAGAATAACGAGTAAGGGGAAGCAAAATCCTTTTGCCTTAAGGATGACACTAAATACACTAAATCTGTCAGGTTGGAACCACATTTATGCATATTTTCTCTTGTTTAATAATGTCCTGCTTATGGAAACCAACGCGTTTTTATACTGGTAGCTTAATGCTTTAAAACAAGCCCACTTTCCAGGGGCAACGTGCGTCTATTCCAGGAAAGAACATTTTTATGTTTTGGGTTAAATATGAATCCCTATTTCACAATTGTAATCTTGATATTTCTATCCATGCTTGTGTGTGCACCTGTGTGTAACAGATGGGAGGGTGTAAGTGCGTTGTACACACGCCTACGTAGACGCATATTAGGCTACTTTGTTCATATTGCGCAGATAAAATAACAGTGAAAAAACAGTGACATGACTTTAGACCAGGTTTGTAGTGGTTTTAGCACAAGCTATGCCTCAAGATCGCAATACCCCAAAATTGTCCTGGCGTTTGGGTTACTGCCGCTTATCACCGGACATGGGCCTGTGTGTTTTATGAGCTGCTGAAAGTCTGCTCTCTACCTCTACACTCGCTGCTCTGCTCAGCCTGGCCTCAGTACAACACCACACCTCCTGCAGCTGTGGGCAGAACCAGGAAGTCACTCCCACTCTCTCTGTTACACAGTTTCAGAGAATCAAAACTTAACTCTGTCTCTGTCAGTGTGAGCAGTGAAATAGCAGAGGTCAGTATCTAGGTGGGTATGCTCAGAACCAGAAAATATCTCCTGCTATTTCTCATATAGATTCAGAGAAACTACAAGACATTCTGATCTAAAACTAATCTCTGTCAGTTTGAGCAGTAAAATGGCACAGGCTGCAGGTCTACTGGATCAAGAGCAGTTCAGCTGTGCGATCTGTCTGGATCTACTGAAGGATCCGGTGACTATTCCCTGTGGACACAGTTACTGTATGGGCTGTATTAAGGACTGCTGGGATAAGGATGATCATACTGGTGTCTACAGCTGTCCCCAGTGCAGAGAGACCTTTACCCCAAGGCCTGTTTTAAGAAAAAACACCATGCTGGCTGAAGTGGTGGAGAAACTGAAGAAGACAGGACTCCAAGCTGCTCCTCCTGCTCACTGTTACGCTGGACCTGGAGATGTGACGTGTGATGTCTGCACTGAGAGAAAGTGCAAAGCCGTCAAGTCCTGTTTGGTGTGTCTGGCCTCTTACTGTGAAACTCACCTCCAGCCTCACTATGAATCTCCTGCCTTTAAGAAGCACAAACTGGTCAAAGCCACTGGAAACCTGCAGGAGCAGATCTGCTCTCATCATGACAAATCGCTGGAGATGTACTGTCGTACCGATCAGCAGTGTATCTGCTGTCTGTGTACAATTGAGGATCACAAAGGCCATGATACAGTCTCAATTGCAACAGAAATGACAGAGAAACAGGTAATTACTGGAGCTCTTAACTGGCAGCTCTGATACTGGATATAATACTGGAGAGAAACAGTTTAGAATTTAACTGATTGAAAACCTTTGAAAACACACATTTTGTATTGAAAGAGTTTTCCAAATTCACAATTCAGTATAAGTATCAGTTACTGTAAAAAAAAAACATTAGATTTTTAATTTAAGGTGAAATAGGAATATGGGCATGCCATGTTTCAGAAAGAACAGACACGTATGTTATACAGTATACAATCTGAATGTTATATGAAATGTATTTTACATGATATACTGTCCTGATCATAGTGAGCCATGTGCCAGAGCCTGTAGGACAGCTGACTATCAGCCCACATGTGATTCCCCCGTGTGGACAGGGGTCTGACCCCCACCAGGCCATTTTCTCAGCAGGGGTCCCTTCTACCCGCTCTGTTTTCTACCTGTCTGATTAAAGCAAGAAATACACAAGTAGACTGAGATTGTTCTGTTCTTCTATAAAAAAAAACTGATCAAGATTTAGCTCTCGCTAACATATAGCATGATGGGGAAGTCTAAATATTTGTGTGTCTAAAAAGGTGTTAAATCTGCATGATTTTTACAGTGGTTTCATGGGCCATTTCTTCTACTTAGCTCTGTAAAAATAAAATCTAATCATAAAAAGGTACATTTTATTAGATTTGAGCATTTGAAATACTGAATCCACTTGTTGAGTGATTTCCAGGTCTGAAGTCCACAGTGATAAAGCAGTAAGAGCAGGAAGTGAACCCAAGTCAGCTCTCTGTGACAGCTCTGTTCACACCCCTCACCCCCCTATTCACTCCCTGAAAGGGAATCAACACGACTGGAGCAGCTAGTTCACTCACACAGTTTAAACGCTTTACCTGTAAGGCCAGGACACTTCTACACACTGACCTGTGGGATTTCATACGGCTGGAGCAGCTAGTTCACTCACACAGTTTTGAAGCTTTATCTGTAAGGTCAGGACACTTCTAGACACTGACCTGCGGGATTTCATATGGATGAGTGCTTTGGTCATGTCCGTAGTTTATTATGACTTTTTATTATAAAACAAATGTGAACACAATGCACAATAATACAATTAGGAAAATAATCTATCCACAGAAGCAGCTGGGGGTGACAAATTCCAGCAGAGAATCCAGGAGAGAGAGAAGGAGCTGCAGGATCTGAGACAGGCTGTGCAGTCACTCAAGGTGGGTACTGACAAGAAGAGAAGACAACAGCTGGCTGCTGGAAGAGCCATTTCAGGGCTCAGTCAGGGCTCTCCTCCAGTCAGCCAGTGAGGAGCCCAGTGTTGGGCCACTTTCCAGCCCTGTGGGGCTCAATCACACTGAGCCACACTGTGGGGAACAGGCTGTCTGCGGTCCCAGTAAAAGCTGAGTGAATGGCCTAGTTAACATGTACAGCCCTCCTCTCTCTGTGTCTCCTAACAGCACTCTGCACATGCAGCAGTGGAAGACAGCGAGAGGATCTTTACTGAGATGATCCACTCCATTGAGAAAAGGCGCTCTGAGGTAAAAGAGCTGATCAGAGATCAGGAGAAGGCTGAAGTGAGTCGGGCTGAAGGACTCCTGGAGCGACTGGAGCAGGAGATTGCTGAGCTGAGGAGGAGAGACGCTGAGCTGGAGCAGCTTTCACACACAGCAGAGAATCCAGGAGAGAGAGAAGGAGCTGCAGGATCTGAGACAGGCTGTGCAGTCACTCAAGGTGGGTACTGACCAGAGGAGAAGACAACAGCTGGCTGCTGGAAGAGCCATTTCAGGGCTCAGTCAGGGCTCTCCTCCAGTCAGCCAGTGAGGAGCCCAGTGTTGGGCCACTTTCCAGCCCTGTGGGGCTCAATCACACTGAGCCACACTGTGGGGAACAGGCTGTCTGCGGTCCCAGTAAAAGCTGAGTGAATGGCCTAGTTAACATGTACAGCCCTCCTCTCTCTGTGTCTCCTAACAGCACTCTGCACATGCAGCAGTAGAAGACAGCGAGAAGATCTTTACTGAGATGATCCACTCCATTGAGAAAAGGCGCTCTGAGGTAAAAGAGCTGATCAGAGATCAGGAGAAGGCTGAAGTGAGTCGGGCTGAAGGACTCCTGGAGCGACTGGAGCAGGAGATTGCTGAGCTGAGGAGGAGAGACGCTGAGCTGGAGCAGCTTTCACACACAGAGGATCACATCCATTTCCTCCAGGTAACATCACTGGCTCTCTGACCTGCATTATGTACATTGTACATACATGGTGAGACGTGTTCCTCATTTACAAAGATCTGCTCCTGGCATCTGTACAGAAATCTGTATTGATACTGTTCTCTGTTGTCTGTCTGTAGAGCTGTCAGTCTCTTTGTGTCCCTCCTGGACCTGGAGACTTACCCAGCATCACTGTCAGTCCATACGCCTCTTTTGAGGCTGTGAGGAAATCTGTCTCTGAACTGAAAGAGCAACTGGATGTGGAACTGGTCAAAATTTCTCAATCAGGTAAAATCTTTAAGAAGTAACATTTTTTTTCCAGTTATTATTCCACCCAAAAATGGAATGAATACAATTGTCAGTTATACTGTGCAGTAGATATTCAAATATTTTAAAACCATCTCAGTGTAGACATTATCCTCCATCCTCATCGTATAATTTCACTTTCCCACCCTCTACGTATATACAAAATATCTTTATTTTTGTCCTTTTCTCTCACTCTGTCTCTGCAGTGAAAAAAGTGCACATTGTAGAGCCCAGGACCAGAGAGGATTTCTTAGAGTGTGAGTGCTAACTCTGATACTCTCAGCTGAGACACACACAGACTCACACACACACACACACACACACACACACACACACATATGCAGACTCACACACAGTGTTAATTACTGAGAGTTTATTTAATTACTGGCTGAGCTTATTTAATTATTTATTTACATCCATATACAGACCCACACACCTTTCTTCTATAAATAAAAATATTGTATTTTTAAATTACTCTTCTGTAACAAAAATTTAAAATAACTACTCTTTCAAAAAAAACAAAAATCAAATGCATGGATGCATGTCAAGATGAAATATCATGCTGCATAGTATGTGTGGAGAAAAGATGGACCTGTCCTCATATAAAATATTAACCTTCTCCTCCATCAGATTCCTGTCAGCTCACACTGGACCCAAACACAGCGTATAAACACCTCCGTCTGTCTGAGGGGGACAGAAATGTGACCCTTATGGAAGATACCCATATCATGTCATATCCGGCTCATCCAGAGAGATTTGAATATAGGGGCCAACTGCTGTGCAAAGAGGGTCTGTCTGGATGCTGTTACTATGAGGCTGAGTGGAATGGGAAAGGGGAGGTTTGTATAGCAGTCTCATATAAAGAGATCAGCAGGAAAGGGCAGGGTGATAACTCTTCAATGGGACATAATAAGATGTCCTGGAGTTTGTACTGCACTCCCTCCAGTTACTGCTTCTGGTACAATAAAAAAAGCACTAAAATCCCTGTTCCCTCCTCCTCCAAAACAGGAGTGTACCTGGATCACAGGGCAGGGACTCTGTCCTTCTACAGCGTCTCTGACACAATGACCCTCCTGCACAGAGTCCAGACCACATTCACTCAGCCCCTCTATCCTGGGTTTAGGGTTCGCACTGTTGGATCTTCTGTAAAACTGAGTGATCTGGAATGAGAGAGAGGGAAGATCAGCTGTAATCAGAGTGAGTGAAAAACGCTGCAGTGAGATAGAGAGGAGAAGTAAATAAAATATTAAAGATGAATGTTTGTCTGAGGGACTCAGTCAGTAAAGCCCCTCACCATGAGCACAACTTTACACCTCTACCAGCACTGGGGTCAGAGGAGCACATTTTACACAGTTCTACACCTCTACCAGCACTGGGGTCAGAGGAGCACATTTTACACAGTTCTACACCTCTACCAGCACTGGGGTCAAATGAGCACATTTTACACAGTTCTACACCTCTACCAGCACTGGGGTCAGAGGAACACATTTTACACAGTTCTACACCTCTACCAGCACTGGGGTCAGAGGAACAGATTTTACACAGTTCTACACCTCTACCAGCACTGGGATCAGAGGAACACATTTTACACAGTTCTACACCTCTACCAGCACTGGGGTCAGAGGAGCACATTTTACACAGTTCTACACCTCTACCAGCACTGGGGTCAGAGGAGCACATTTTACACAGTTCTACACCTCTACCAGCACTGGGGTCAGAGGAGCACATTTTACACAGTTCTACACCTCTACCAGCACTGGGGTCAGAGGAGCACATTTTACACAGTTCTACACCTCTACCAGCACTGGGGACAGAGGAGCACATTTTACACAGTTCTACACCTCTACCAGCACTGGGGTCAGAGGAGCACATTTTACACAGTTCTACACCTCTACCAGCACTGGGGTCAGAGGAGCACATTTTACACAGTTCTACACCTCTACCAGCACTGGGGTCAGAGGAGCACATTTTACACAGTTCTACACCTTTACCAGCACTGGGGTCAGAGGAACACATTTTACACAGTTCTACACCTCTACCAGCACTGGGGTCAGAGGAACACATTTTACACAGTTCTACACCTCTACCAGCACTGGCGTCAGAGGAACACATTTTACACAGTTCTACACCTCTACCAGCACTGGGGTCAGAGAAGCACATTTTACACAGTTCTACACCTCTACCAGCACTGAGGTCAGAGGAGCACATTTTACACAGTTCTACACCTCTACCAGCACTGGGGTCAGAGGAGCACATTTTACACAGTTCTGAGAGAAGCCAATGAGTGTGTGGAGGTCTCTTCTCCATAAACTGGCCCAATGTCACTGTACAGGACCCTATAGACTGTCCACTAGTCACTGTACAGGACCCCCATAGACTGTCCCATCGTCACTGTACAGGACTCTATAGACTGTCACATAGTCACTGTACAGGACCCTATAGACTGTCCACTAGTCACTGTACAGGACCCCCATAGACTGTCCCATCGTCACAGTACAGGACCCTATAGACTGTCCCATAGTCACTGTACAGGACCCTATAGACTGTCCCATAGTCACTGTACAGGACCCTATAGACTGTCCCATAGTCACTGTACAGGACCCCATCTGCAGTTATTAAGGGTCGCAGGGGGAGGGGTTTTATATGAGTAAGGAATTCAATGTGTGGAGTTTGCAGAGAATGTTTTTATTTTTTTCTGTGCATTACCCACTTTTATTTTTCTGCAAATTGAACTCGTGTTAATTTTGGGAGGTATTTACACTTGATGTCTAAAATGTATACATGCTCTTAAACGTGATAAAATAACGTTTATAGTACTGATGGTCTTACATGTAACCTGCAACACAGCCTCTTAAATGGGGAGATCTAAATGCTTGGTGTAGTAACTTGGGGGCTCAGTGGAAACCTCTTTACTTCAAGAGACATCTGGGTGAACACTGAGCCCTAATTACATTATGCTTATACTATTGTAGTTATACTTATACTATCAAGTATTTTAACTTCTCAAACTTATGTTTTCAATACTTTCATTTTTTATTTCTCCTTTGTTCAAGATTATCTAGATCAGGGATGGGCAACTCCAGGCCTTGCGGGCCGGTGTGAATGCAGGTTTTTGCTGTAACCAGTTAACAGTGATTTAATTAGCCCAATCGTTTACATGATCTGATATTTTAATCTACATATCCGCGATATGAACAGCAGCTGATGAATGTTCTTGTGCCGGAATGCGTGTATTGTAGCATTTTATCGTTCTGTAATTTACGAGTGAATCGGTGATTGTGTGTATGACTAATTCGCTGATTGAGCCGTGGTAACTGGTGGCAGTAAAAACATGCCTACACACCGGCACGCGAGGCCTGGAGTTGTCCACCCCTGATCTAGAAAATCAATTTTCTCCTAGACACTGAGTGGTAATACAACTTATATTATAAACATTGAACTCATATCATGTATAATTTCAGGGAAATAGGGTCATGTAATCACATTTGTAATCAGCAGAGGTTTCTTATGACTGATAAGAAGTTTTACTTTTAGTTTGTATCCTGGAAACACCACATCATATACCTGCAAATTATAATTTCTATCTATAAAAACTATATAACAATTGACTGGGTGCTGATTACTTTATTGTACAATTTTTTTGGATTCAATAAAATTTGAAAATGCTTTAAGAACTGTGGCCTGGTTTTTGTGTCTGGTTAGAAAGAGAACCTGATTGATTGAGGGAATCAGGTAATAACCTGAACCTCACATAAATGTACCAAATACTCCTGCTTTACCTGGGGAAACAGGTGCTGCTGCATGAGATTCACCTCTGATAGAATACTCCTGATTTACCTGGGGAAACAGGTACTGCTGCATGAGATTCACCTCTGATAGAATACTCCTGATTTACCTGGGGAAACAGGTACTGCTGCATGAGATTCACCTCTGATAGAATACTCCTGATTTACCTGGGGAAACAGGTACTGCTGCATGAGATTCACCTCTGATAGAATACTCCTGATTTACCTGGGGAAACAGGTACTGCTGCATGAGATTCACCTCGGATAGAATACTCCTGATTTACCTGGGGAAACAGGTGCTGCTGTTTGAGATTCACCTCTGATAGAATACTCCTGATTTACCTGGGGAAACAGGTACGGCTGTATGAGATTCACCTCTGTTAGATGGTGATGAATAATTCCTCAATGTGACAGATGACTGGCTCAGTCTCATGGCGAATAAAACATATTATTTTTAATTATTGTATACACACGTTTTTTTCTGCCTGCACTTGACCAGTCCTATTGATAAAATATTGGAAAGATGAGATTTGAAGAAAAAACATGTGCGTTAAACAGAAAATGAAATAATGGTCATTTGTTGCTCACAACAATGCTTTTCTCCACAAGACAGGAATTAGATAGTGAAATATTCCATATGTATGATTGGTAATAACAGTAATAATAAAATCCATAAGTAGGAGTTTGTGAGTGACTGCAGGCTCTGTGCTGGTACAGTTCCCTCTCTTTGTACTCTGGCTTTACTCCATCACCACACCTCAGGTATGAAACAGGTAGGACCAGAGAAATCACATTTTTATCTCTGTCTCTGTCAGTGTGAGCAGTAACATTTAACACCATCGGAGAAGTTGGCCTCACACGTCTCATATTCCCCATTCATTTTAATAAGAGCGCCAATGCTTTGGCTAAGGGCTGTCTAGAGCTGTGAGTCTCTCTGTGCCCCTCCTGAACCTCAGAGAGATGCAGACATCCGCATCAGTGGGCAAAGCACTGAACTCTATGTATCGAACAGACTTAACTGCTTTCTTCTATTGCCATAATTACAGCAACCAATATGGCGTCCAGTGCACTGCACCTCTCAATATCCCCTATCTTAAACGCAGTTATACCCACAATACATATACGAATAAGAATCAATGTGTGATTTTACTTTCGATTCGATAACAAAGGTGTATTTGTGTTGCTTTACTTTATTTGACTCTCTTCTAGAGTCAACACTAGACTCTGGTTGGTCGTATTGAAACACGTGATGATGACTAGCTGATGGCTAGCCTACGAAGGCTGAACTACATGTAATTACGGCAGCACATAAAGTAGTGGGAGCGAGCAGTGATTAGTGTGATTAGTGTGATCAGTGTTGTAATTGTAATTGGTGTCATACTTTTGATTTTCTATCCCTTCAAGAAAAACAGAACTCAAGGTGGAGTCTAAAGAGGTGCGTCTGCTGACCACGATGAAAAGCAGGCAGTGATTGAACAGTACGTAGAGGAATGGGGAGTTCGTCCCGGCACTGGGGAGCTAGAGTGGAGACGCTCCGCAGTCGGGCCGAGCGAGACACCTGGGCTGTGTCCAAATCAGAGCCCTATCTACTGCGCCCTGTCTCCTGCGTACAGCGCACTGTGTCCGAATCAGAGTCCTATCTACTGCGCCTGTTTCCTGCATACAGTGCACTCTGTCCACATCAGAGCCCTATCTACTGCACCCGGTCTCCTGCGTACAGTGCACTGTGTCCAAATCAGAGCCCTATCTCCTTCCGCAATATTAAATTTGTTGACCCACTCATCCTCTCCCAGTGCATATCCTCCGCCCTCCCCCCCCTGACCTTGCCCCCTCCTCTCCAGATGACTATGCCAACACTCTTAACTCCACTCTCACTGACTCCCTTGACTCCCTGGCCCCCTGGAAAACCGCTACTGTGTCCTTCACCACCTCCTCCCCCTGGTATACCCCTCAACTCCGCACCATGAAACAAACCGGCCGTCAACTTGAAAGACTCTACAAGAAAACTCACCTCACCGTCCACGCAGAAGCCTACAAGCACCACCTCTCCTCCTACCGTGATGCACTTCAAGCTGCCAAATCTGCCCACTACTCCTCTCTCATCAATAGCACAAACCCCAACCCCCGTACCCTCTTCTCCATTGTCAAGTACCTTCTCCAGCCCCCGGACAGCAGCCCACCCTCCTCCACTGACCTCTGTAACTCCTTCCTTCTCACCTTCAACAGCAAAATCTCCAAAATCAATACCTCCCTGGCTGCCTCCATCTCGGACCCCTCCGCCCCTCCCCCCCCCCTCTGTCACTCTCCCCATCCCCACCCACCCACTGATAGCCTTCTCTCCCGTCACCCGCTCCCTCATCTCTGACATCATTACCGCCTCCAAGACCACCACATGCTCCCTGGATCCGCTCCCCACCATCTTAACTAAGGCCTGCCTCCCTGTTCTCCTCCCTCACCTCTCCACCCTCTACAATCAGTCACTGTCCCTCGGCCATGTTCCCTCTGCTTTCAAACTTGCCTCCGTTACCCCCATCCTTAAAAAACCCACCCTTGACCCAGCCAACCTCTCCAACTACCGTCCCATATCCAATCTCCCGTTTTTATCTAAAACCCTTGAACGTCTGGTCGCTGCCCAACTTCACTCCCACCTACAGTCCAACCTCCTTTATGAACCCCTCCAGTCTGGTTTCCGCCCCCTCCACAGCACCGAAACAGCCCTGGTTAAAGTCATCAACGACCTCCTCATCTCTGCAGACTCCGGTGCCCTCAGCATCCTGTTGTTACTAGACCTCAGCGCAGCCTTTGACACGGTCAACCATTCCATCCTCCTTCAAAGGCTGCGCCAACTGGGTGTTGAGGGCATCGCACTGGACTGGTTCACCTCCTACCTCACCAACAGACAACAGTTCATCTCTCTCTCCGGCCACACCTCCACCCTCTCCCCTGTCACGCAGGGTGTCCCCCAGGGCTCTGTCCTTGGTCCCCTTCTCTTCATCTGTTACATCTTTCCCCTTGGTTACATCATCCGTAACTTCAACCTAGACTTTCACTTCTATGCTGACGACACCCAACTGTACCTCACCACCAAATCTGTCCACCACCCACCCCTCACCCACATTGAAAACTGCATCTCCGCAATAAAAACCTGGTTAACTCACAACTTTCTCCAACTCAACCCCCATAAGACTGAACTCCTCCTCATCGGCACAAAATCCACTCTCCAAAAAACCGGACCCATCTCTCTCACTGTTGATAGCTCCACCATCACCCCCTCCCCCCTGGCACGGAACCTTGGCTTCATCCTGGACCCTACCCTCTCCTTCGAGCCCCACATCAACTCTGTCATCAAAACTTCATACTTCCACCTCCGCAACATTGCAAAAATCAGACACTGCCTCACCCCCTCTGCTGCTGAAACCCTCATTCACGCTTTCATCTCCTCCCGTCTGGACTATTGCAACTCCCTCCTTACCGGCATCACCTCTCGCTCCCTCCATAGACTCCAGATGGTTCAAAACTCTGCTGCCCGCCTCCTCACCCACACCCGATCCCGTGACCATATCACCCCTGTCCTCCTTAATTTCCACTGGCTCCCCATCAAATTCCGCATTACCTTCAAAGTACTCCTCCTCACTTACAAAGCTCTCCACTCCCTGGCCCCCCCCTATCTGTCCGATCTCCTGATCCTTCACCACCCCACCCGAGCCCTCCGATCTGCTCACACTCTCACCCTCACCATCCCCCCATCCAGACTGAAAACCTACGGTGACCGAGCATTCTCACGTACAGCACCCCGCCTCTGGAACTCACTCCCCCAGCTCATCAGAGACTCACCCACAGTACAAATCTTCAAATCCCGGTTAAAAACATATCTCTTCTCCCAGGCCTACAACCTCCCCTACCCCTAACCATGCACTTCATCCCCTGACCCCCCCCCCCCCCTCCCCACTTGTCATCTCTTGCATCCACTCACTACTGCTGTTATTGTTGTACTGTTGTCACCTGCCTGTCTACTGTTGTCACTTCCCTGTCTACTGTTGTCCCCCCCTACCTTTGATGCTGTTATGCTTTGTTTTCACGTTCTGTTGTGTTCCAGTTCCCCACTGCTACTGCCCATTTGATGTTGCTATGTTATCTGTTATGTTACGTGTGATTACGTGATATGTGTTCATTATGTGTTTTTTATTTTTTATTTATTTTTGTACCTATGTAATGCGTCTTTGGGTCCCTGAAAAGCGCTATATAAATAAAATGTATTATTATTATTATTATTATCTACTGTGCCCTGACTCCTGCGTACAGCGCACTGTGTCCGAATCAGAGTCCTATCTACTGCGCCCTGTCTTCTGCGTACAGTGCACTGGCAGAAGTGTGCTGTTTAATGTGCACTGTTTAGCAGTGCGCAAAAAAATATCTGCCATACCATTTTCTAACCGCACTGTGGAAGTGTCGTAAGCCGGTCAGAAGACGTCCAACCAGTGTTGCCATGTCCGCAGTTTTACAGCTAAATTGGGATACTTTCAAAGTGTAGTCACAGGTAAAAATGAAAAGTCACAAAGGACACACTTATTTTTAAAAGTTAAAACATGATTTCTATTTAAAATACGTTGGATTCGGTTAAAAATAGCCCATAATTTGGACAAGTAATGAGTCGCCATTTGGCTGAAAAATCTTACAGGATCTGGCAACCCTGTGCACCACTCTTGCGCTGCCATGTCACGTGTTGTTTTTGTTGTATTTGAAGGGAAACGTCAGCGAACCTGCGCCTCATTTTTTAAAATGTTCGTTTACTTCTTGAAAAGTGTGCTCCCAAATGTACTTCACTTCCTGAAGTAAGTGTGTCATCCAGGTGTTTGAAGTATACTGCAATTTGAACATTTTTCATGTACTCTACGACAGTGTTTCCCAACCCTGGTCCTGGAGTACCCCTGTGTATGCTGGTTTTCGTTTCAACCACAATTTCAATACCAGAATTTTAAGAAGCTGTTAATTTTTCTTAATTAGGTGTTTTTAATGTTTAGATGGATTATTTACCGTCTTAAGCCACATTATGTTAGCAATAGCTATGCATGCCATGAAGAATAAAATTCTCATGTTCATTAGGCTATGCTTATTGTGTTATATTGCAAACAATTACAAAGAAGAGGTAATGACTGAGGTGAATTGGCTCCTAATTAGGTAATTGAACACAAGTTTATGCAGGTTTGGCTCTTTATAATTTTCTTTGTCATTGAATTATTCATTATTTACCAAACAGTTAGTTTTAGTGGCCAGGTGTTCACAATTTCACCCATTATGAGCCTATTGATTAACCTCAAACTTTAATTTGATCAGTTAAAACATTTTTTTACCTCCTTTTAATTGTTTACAATACAGCACAATGGGAATGTTGGACTTTTATTCTTCATGGCATGCATAACTATTGCTAACATAATGTGGCTTAAGACGGTAAATAATTCAATGTAAACATGAAAACACCTAATTAATAAAAATTAACAGCTTGTTAAAATTCTTGTATTGCAATTGTGGTTGAAACGAAAACCAGCCCTGGTCCAGCAAACTCAAGACAGTGCACTGAGACAGAGCAGAGCAGGCCTTAAATAGCTAGTAAAACAATGAGAGACAGGTGAGTCTTATTAGCAAAACAAGGGAACAAGCAATCAAATGAAACAACAGGTGAGAAGATGTTATGGCGCCCTCTGGTGGCCGGCAGAGAAAGCAGACACAGCTTGCAGGACTCCCCCCACAGAGGAAGACCCCGGGTACAGAGCCAGACTCTGCCCAGGATGGAGCAACGGTCCAGGCCCACCAGTACACGCTCAGTCAAAATCAACAGATCATTTTTATGTAATTTGCATAGATTATCTTCCCCTGTCCCATAGTGATATTATCAGTATCTTTATTCCCCATAAGATGGCACTAGAAATCAAATGGTTCTCTAGATTGATACTCATCTTCACAATTTAGCCTAGATATTAAATTATTTATAAATATTTGTATCATATTAATAATAGTTGTTTGGTTTCAATTTTATTTAAGAGAGGCAATTTACAATACATGCAGAACCTCAGCCATTTGCCTTACAACTGTAACTTGAACACCTTAAATTACCTTGACTTGTTGCTCATACCTTGCATAAAACACAACGATGAATAATTAGGCACAGTGTCATTAAGTCACAGTGGATGAACGACAGGTTCCTTTCACAGGCTGTTGCCCCTTCAGACATCACATGACTAGCAAGCCAGAGGAATGTGGCATCAAGATATGTGTGACATGTGACACAGGACCCAGGTATGCCTGACTAAAATATGATAAGCTGTACGGAAAATACAGCTGGAAGAGGATGGCAGCCCACTGGCCTTTGCTCATCTTTTACAGTATAACTGATAATAATAATAATAATAATAATAATAATAATAATAATAATAATAATAATAATACTAATAATAATAATAACTGTATTTGTATAGCACCTTTCAAGCATTTAGAACAAAGTGCTTTACTGCAGTAAAAATAGTACAATAGTGTAAAAAACTTAAAGTAAAAACAAAAAAAAATCTAATCAAATCAATATTTATATAGTCAGCTCACAAACGTGAGGACCAATAAAGAGGGGAAAAAATTATTTAAACAAGAAAGAAAAAACAGGAAACTAATTCCCTAAGGCTAAACAGCCAAAAACAAAAATAAACCCACTAAAATGGGCGAACAAGAGAATGAGAGAAAATCAATTAAATCTCCCGAACTCACTATTGAGCCAGAACGGGAAATCTAGCAAACAAAAAAACACCTTCGGTTATATATATATATATATATATACAGCAGATATAAAAATGTTTGGTAACACTTTATTTTGATTGTCCCATGTTGACACTTAACTTGATATCAACTGATATGAATTGAATATCAGTTCAGTGTTAATTTAAAGTCAATTGCATGGCAAGTGATTGTCCACACACTCAGCAAAGTATAAACTGACCCACTAAACCACACTCAGCAAAGTATAAAAACGTTTTTTGTTGCTCAACATTCAGTTGATATCAACATGGGCCACTCAAAATAAAGTGTCACCAAATGTTTTAAAATAAATTCAGAAAACAGGGTATTACAACATAAAATAGAGAGATTGCGTATCGAGAGTAAAAAAAGTGGTTAAAATGAGTAAAACAGAATACTGAATACAGGTCATACATTGTAAAATGCCGTTCGATAAAATAAGTGATTTAAAAGAGGCCGCTGACTCAGCAGCTCTGGTGCTCAAGGGGAGGCTGTTCCAGAGTCTCAGGGTTTTTACAGCAAAGGCATGATCACCCTTAGTTCTTAATCTGGACTCTGGAACAGCTAGAAAGCCCTTGTTAGAGGATCTAAGAGGTGTTTGAGTCTCATACAGGCAAATAATAAAAAAATGTAACTGGGTGCCAGACCATGTAATGTGATGTGTGTGCAAACGATGCATTTGTGGTTTGTGATCTGCGCTGAGATGGACCCAGGATGCAACAGTGAGACACTTCACAGGAGGACGTTCCGAGAGCATTTGGGAAACGTGACCTCCATGTACAGAGAAGACGGCTCCTTCCCAGAACCCCACCCTCTGCATTCATTATGAGGGCTGTTCAAGGTGAGGAATCTGTTCATCCTTTAATCAAATTTAATCTGAAGCCACAGCACGGGGAAGTAAACATAACAGGTGACACACCTGTTTTTCCAGGAAAGACTGTAAAACCAGCACAACTGGTTACTAATGCAGAAAGCACATCTGCAAGTCACGCACACAGACTCTCACATACTGTCATTAATGTGCAGTATGAATAGATCACTTACTGCACACCCATCAGTCCCTCCATCCATCCATCCTTTCATACAGTAGTGCAGGCCGAGCAACCTCTGGCAATGCTTACCGTCACCTGCCGCTCTGCAGCAAAATGGGACAGACTTTCATCAAAACATGCTGCCTCTCTGGGGTCAGAGAGGCCCACATGGACACAGAGTCCAAAATCCCGTCGGCACCGACACACCTGTAAACCATGCCACTAATTATGAACACCTACTTCAGACCAAACAAACAACATGCCTCATTCGTACCTGCGATGTCACTGTGAACAGTTCGAAGAGAACTAACAAAAAAAAAGCAATTTTTAAAAACTAGCAATTTAAATGCACTAAAAATGTTTTTAAAAAGCTGTTGTTACCCACGAGCAACAACAGCCACCACTGCCCACCATGGACAGTTGGATGACAAGCTATTTCCTACATAATTTGTTTTAACTTCCTGAAATGAAGGAAATGGCCGATTGACCTTCCTGCCCATAAAATGCCACATACGACATCCGCAAGCCACCATTTTGGAATCAGGGCTGAAATAACATGCCATCTAACTAGCTAAAGTGGAATCAGGGTTTTTCATCACACACAGTGCCACTCCGACAGCACTCGTGGGAAGTTGGGAGTTTTTTTTTTTTTTTTTTAAAGAAGAGCGAGAATCTGAAGGAAAACCCAGTGTGAGCTGTGCGCTGAAGGGGCGAAGAGAACGGTAAACCACAATCTCAGGTCTAAAACGCATGGTGCAAGTGCATTTAGTGTGTGTCCAAGTCCACTTTAGCTAGTTAGATGGCATGTTATTTCAACGCAAGGTGCAAATGGGCTGAACTTAGGTTGTGACCGAATATGATCCCTTCACCCCTTTGAGGGCATATATTTGAGTCAACTTCGTCAAAAAGTTTTTGAGTGGGCGACTTTTAACCCTTATTTCCGGGGTTTTGTTGAGGGGATTCAGGAGCACACTCATCCACAGAACTCATCCAGCAATTTCGGGAAGTAAACCCAAAGTAAGAACTACAACTTGTAGTACAAGAGCGGGACATGTTAGGAACTAGTCTTTTTTTATTTTTGTTAATTCTATTTTCATTCATAATCTCCACTTTGTAACCCTTGTCATATGCAAACTGATTGATATTCTCAATAAAACTAAAAATAAAAAAAATTAAATATTTACATCCTCACTCGTTTGGAAAGAGTTTTGCAGGATTTTTTTCGCACACTGCTTGCAAAGTGAGGGGACATGGCACATAGTAGACAGGGGTCTGAGGGGACATGGCACATAGGAGACAGGGGTCTGAGGGGACATGGCACATAGTAGACAGGGGTCTGAGGGGACATGGCACATAGTAGACAGGGGTCTGAGGGGACAGGGCACATAGTAGACAGGGGACTGAGGGGACATAGCACATAGTAGACAGGGGTCTGAGGGGACATGGCACATAGTAAACAGGGGTCTGAGTGGACAGGGCACATAGTAGACAGTAATCATTACCCCATCATCACATCACTATTACATAATAAATACCCTTGAAAACCTAATATTAAAATAAACCAGTCAAAAGTCGTCCAAAAAGAACATCAATGTTTTATTCATTATACATGTGGAAAACAATTTAGTAAGACATTCAAAAGGACCTCACTCCCATTTCTTCTCAGTCGCCATATCTGATTTTTATAAATCCCCTTAGCCTCTCTATATTTTGTGTATGTCCCCCACTGTTAGGATCAATAAAGCTCCTGCTGTGGTTAACAGTGAAATGGGTGTATCCAGCAGTGGCAGGTTACTATTATTGTGGTCCCCCGACGAACGTGTCTTCTGATGAATGGGAGCAGTCTTCACCGGTCTCAGAACTGGCCGTTTCCTCTGATACCCCAAAATCCCAAAATCCCATTTCCGCCTCCTACATGTCCTGCCATATTTCCCACGACCGTACTGTTAAAAGAAGATAATTTACAAATCAAAACTAGAATGGCACTCAGAGAAATAGACACCCAAAAAAAAGTGGGCAATACACTGAACTCTATGATATTGAACAGACTTAACTGCTTGCTTTTCTTGCCAAAGTTACAGCAAACAATGTGGCTTCCAGTGCACTGCACCTCACAATTTCCGCTTGGGCTATAATTTAGAAACCCCTGTCTTTTTCTACCAAACTAAAGGGTTACCAGTCATATATTAAACCCAGTTATATTCACAATACATATAAAAATAAGAATCAATGCGTGATTATACCTGACACAATATAAAGGACTCTGGTTGGTCTTCTTGAACACGTGATGACTAGCTGACGGATAGCCTACAGAAATCAGTAGGAAAAGATTGAATTACATGTAGATTTATTACATCACATAAAGTAGTTGAATCTTGTCAGGTTTGCGTTTAGAAAATAGAGAACCAAACGCGAAAGATAAGGATACAGAAAGCGTATCTAGTTTAAGATACGCCACAGAAGCGGAATTAAACCGCACTAGTAAAAGGGGAACGCAAAAGCGGAAAAAAAACTTCCCTAGCACAAGGCTAACTCAAAACAACCTCAAACGGAGGCGGAGATTCGCTTAAACAGCGAGAAACTAACAACCAAAGAAATGACCTCACGCACTAAATGATCTGCGTGTATCAGAGGTCGAGAACAGAAAAGAAATGAATCAAAATAGCAAGCCTGTAACTACAGCTCTCTTAGTTTTCTTTCTTTACTTTTTATAAACCCTATACAGCTTTCTAGTCCTACTGCAACATCAATCTAGAAGCACCGGAAAGCGGAAGTCAAGCTCTATTTATAGCCGACGGAAACCAAACACAGGTGTAGGAGATAATGACCTGGAGAGATCCAAACACCGGGACGGCGGAAGAAAAAATCCGATAGAGCTTCAAACGACGCCAAACGGAAAACAATGGTAGAAAACAAAAAGAGACAGCCACTACCCATGACAGTACCCCCCAACTAAGGGACGGTACCAGACGATCCCTAAGCTTTGCTGTCTCGGAAGTCCCTAATGAGAGTGGGGTCCAAAATATTCTTGGACGAAACCCAGCAGCGCTCCTCGGGACCATACCCCTCCCAGTCCACCAGGAACTGGTACCCTCTGCCCACCCTTCTCTCGGCCAAAATGCGCCGAACGGTGTACACCGTACCTCCCTCCAAGAATCGAGGAGGAGGAGGCGGCTTGTCAGCCGGAGCGAGGGCGCTCACAAGTACCGGTTTCAAGCGTGAGACATGAAAGGTGGGGTGGATGCGCATGGAAGATGGTAACTGAAGACGTACCGTGACCGGGTTAAGTTTCCGCACGATCTTAAAGGGGCCCACAAATCGAGGCGCGAGTTTGCGGGACTCAACTCGCAACGGCAGGTCCCGTGTGGAAAGCCACACCCGTTGACCCACCCGGTAGAAGGGGGCCGGACGACGGTGCCTGTCAGCCACCGCTTTCTGTTTAGCTGAAGCGCGCAGTAACAATGCACGTACGCGCTTCCAAACCGCTCGACACCTACGCACGAAGAATCCGGCGGAGGGTACTTCTGCATCTCTCTCCAGCTCAGGGAACAAGGGAGGTAGGTATCCCAGCTGAGCCTCAAAAGGAGAGATTCCCGTGGACGCGTTGCGCAGGGTATTATGCGCGTATTCGGCCCAGGCAAGAAAGCGACTCCATAAGCTAGGATTGGCCGCGGCCAGACACCGGAGAGTACTCTCCATACTCTGATTGGTGCGCTCTGTCTGGCCGTTAGTCTCCGGATGAAAGCCGGAAGAAAGACTGACAGATGCCCCCAACAGAGCACAAAATGAACGCCAGAATCTAGCGGTGAATTGGGGCCCGCGATCCGACACCACGTCCAGAGGTAAACCGTGCACCCTAAACACATGGTCTATCATTAGCTGGGCCGTCTCAGGTGCCGATGGCAGTTTAGGCAGAGCGACAAAATGAGCTGCTTTGGAAAAACGGTCAACTATAACCAAGATGACTATATTCCCATGCGAAGGTGGCAGGCCTGTAAACGAAGTCGAGGGCGATGTGACTCCAGGGGCACCTGGGAATGGGCAGGGGGCGCAACAGACCCGAAGGGGGAAGCCGTGAACCCTTATTACGGGCGCAAATAGCACATGCCGCGACAAACTCCCGCACATCACTCTCGAGCTTGGGCCACCAAAACCGACGTAAGACAAACTCCTTAGTCCGGTGCATGCCCGGATGAGCCGCTAACTGGGAAGTGTGACCCCACTGAAGGACACGCGACCTCAATCGAGGGGGAACAAACAAGCAGTGAAGCGGACCCCCTCCTGGGCCGGGATCAGAACGCAGGGCCTTCTGCACAGCAGCCTCAATGGCCCACATAACAGGGGCCACAATGCTTGAACTGGGAACCACAGATTTGGGACGTGACTCCTTATCCGACCGGTCATAAATGCGTGATAACGCATCAGGTTTAATATTTTTTGACCCGGGACGATAGGTAAGGATAAAATTAAATCTGGTAAAAAACAAGGCCCAATGTGCTTGTCGCGAATTGCGCGTTTTGGCCTGTTGAATATACTGCAAATTCTTATGGTCAGTCCAGACTGTAAAAGGGTGCTCAGCTCCTTCCAACCAATGACGCCACTCCTCCAGCGCCAATTTGACCGCCAACAGTTCCAGATCACCAATGTCGTAGTTTCTCTCGGCAGGTGTAAGGCTACGAGAAAAATATGCACATGGGTGAAGCTTGCGGTCCACCGGAGAATGCTGAGACAAAATGGCCCCAACCCCCAGCTCCGAAGCGTCGACCTCCACCACAAAGGGAAGGGAGGGATTGGGAGTAGCAAGAATGGGCTCGCAGCAGAACCTCCTTTTTAGTTCAGTAAAAGCGGTCTCCGCCCTGGAGTTCCACTGAAACCGAGCGGGAAATGCTTTTTTCTTTGTGAGGGCTATGATAGGAGCCGCTACTGAGCTAAAATTGCGGATAAATCTCCTATAGAAATTAGCGAAACCCAAGAAGCGCTGCACCTGCTTCACAGAAGTAGGGGTGGGCCAATTCTTAACCGCTGCCACTTTATTTGGATCCATCAGGACTTTACCGTCAGCAACAATAAAGCCTAAAAAGGAGACGGAACTGGTGTGGAAAGAACACTTCTCAACCTTAACAAATAGTTGGGCCTTAAGAAGTGCCTCCAACACCTGTCTAACGTGTCTGATGTGAGAGGGAAGATCCGGAGAAAAAATTAAAATATCATCTAAGTAAACGAAGACGAATTTCTCCAGCATCTCTCTCAAGACATAGTTCACTAGCGCCTGAAAAACAGAGGGGGCGCTAGTGAGGCCGAACGGCATCACCCGGTATTCGTAGTGTCCGTGATGCGTGTTAAACGCGGTCTTCCACTCATCCCCCTCACAAATGCGCACGAGATTGTATGCGCTACGTAGGTCGAGTTTACTAAAAACCGACGCCCCCTGTAAACGCTCAAATGCAGAATTCATGAGGGGAAGAGGGTACCTGTTCTTAATGGTAATAGCATTGAGGCCCCGGTAATCTATACAGGGTCTTAGCCCTCCGTCTTTCTTTTTAACAAAAAAAAAACCCCGCACCGGCTGGTGACGTGGACGGCGTGATAAACCCATTGGCTAAGGACTCCTCAATGTACTGCTTCATAGCAGTGCTCTCAGGAGCTGACAAGGAGTACAAAGAGCCTCTGGGAGGCACAGTACCAGGGTACAGCTCAATGGCACAATCGTATGGTCTGTGAGGTGGTAATTTGGCAGCACGCTGTTTACTAAAAACCTCTGCGAGGTCTGAATATTCGATAGGTACCCCCTCGGGTAGATTCGACTCAAGCGCCCCTACCACCTCCGGAGTACCGGAGGATCTGTCAGACGAGCTATCCCACTCGAAATCGGAGGTGGAATGTTCGTCCTCCTCTGTGAGAAGCCCCTCCGCAAAGGGATCCCAAGACAGACTCTCTTCACCACTCCCCGTGAGAAAGGAGGAAGTGTCTCGGTCCGGATAGGAATCTGCCTCCTCCGAATCACTCTCGGAATTAAGTTCGGACAGATCAAAGGTAGCGTTTGGAACAGAGTAAACAGCAGGATAACAATGCGATAAACAGTGGGGACCCCACTGACGAATAGGATTAATATTCCTACCCCAACAGATATGCGGGTTATGTAGCCCTAACCATGAATGTCCCAGTACTAACGGATACGACGGAGAGTTTATTAAAAAAAATTCTATTCTCTCCGAGTGCCCCTGGAGAGGAATGCGCATCTCAATAGGATTCGTCTTTAATTTAATGAGTCCAGAACCCAAAGGACGACCATCCAGGGCAGTAATTTGGCGAGGACTAATTAAGGGATTGGTAGGGATTTGTAAATTCCTAGCCCATTTAGCATCAATAAAAGACTCCACGGCCCCTGAATCAATAAAAGCGGTAACGTTTGCCGAACGTCCCTCCCAAAACAGTCGGACAGGTATGAGGGTCCGGGAGTTAATACCATCTTGTCTCACTAGGGACCCCGACCTCCCTAGTGAGACCCTTCGTTTCCCACCAACTTATAGCATCGATCTTTAGTATGACCGTTACGCTTACAATGCTGGCACCAGTACCTCTGCGGTCTCGCTCTCTTATTTTGATGGAGGGACGAGCCATCCACCTGCATAGGCTCTTCCTGATCAACGGAGAGGTATGTGGGCACAGTAGGCGGAGTGTCTCTTAACACGGATCTTAAACGGGGCGACTGATCTTTAATCGCACATTCACGTTCACGTTCTCTGATCCGATTATCGAGACGTATAGCCGAAGTTATTAATTTATTTAATGTCGCCGGTGGTTCTAGCATAGCCAATGCATCCTTGATGGAATTGGATAATGCTTGAAGGAAGTGGGATTTTAACGGGCCGTCTGGCCATCCCGTCTCCCCGGCTAGCGCTCGAAATGTAATAGAGAACTCCGCTACAGTCTTAGTGCCTTGGCGTAAGCTGGTGAGTCTCCTTGCCGCCTCCTCTCCTGAAACCTCGTGATCGAAAACCAGTTGCATCTCGTCCATCAGTTTAACTGGATCACGAATGACAGGTGCATTGGCTCGAATGAGAGGATCCGCCCACGCAAGAGCCTGGCCATTTATTAGAGATAAAATAAATGCTACCCGGGATTCAGGTGTGGAGAAACGAGAGGGTTGTGCCTGAAAAAATATCAGACACTGTGTTAGAAATGGTCGGCATTTACCAGATTCCCCACCATAGCGATCCGGTAATTGCAATTTTGGCTCCTTTATTGTACGTGGAGCAGCTATGGGAGGTATGGGTGCTTGTGCAACTGGAGGAGGGTTATTTGCCACAGAAAGTCTATGCAGGCTCTCTGTCAAGCGTTGGAGGCACTCTCCCTGGCTACGCAACTGTTCCCACAGCTGACCCTGTTGAATTTGCATGGAGAGAAGTGCTTGCTCCACTGTAACCCCCGTAGCGCCCTGACTGGCTTGTGCTTGTTCAGTATCCTTATCTAACGCTGATTGCTCCATGTTTGATAGGCTTCTAGATTCTGTCAGGCTTGCGTTTAGAAAATAGAGAACCAAACGCGAAAGATAAGGATACAGAAAGCGTATCTAGTTTAAGATACGCCACAGAAGCGGAATTAAACCGCACTAGTAAAAGGGGAACGCAAGAGCGGAAACAAAACTTCCCTAGCACAAGGCTAACTCAAAACAACCTCAAACGGAGGCGGAGATTCGCTTAAACAGCGAGAAACTAACAACCAAAGAAATGACCTCACGCACTAAATGATCTGCGTGTATCAGAGGTCGAGAACAGAAAAGAAATGAATCAAAATAGCAAGCCTGTAACTACAGCTCTCTTAGTATTCTTTCTTTACTTTTTATAAACCCTATACGGCTTTCTAGTCCTACTGCAACGTCAATCTAGAAGCACCGGAAAGCGGAAGTCAAGCTCTATTTATAGCCGACGGAAACCAAACACAGGTGTAGGAGATAATGACCTGGAGAGATCCAAACACCGGGACGGCGGAAGAAAAAATCCGATAGAGCTTCAAACGACGCCAAACGGAAAACAATGGTAGAAAACAAAAAGAGACAGCCACTACCCATGACAGAATCTAATCTATTCAGTTCAAATTTTTTTTTTGTCCGAGATCACCAAAATAAAGTTAATGAGTTTCCTTGCACAATGAATATGCACGCACAGATAGGAGGCAAAATATCACATCTATCACCAGAGACCATTTTAACACACACACACACACACACACACACACACACACACACACACATACACACACACATATATTTCTGGTGGCAACTGAAGGATAACTAATTTAGGCTACTGTACATGCTCCTCGCAAAATCAAATTCTTTCAATAAGTCCAGTCCTGAACTCACATGACAGGGTAACGTTAGATAAATGTTTTTTTGATCGGCAAATTATCTCGTGCTCACGACTTAATTATCTCGTGCGCACGACTTAAGTATCTCGTGAGCACGAGATAATGAAAACTTGCGCGTTCGAAATAGGCTAAATTGTTTAAAGAGAGTAACTTGTTTGTGTTGATCTGTGTTGATCTGTGGTCCAGTGAGTAAGGCATCTCCTCAGCACACTGAAGGCTCAGCTTGCAGGACTCCCCCCACAGAGGAAGACCCTCCTCAGCACACTGAAGGCTCAGCTTGGAGGACTCCCCCACAGAGGAAGACCCTCCTCAGCACACTGAAGGCTCAGCTTGCAGGACTCCCCCCACAGAGGAAGACCCTCCTCAGCACACTGAAGGCTCAGCTTGCAGGACTCCCCCCACAGAGGAAGACCCTCCTCAGCACACTGAAGGCTCAGCTTGCAGGACTCCCCCCACAGAGGAAGACCCTCCTCAGCACACTGAAGGCTCAGCTTGCAGGACTCCCCCCACAGAGGAAGACCCTCCTCAGCACACTGAAGGCTCAGCTTGCAGGACTCCCCCCACAGAGGAAGACCCTCCTCAGCACACTGAAGGCTCAGCTTGCAGGACTCCCCCCACAGAGGAAGACCCTCCTCAGTACACACACTGAAGGCTCAGCTTGCAGGACTCTCCCCACAGAGGAAGACCCCGGGTACAGAGCCAGACTCTGCCCAGGATGGAGCGATGGTCCAGGCCCACCAGTACACGCTCAGTCAAAATCAACAGATCATTTTTATGTAATTTGCATAGATTATCTTCCCCTATCCCATAGTGATATTATCAGTATTTTTATTCCCCATAAGATGGCACTAGAAATCAAATGGTTCTCTAGATTGATACTCATCTTCACAATTTAGCCTAGATATTAAATTATTTATAAATATTTGTATCATATTAATAATAGTTGTTTGGTTTCAATTTTATTTAAGAGAGGCAATTTACAATACATGCAGAACCTCAGCCATTTGCCTTACAACTGTAACTTGAACACCGTTAATTACCTTGACTTGTTGCTCATACCTTGCATAAAACACACCGATGAATAATTAGGCACAGTGTCATTAAGTCACAGTGGATGAACGACAGGTTCCTTTCACAGGCTGTTGTCCCTTCAGACATCGCATGACTAGCAAGCCAGAGGAATGTGGCATCAAGATATGTGTGACATGTGACACAGGACCCAGGTATGCCTGACTAAAATATGATAAGCTGTACGGAAAATACAGCTGTAAGAGGATGGCAGCTCACTGGCCTTTGCTCATCTTTTACAGTATAACTGATAATAATAATAATAATAATAATAATAATAATAATAATAATAATAATAACTGTATTTGTATAGCACCTTTCAAGCATTTAGAACAGTGCTTTACTGCAGTAAAAATAGTACAATAGTGTAAAAAACTTAAAGTAAAAACAAACAAAAAATCAAATCAAATCAATATTTATATAGTCAGCTCACAAACGTGAAGACCAATAAAGAGGGGAAAAAAATAATTTAAAAAAGAAAGAAAAAACAGGAAACTAATTCCCTAAGGCTAAACAGCCAAAAACAAAAATAAACCCACTAAAATAGGCGAACAAGAGAATGAGAGAAAACCAACTAAATCTCCCGAACTCACTATTGAGCCAGAACGGGAAATCTAGCAAACAAAAAACCTTCGGGTATATGATATATATATATATATATATATATATATATATATATATATATATATATATATATACAGCAGATATAAAAATGTTTGGTAACACTTTATTTTGATTGTCCCATGTTGACACTCAACTTGATATCAACTGATATGAATTGAATATCAGTTCAGTGTTAATTTAAAGTCAATTGCATGGCAAGTGATTGTCCACACACTCAGCAAAGTATAAACTGACCCACTAAACCACACTCAGCAAAGTATAAAAACGTTTTCTGTTGCTCAACATTCAGTTGATATCAACATGGGCCACTCAAAATAAAGTGTCACCAAATGTTTTAAAATAAATTCAGAAAACAGGGTATTACAACATAAAATAGAGAGATTGCGTATCGAGAGTAAAAAAAGTGGTTAAAATGAGTAAAACAGAAGTCTGAATACAGGTCATACATTGTAAAATGCCGTTCGATAAAAGAAGTGATTTTAAAGAGGGCACTGACTCAGCAGCTCTGGTGCTCAAGGGGAGGTTGTTCCAGAGTCTCAGGGCTTTTACAGCAAAGGCATGATCACCCTTAGTTCTTAATCTGGACTCTGGAACAGCTAGAAAGCCCTTGTTAGAGGATCTAAGAGGTGTTTGAGTCTCATACAGGCGAATAATAAAAAAATTGAACTGGGTGCCAGACCATGTAATGTGATGTGTGTGCAAACGATGCATTTGTGGTTTGTGATCTGCGCTGAGATGGACCCAGGATGCAACAGTGAGACACTTCAGAGGAGGATGTTCCAAGAGCATTTTGGAAACGTGACCCCCATGTACAGAGAAACGTGACCCCCATGTACAGAGAAGACAGCTCCTTCCCAGAACCCCACCCTCTGCATTCATTATGAGGGCTGTTCAAGGTGAGGAATCTGTTCATCCTTCACTCAAATTTAATCTGAAGCCACAGCACGGGGAAGTAAACATAACAGGTGACACACCTGCTTCTCCAGGAAAGACTGCAAAACCAGCACAACTGGTTACTAATGCAGAAAGTACCTCTGCAAGTCACGCACACAGACTCTCACACACTGTCATTCACGTGCAGTATGAATAGATCACTTACTGCACACCCATCAGTCCCTCCATCCATCCATCCTTTCATACAGTAGTGCAGGCCGAGCAACCTCTGGCAATGCTTACCGTCACCTGCCGCTCTGCAGCAAAATGGGACAGACTTTCATCAAAACATGCTGCCTCTTTGGGGTCAGAGAGGCCCACATGGACACAGAGTCCAAAATCCCGTCGGCACCGACACACCTGTAAACCATGCCACTAATTATGAACACCTACTTAAGACCAAACAAACAACATGCCTCATTCATACCTGCGATGTCACTGTGAACAGTTCGAAGAGAACTAACAAAAAAAAAGCAATTTTTAAAAACTAGCAATTTAAATGCACTAAAAATGTTTTTAAAAAGCTGTTGTTACCCACGAGCAACAACAGCCACCACTGCCCACCATGGACAGTTGGATGACAAGCTATTTCTTACATAATTTGTTTGAACTTCCTGAAATGAAGGAAATGGCCGATTGACCTTCCTGCTCATAAAATGCCACATACGACATCCGCAAGCCACCATTTTGGAATCAGGGCTGAAATAACATGCCATCTAACTAGCTAAAGTGGAATCAGGGTTTTTCATCACACACAGTGCCACTCCGACAGCACTCGTGGGAAGTTGGGAGTTTATTTATTTTTTTAAAGAAGAGTGAGAATCTGAAGGAAAACCCAGTGTGAGCTGTGCGCTGAAGGGGCGAAGAGAACGGTAAACCACAATCTCAGGTCTAAAACGCATGGTGCAAGTGCATTGAGTGTGTGTCCAAGTCCACTTTAGCTAGTTAGATGGCATGTTATTTCAGCGCAAGGTGCAAATGGGCTGAACTTAGGTTGTGACCGAATATGATCCCTTCACCCCTTTGAGGGCATATATTTGAGTCAACTTCGTCAAAAAGTTTTTGAGTGGGTGACTTTTAACCCTTATTTCTGGGGTTTTGTTGAGGGGATTCAGGAGCACACTCATCCACAGAACTCATCCAGCAATTTCGGGAAGTAAACCCAAAGTAAGAACAACAACTTGTAGTACAAGAGCGGGACATGTTAGGAACTAGTCTTTTTTTATTTTTGTTAATTCTATTTTCATTCATAATCTCCACTTTGTAACCATTGTCATATGCAAACTGATTGATATTCTCAATAAAAATAAAAAAATAAAAATTCAAATATTTACATCCTCACTCGTTTGGAAAGAGTTTTGCAGGATTTTTTTCGCACACTGCTTGCAAAGTGAGGGGACATGGCACATAGTAGACAGGGGTCTGAGGGGACAGGGCACATAGTAGACAGGGGTCTGAGGGGACATGGCACATAGTAGACAGGGGTCTGAGGGGACATGGCACATAGTAGACAGGGGTCTGAGGGGACATGGCACATAGTAGACAGGGGTCTCAGGGGACATGGCACATAGGAGACAGGGGTCTGAGGGGACATGGCACATAGTAGACAGGGGTCTGAGGGGACATGGCACATAGTAGACAGGGGTCTGAGGGGACATGGCACATAGTAGACAGGGGTCTGAGGGGACATGGCACATAGTAAACAGGGGTCTGAGGGGACATGGCACATAGTAGACAGGGGTCTGAGTGGACATGGCACATAGTAGACAGGGGTCTGAGGGGACATGGCACATAGTAGACAGGGGTCTGAGGGGACATGGCACATAGTAGACAGGGGTCTGAGGGGACAGGGCACATAGTAGACAGGGGTCTGAGGTGACATGGCACATAGTAGACAGGGGTCTGAGGGGACATGGCACATAGTAGACAGGGGTCTGAGGGGACATGGCACATAGTAGACAGGGGTCTGAGGGGACATGGCACATAGTAGACAGGGGTCTGAGGGGACATGGCACATAGTAGACAGGGGTCTGAGGGGACATGGCACATAGTAGACAGGGGTCTGAGGGGACAGGGCACATAGTAGACAGGGGTCTGAGGTGACATGGCACATAGTAGACAGGGGTCTGAGGGGACATGGCACATAGTAGACAGGGGTCTGAGGGGACATGGCACATAGTAGACAGGGGTCTGAGGGGACATGGCACATAGTAGACAGGGGTCTGAGGGGACATGGCACATAGTAGACAGGGGTCTGAGGGGACATGGCACATAGTAGACAGGGGTCTGAGTGGACACGGCACATAGTAGACAGTAATGATTACCCCATCATCACATCACTATTACTTAATAAATACCCTTGAAAACCTCATATTAAAATAAACCAGTCAAAAGTCGTCCAAAAAGAACATCAATGTTTTATTCATTATACATGTGGAACACAATTTATTAAGACATTCAAAAGGACCTCACTCCCATTTCTTCTCAGTCGCCAAATCTGATTTTTATAAATCCCCTTAGCCCTCTCTATATTTGTGTATGTCCCCCACTGTTAGGATCAATAAAGCTCCTGCTGTGGTTAACAGTGAAATGTATGTATCCAGCAGTGGCAATTATCTCGTGCTCACGATTTTACTGGCCACACCTCATCTTAAGACCAACCCACCCAGTTCACTTGCTCTGGGCACAAGTTCACTTGCTATTTAAACAAATTGAGCACTGGACACTTAAATGACCACTGCATTGGTCTGAAACTAGCAAAGACACATGCGTTTGGGAAACCACCGCTTTGCACTGGGTGTAAGACTGGGACCCTGGAGTTTCTGCCTCTAATACATGACCTGGCAAGGTATCCACACAGCAACTACTCTGTGTGTGAAATCTAATTTCCATCTACGCCCCTTCATTCTTCTAACAGAACCCAAACCTGAAGAATCTCTTGTAGTTTACATTGTTATTCCCTTTTATGAATTTACAAGCCTCAATCAGATCACCATTAAGTATCCCAAGTGTTTCATCATAATTTACTGGCTTCTTTGAACTTCTTCCTGAGCCTCTATATTTTTCTTGTAATACAGTGCCCAGAACTGCACACAGTATGGCCTATCATAAAGACATTGTGTTATATAACTATAGTCTAAATTGCACTGTTTCTTGGAAGGAAGTAGAGGTGCAACTGAAACTGAATTTAATATTCAGAAATGCACAGATAATGCCTTGTATACAGAAATTTTTTGTACCCGAACTTGACCAGTGATATGGGGAAGATGAGAAATGTTGAACACAATTAAACACACTTAAATGCGTATCTCCACACTGCAGGAATTCTACTGTGAAATATTCCATATTTGTTGTTTAAAATAACAGTAATAATAAAATCCATAAGTAGGAGTTTGTGAGTGACTGCAGGCTCTGTGCTGGTACCGTTCCCTCTCTTTGTACTCTGGCTTTACTCCACACCACACTTCAGGTATGAAACAGGTACGACCAGAGAGATCACATATTTATCTCTACACTCAATGTTCTGCTCAGCCTGGCCTCAGTCCAACACCACACCTCCTACAGTTCTGTACAGAACCAGTAAGTCGCTCCCACTCTCTCCGTCACACAGTTTCAGAGAAACAGGACTTAGTTATTTCTCTGGCAGTGTGATCAGTAAAATAGCAGAGGTCAGTATCTAGGTGGGTCAGCTCAAAACCAGAAAATTTCTTCTGCTGTTTCTCACACAGATTCAGAGAAACTGCACTACATTCTGAAATAAAACAGATTTCTGTCAATTCCAGCAGTAAAATGGCACAGGCTGCAGGTCTTCTGGATCAGGAGCAGTTTTGCTGTGCGATCTGTCTGGATTTACTGAAGGATCCGGTAGGCATTCCCTGTGGACACAGTTACTGTATGGGCTGTATTAAGGGCTGCTGGGATCATACTGGTGTCTACAGCTGTCCCCAGTGCAGAGAGACCTTCACTCCAAGGCCTGTTTTAAGAAAAAACACCATGCTGGCTGAAGTGGTGGAGAAACTGAAGAAGACAGGACTCCAAGCTGCTCCTCCTGCTCACTGTTACACTGGACCTGGAGACGTGACGTGTGATGTCTGCACTGGGAGAAAACACAAAGCCGTCAAGTCCTGTCTGGTGTGTCTGGCCTCTTACTGTGAAACTCACCTCCAGCCTCACTATGAATCTCCTCCTCTTAAGAAGCACAAACTGGTCAAAGCCACTGGAAACCTGCAGGAGAAGATCTGCTCTCATCATGACAAAGTTCTGGAGATTTACTGTCGTAGCGATCAGCAGTGTATCTGTTATCTGTGTACAATGGATGAACACAGAGGCCATGATACAGTCTCAGCTGCAGCAGAAAGGACTGAGAAACAGGTAAGGACTGAAACTCTTACATACAACACTCATACATTTTTTATTAGTTTTTTATTATTTTAAAAGTGATGACAGATATATGGGGTTATTGATTGATTGATTGGTTTATTTGGAAGGGACAATGCACATTAATGAACATACATACAGTATGTAAACATGCCGGATTATAGCAGGGATGCTAATATCACTACAATATGGAGGTGTTTCATCTGTGTTTAATTGAATTTGTTTCATAATAATAAAGTACATTCATCCACAGTAATAAAGCAGTAAGAGCAAGAAGTGAACCAAAGTTAGCACTTCGTGACAGCTCTGTTCACACCCCTCACCCCCCTATTCACTCCCTGAATGGGAATCAACACGGCTTGAGCAGCTAGTTCAGTTTAGAAGATTTACCTGTAAGGCCAGTACAATTCTACACACTGACCTGCTGTATACCAAGCATGTCACAGTATTTAGTTTAATTTGAATTTTTAGTTGAAAATTTCCACCTTATAATGTGATATGACATCATAATCGGTCCACAGAAGCACCTGGGGGCGACACAGAGTAAATTCCAGCAAAGAATCCGGGAGAGAGAGAAGGAGCTGCAGGAACTGAGACAGGCTGTGCAGTCACTCAAGGTGGGTACTGACCAGAGGAGAAGACAACAGCTGGCTGCTGGAAGAGCCATTTTAGGGCTCAGTTAGGTCTCCCCGGCCAGTGAGGAGCCCAGTGTGGGGCTACCTTTCAGCCCTGTGGGCGGGGCCGTGCAGAGACTTTTAGAGTGGCAGGTGCTCAAATGAGAAAAGGGCACACCAAGCTAAATAAATGATTTCAGCAAAATTAATGATTCAAATTAATGACAGAAACACTAATAACACAAATATAAAGTTTAAAAATTAAATCAAAGGGGTCAAGGGTGTCGGAGCGGTTTGTAGCAGGGCATTCCCCCTGGGAAATTAAAATTGAAAAAAAAGCATCACTTCTAGTGACTTTTGAGAACAGTATTGTAGCGAAGTGAGCTAATCGTGCTCGTTAAATAAACCACCGACTTCGTCTTTTCAGGTAACTGTGTGTTTTATTTGCATTCATCAAAACACACGCGCACTTCCTTGCCGTATACTCTCTCGTTCTCTTCTGTCCCAGCCCTTTTGAAGACCTCAGGCTCACTGTTGAACAATCAAGGCAATTGGTTAATTGACAATAACAATCCTATAATCAATCGTCACCAATTGCCCGATTGCCGACAGCTGTGCCGGTTCCCTAAACGACCCGCGTTCACTCTCTCTCTTGTTAGCTGCGCCTAAAACCACGCCCCCCTACCACATACCCCCACCGCCCGACTTAGGCCGGGAAGCCATCCGGCCAATGCTCAACCCCCCCCCCCCCCCCCCCCCCTCCTCCTCCTCCATCGGACGGGAGAGAAAATCAGCCACCACCATCTGCGCTCCCGGCCTATGAATCACCTTGAAATTAAAAGGCTGTAAAGCCAGATACCACCGAGTGATTCGGGCGTTGGTATCCTTCATGCGGTGAAGCCATTGGAGGGGCGCATGGTCCGAGCAGAGGGTGAATGAGCGACCCAGCAGATAATAACGGAGGGACCCGACCGCCCATCTGATGGCCAGGCACTGATGACCGTGCTGTACTTCGCTTCCCGCTGTGATAGCTTTCGGCTAATGTACAGCACTGGTCGGTTGACCCCCTCCACCTGCTAAGTCAAAACGGCCCCCAGCCCTCTGTTCGATGCGTCAGTCTGCAAATTAAAGGGGAGAGAGAAATTAGGGGTGAACAAGAGCGGTTTCCCACACAAAGCTTCCTTTACCCTCTCAAACGCCTGCCGACACAGCTCCGTCCACTGAACCGGATCTGAGGCACCTTTCCGAGTCAAGTCGGTCAGGGGACTGGTCAGGTCCGAGAAAGCCGGGATGAACCTTCTGTAGTACCCGGCCAGTCCCAAAAACCTCCTCACCTCTTTTTTAGTCTTAGGTCGTGGACAGGTCGCGATCGCCGTGGTTTTGTCCACCAGAGGTCGCACCTGTCCACTTCCCAAGTGGTACCCCAAATACCGTACCTCCGCTCTGCCAATCGCACACTTCTTTGGGTTAGCCGTGAGTCCCGCCTGTCTCAGGGACTCCAGTACCGCCCCCACATGCCGCACATGCTGAGCCCAGTTGTCCCTATGTATTATTATATCGTCCAGATATGCTGCAGCGAAATCCGCATGCGGACGCAGTACCCTGTCCATGAGACGTTGAAAAGTGGCAGGGGCTCCGAATAACCCAAACGGAAGTGTCCGGAATTGGTACAACCCGTCCGGAGCGGAGAAAGCCGTTTTTCCCCTGGACTCTGGAGACAAGGGAATCTGCCAGTAGCCCTTGGTCAAATCCAGTGTCGAAAAAAAACGAGCTGTGCCCAGCCGATCCAATAGGTCATCGACCCAAGGCATGGGATAGGCATTGAATCGTGACACTTCGTTTACTTTTCTATAGTCTACACAGAAGCAAACAGATCCATCCGGCTTACTCACCAGCACGATGGGGCTATTCCACGCACTGTTAGACTCTTCTATTATGCCCAACTCCAACATTGTCTTTATTTCTGCCTGAACCACTTTCTTTTTATGTTCAGGCAGACGGTAGGGGCGCGAACGCACCGTCACCCCCGGGGTTGTCTCAATATGGTGACTTATCAGATTGGTGTGGCCTGGTAGGGGGGAAAACACATCAGCGAACTGCTTTTGCAACTTGGCAAGATCCGTTCTCTGATTCGGTAAGAGATGGCTATCAGAAAGGGGGAGGTTTGATCGTTCGAATTTGGCACCTCCGGTCCCAGCTCATCTCTCTCCCGATACCAAGGAGACTGGTATCACCTCTTTCCACACTTTTAATAGATTGAGGTGATAAATCTGTTTCGCCCCCTCTCTATCAGACCGCTCCACCTCATAATCGACTTCCCCCACTCGTCGTGTGACCACAAAGGGTCCTTGCCACTTACCGAGTAATTTTGTGCTGTAAGTCGGTAGTAATACCAAGACTTTCTCTCCCGGTAAAAATTGCCGTAGTTTTGTTCCTCTATTATAATGTTTTTGCTGACGTTCCTGAGCCTCGAGCAAATTCTCCCGTGATACTCTCCCCAGTGTATGGAGTTTTGCTCGCAGGTCCATAACGTATTGAATTTCGTTTTTACTGGGGCTTGGACCCTCCTCCCAGCTTTCTTTAACCAGGTCCAAAATACCCCGTGGTTTTCTACCGAACAGCAATTCAAAAGAAGAAAATCCCGTGGAGGCCTGGGGAACCTCTCGCACTGCAAATAATAGAGGAACTAACCACTTATCCCAATTTCGGCTGTCATCGTGTACAAACTTCCGAATCATGGATTTCAAAGTCCTATTAAAACGTTCCACGAGCCCATCCGTTTGTGGATGGTACACGCTCATTTTAATTGACTGAACACCCAAAAGTTCATACAGTTTGTGTAGTGTGCGTGACATAAATGAAGTGCCTTGATCAGTCAGAATCTCTTTCGGGATTCCAACTCGGGAGATTATTTGAAACAATGCCTGCGCAACACTCTTAGCCGAGATATTGCGCAATGGCACCGCTTCGGGATACGGGGTTGCATAATCCACCAGAACTAATACAAATCGGTATCCCTGAGTGCTCCTGACAAATGGCCCGATGAGGTCCATTCCCACTCTATCAAACGGGACCTCAATTAATGGTAGGGGCCTCAATGGGGATTTTGGGATGGCTGGGGAATTTACCAGCTGACAATCTGGACAGGATGCACACCACCTACGTACGTCCGCCCAGATGCCCGGCCAATAAAATCGGGCCATTATCCGGTTTAGTGTTTTTTCATACCTTAAGTGCCCAGCCATGGGGTTGAAATGAGCCGCCTGGAAAATCATTTCCCGGTGGCTTTTCGGTACCAACAACTGGGTCATCTCCTCACCTGTCTGAGTGTCACGACTCACTCGATATAACCTATCTTTAATAATGCAAAAATATGGGTGAGAGCGTGCAGCGTCAGGGCGCACCAGCTGACCATCAACACATATCACCTGGTCGAAGGCAAAGCATAGGGTATCGTCTCGAGACTGGGCGAGTGGAAAATCCTCCATGGGTTGGAACACCGGCACCTGTGGAGTCTCCACTGGAGGCTCTCCCTGCGCCGCCCCCCCCCCCCCCCCGTCAGTGTCGGACGACCCCGCGTCACCACTTTCCACTGCACACACCTCACACTTCCCTACCGGTCGTGATCGTACCCCAATTAATTTTTCCGCTATTTGTTTAAACCCCGCCCAATCTGTACCCAAAATCAGAGGGTGCGAGAGGTGGGAGCTAACCGCAGCCTCTAAGATATGCTTTTTTCCTTTTATCCAAATTTCCACTGGTACTATTGGGTATTTGTGTCGATCCCCATGCACACACCTAATTACCACCCAACGTGCCGATCTCAAAGCCTCGGTTCGAACCAGGCTCTGGTGAATCATGGTCTGCATAGCCCCTGAATCCAACAGCGCCCGGTGTTCACTCCCTTGCACCTTACCGGAATGCAGTACGCCCCTTCTGAATCGGGAGCGGAGGTGGGCGGTCCAACCACCCGGACCACCTGCTCCACCTCCATGAGCGGACAATTGTGGCACAGGTGGCCCAGTTGTCCACACCGCCAACACTCCGGTCCAGGCGTTTGAGGCACTCCCTGTGGGCCGGACTGCACCGCCACTGAGCCTGAGGAGGGAAAAGAGGGCAGAGCGTTACGGGGGCTGACAGCAGGGAAGGAGGGGTTCTGGGGACGGTAAACAGAAAGGGGGGCGGAACGAGCGGCGAATTTCTTCCTGGGCGCCGGCTCCGGCTTCTGCTGCTGGGTGAAGGGGTGTTGTGCCAGGTGGTCCTCCGCCAGGGTGACGGCGCCATCCAGGTTGGTGGGTCTGTGGCAGCGGACCCAGCTCGCGGTCTCCGCCGGCAACCCCGTGATGAATCTCTCTAGGACCACCTGCTCCACGACCCCAGTAGCGGATCTTATTTCCGGCCGGAGCCAGCGCCTCGCCATGTCCGCCAGCCGCTGGGCGTAGGCGAACGGTCTGTCCTCTCCCGTCAGGTCCAACTCCCGGAATTGCTGTCGGTGCTCCTCCGGGGTACGACCCGTCCGGTCGAGGATCGCCTTCTTGAGGTTTCGAAACTCCGCCCTCACGGCTGTCGGCAGGCTATGTGCCGCTCGCTGCGCCTCTCCTGACAGGAGGGGTAAGAGCCGCACTGCCCACTGCTCCATCGGCCACCGGGAGGTTTCCGCCGCCAGCTCGAATGCCTCAAGGAAGGCCTGAGCGTCATCCTCCGCCGTCATTTTCGGGATGTTAAATTTCGGGGAGGAGACGCTCTGCCTTCCCGTGGCATCCCCTCCGACTATCAGCTGTGTCAGTGTCTGTGCTTGGAGGCTAGACTGCTCACGCAGGGCTTGTATTTGTTCCATATGCGCGGCTGCCTGTCGCTCCTGCATGGCAGCTAGCCCCTCCAGCACTCTGCCCAATGTTGTCTTGGACATCGCTTGTTCCGTCGTCTCTGTTTCCATTCTCTGGTTTATTTACTTTTCTTCGCTTTTTTCTCCGTACTCCCCCATACGGGCCACCACTGTAGCGAAGTGAGCTAATCGTGCTCGTTAAATAAACCACCGACTTCGTCTTTTCAGGTAACTGTGTGTTTTATTTGCATTCATCAAAACACACGCGCACTTCCTTGCCGTATACTCTCTCGTTCTCTTCTGTCCCAGCCCTTTTGAAGACCTCAGGCTCACTGTTGAACAATCAAGGCAATTGGTTAATTGACAATAACAATCCTATAATCAATCATCACCAATTGCCCGATTGCCGACAGCTGTGCCGGTTCCCTAAACCACCCGCGTTCACTCTCTCTCTTGCTAGCTGCGCCTAAAACCACGCCCCCCTACCACAAGTATTTATTAATCCACTTGTAATGGTTTCAGTAGCGGCGAATCAAATGCGATGGGAAGGGCGATCAGAACAAGTCACCCACAAAGGTGTGGACCACTAAGGGAACAGAAATAATCCAAGTAGCCAAACAGCTACATAATAATCAACCCAGGAAATTAGGGTGAACTCGAAAACACGAGTGAGAAAAACAAAGTCTCCCGAGCTCAATACTAGAGCTTAAACGGGGAAACAATAGAAAAAAACAACTTCGGCACGTAACACTAAAACGGCGGTAAGAAGATGAAATGAAAATTAAACAACAAAAAAGACTGTCTCAGGGAAAACAGCACGGCGTAAGTCAAACAGTATAGCTTAAACGAGGAATCAACCTCTAACAAACAAACCATGACACTACTGTTACAATTATAAACAAAAGCACTTCAAATAAGCGAACAAACCTTTTAAAATATATCTAATTTGTGCTCCCACAAACCCCAAGTTTATGATGCACACAACACTATTGCTATGTCAAAATAAATTGGTAGCCTCATAATTTATTCAAGGCAAGGCAAGGCAGCTTTATTTATAGAGCGCATTTCATACACGTGCAATTCAATGTGCTTTACATATACAATAACAGGATTAAAAGAGAAAATAATTAAAATTCATAAAATAAATAAAAAGATAAGGCAATAAAATAATAAAGAATCTAAAAATAAATAAATAAATAAAAAGATAAAACAATAAGATTTGCAGCAGAAAACAAGTAACTGAATAAAAACAATAATGGATAAGACAATTAAAATTACACCTTTGTGGGGCTACTCTTAGTAAAGCAAGTCAGTGTTCATAAGCCCTACAAAACAAGAACGTTTTGAGCCTGGATTTAAAAGTTGCCACATTTGGGGCGTATCTAAGTGTTTCTGGGAGTTTGTTCCAGGTGTCGGAAGCATAATATTTGAATGATGCTTTACCGTGTTTTGTCTTAGGTCTATAAACAGTTAATAGTCCCTTTCCAGATGACCTAAGGGTTCTTGATGGTTCATAGGGAATAAGAAGATCTTGGAGATATTTTGGCCCCAAGCCATTTAGGGTTTTATAGCCCAATAAAATAATTTTAAATTCAACTCTCAATGGAAGCCAGTGTAAAGATCTGAGGACTGGTGTGATGTGGTCGTATCTTTTAGTTTTTGTGAGTACCCTTGCAGCTGAATTTTGAACATGCTGTAGTTTTTGGAGGGTTTTTTTAGGTTTTTTTATTCATTGGTCTTGGTTATTAAGCGAATCAATTGTTTGATTGACAATTAGATAAAGTATACAAAAACAGATTAGTGATCTGTTAAAGGTAAGATTAGGCTACAGAAGGCCTATTTTACAGCCGACGGTAGCCTACACCAGTGGTTCTCAACCAAGTTGTTATTTTTCTTAATTAGGTGTTTTTTGTATTTAGAGGGATTATTTACCCTCTTAAACCACATTATGTCAGAAATAGCTATATATGCCATGAAGAATAACATTTCCATGTTCCCATTGTGCTATATTGCAAATAATAAAAACATTTAAAAAATTAACTCCAGGCCCAAACCCCCAGGGGGAAAATTTGGCTGAGTTTGAAATCAATGAAGCAGCCAGTTATAGGTTTTTAAATTAAGACAAAATCTAGTAATATATTAAAAACATTGCTATTTTCGAAATGCTAAAAAGGACATCACTCAAGTAGCTTACTGTTTGGTTATTATGCCAAACTAGATTTAGGAAACAACGTGTCAATGTAATTTTCTGACATTATAATAAAATAACAACGATAGTTTGCTTCATCTACGATGTGTCCCTACTCAGAACAGTGACAGACGCGGCATTATTTCCCCCTCGCTGGCCCCGCCCCTCAACTATGACAGACACCGACTGAATCTATGGCTCCGCCCACCACTGTCAAAATAAATAAATAAAATTGTTCCTCATTGTTCCTGAGTATAATGACAATAAACATTATTATTATTATTATTATTATTATTATTATTATATGTTTTGCACGCCCGTTCACTTCATGTGTGCGCTCAGAGCCTGGATTTCTCCTCAAAGACTACAATATTGCCCTCAAATACTCAAAGACTTTACTTGCGCACAAGTTGTGTAAAACACACAGCAAAACAATTTTAATGCTTTGTTTCGGGCTGTGCACACGGCTCCTAGATTTCCACGCGTAGATTTTATTTTCTCTTGCGATTTTTGGCATTGATATGCCGCCATAGAGATTTATCACGGTTTTTGAAGGCAAAACTACTTTTTTTATGGATTCCCCATATTTCATGGGTTTTTTTCCCCAGTGGCTAAAGAGTGAACTGCAACACCTGGTGCAAAAATAACTTGAAACCTTGTAACTTGTAAATTCAATGGAGGAAGCCAATGTTCTCTGTGGAAATACAAAGTAAAAAAACAAGAAATTATTAACTAGTTTAACTAGTCAATCTAATCCCTGCTAATGGGTCTCCTCTGGATCTGATTTATTTTTTAAATAATTGAGTCAATATTTCTAAACTTTGGTTAATTCCAAGTGGATGCAATGTCACTTGACATCTCACCATAACATTACCATATTATATTTACGGAACCTACCAGTCCTGGCTGCCTGGCACTAAAACAGAGGTGTGATCGTGTTGGATTCATAGACTGTAGAAACAATATGGGGTTAAAAACTTTTTCCCACAGGGTTTAACTAAATGTTCATCAACTGATTTCGCTACATTATTCAACAAACTCCAAACATGTCGTTTGCTGCATTCAGCTGTAGTCTGTAACTGCTAGTGATCTATCATCTATTGACTTCTCTCTTGCTAGCTAGCTAGTGATCTATCAGTGCAGTATCTGTAGGCTATATAGCGTAGCTAGCTAGTGATCTATCAGTGCAGTATCTGTAGGCTATATAGCGTAGGTAGCTAGTGATCTATCAGTGCAGTATCTGTAGGCTATATAGCGTAAAGTAATGATTGTATGGCTAATAGTAACTTAATTTAACCATATGTTCATTCAAACTCGAGATTATAACCCAAACCCAATGTGTACCGGATAGTTTATTGGCTGTAATATGCATTTAGATTTGCGAACATACTGGCATGCCGGGTACCTTAAGTTTGTTTTTCCTGGTAGTTTAACTACAGTACGTAGCTTCGCTCGCTCATGCTGTAACCTATGTTAGAAAGTTGTCTGTGCTACGGAAATTAACGTTATTAAGACGTGAATCAGAGTTTGTTGAATAATGTGGTGAAATCAGTAGATGAGCGTTTAGTTAAAACGTAGGCAAAAACACACAAATTGTTTTGTGAACAATTATGTTTTGTTACTTAGACAATATACTAAGTGACAGCATTTGATGTTTTGTGATGGTGTTGGTGTTTTTGTCAGAAACCATAGCCGCATTTATTGGATTACTATCGATTCTTTCAGTTGTTGTGATGGATAATTTAGACTCGCCCCATCTAGACGACTTATTTCAGCAAGACAATGACAATGCCAAGCCATAGTTTTGAATGCGGAATTTTGCCACAAGTGGGTAGCTTACATGTGCCAAACAACACGTGTCTGCTTGTCTTTAATTGTACTGTTTTCAAATTAATACAATACAATATATTCAGTTTTCATGTACAAGCAACACTGTGAGGAACAGGCTGTCTGGGGTCCCAGTAAGAGCTGAGTGAAAGGCCTAGTTAAAATGTGCAGCCCTCCTCTCTCTGTGTCTCTTAACAGCGCTCTGCACAGGCAGCCCTCCTCTCTCTGTGTCTCCTAACAGCGCTCTGCACAGGCAGCAGTGGAGGACAGCGAGAGGATCTTTACTGAGCTGATCCGCTCCATTGAGAGAAGGTGCTCTGAGGTGAAAGAGCTGATCAGAGATCAGGAGAAGGCTGAAGTGAGTTGGGCTGAAGGACTCCTGGAGCAACTGGAGCAGGAGATTGCAAAGCTAAGGAAGAGAGACGCTGCGATGGAGCAGCTTTCACACACAGAGGATCACATCCATTTCCTCCAGGTAACATCACTGGCTCTCTGACACAGGGGCGTGTCTAGAACATTTTGAATGGGGGGGCCAGGCTGGGGCACAGACCCAGAGGAGGGGGGCCAGCCATCAAGGCTTACCTTTTTTTTTTTTTGCCGCGTACAGCAGACACACGTGTATTTATCCGACCAAACCTTAGCCCTAGCCTTAACCCTAGCCTAACCTTTTTTTTTTATACCTGCCCCAGATTCTAGGTAATCATATACAGTGCTTTCGTATGAACACTCTTTCAAATTTTGCTGTTTGACAGCTCAAATTAAGATATGTTTCAATGGGCTTTTTGTTACTCATCTACACAAAGTGCTCTATAATGTCAAAGTGGAGTAAAATGTTTTGATTATTTCACTATTGGATACACCAGAGCTTATTTTTAAGCCTTTACAGCAATGGGTGTATTTTTTTCTCTACTTTGACATTATTAAAATAAACTTGTCGTAGTCTATACAGTGTAGCAACTCGTGAAGAGTTCTCTCCAAAAGTAAATACATGTTCCAGCCATGGGGAGTTCCAGATAGTGCAGTTAACGGTTATCCATCAAACGTAACTCCGTACCTCCTGCTTCAATCCTCAGGCCAGTAAGATCGACAACGCAGTAGCTATCAAACCTAACGTTATATCTTATACGCAAAAGGCAGTGAAATATCACCGGCCAGTTAACTATGGTTAACGATACGAAAACAACTCAAGTAAATATCTTTGAGGCTACAAGATAACCATCACGTTAGCAAGCCAACAAGACGCCGTAGGCTGCACTTAATTTAACTTACCGCATTTGGAGGGACAGAAATATCAGTCGGGCTTGGTAACGTTTCCGCATTCCTTTGGCTGGCATACCCCAATTCAACCTGGGCATAGTGTAACTGTTAACGTTAATCCGCGGATGCTCTTGCACCCAGAGAAAGCACACTTGCGACCCATCAGTCATTGCTTGTAAATTGAATTGCTTACTTTTGAGTTTTATGAAATAAACGTTCGACTGGCAAGTTACGACATAACATTAGCTACCAAAGTGTATAACGTTAACGTCAGCTGTCCAGCTAGTGGGCTGCTAAATTATTAAATAAAACGTAACTTGTTAACTTAGCAAAACATTTAACGACAAATAACGTTACCTTTCAGAATGGTTGAAAATGCTTACCTGTAAAGACGGAAGGTAGGACTTAAATGTTGGTTTTAATGGTTTGACGGAAAACATCACAAGCAGAAGTGGCTGGCTAGCAAGCTTGCCAACTCGCCAGCTCACAATTACTAGCTAACTTAACTCAACAGGTGTCGACGTTAGTGAACTTAGGTTAAACAATCAACTCGCCAGCTCGCATTAGCTAAACTATTGACTTTAACTTACATGACTGAAAACGTTATAGCAATTCAGTGTTTCTTCCTTGTCTGCAGAGGAAAGTTCTTGTATTTTATTACTCACATTAACATTACTCTTATTGTCCATTTAGACAGTGAGCAAAGAAGCCTGCTTGTTACTTAGCTAGCCAGCTATCACTACATGACGAGTTATCTCTGCTTGCTATGCTACGAGCAGATATTCCAGATAACATAACGTTAAGCTAGCGGTAACATTTTGTTAGCACGCTATCGTTGGAGATCACAATGGTGAACGAAGTTGCGTTCAACTTTCTCCATCTCTCGCTTCTGATGGTCCCGAATGAAGTGACAACAGATACGTTTTTATCTCTTTACAGATCAGCTATCTATGCCATACAGCATTCAACTTAGCCAGCTAGACTAGATGACTAGATAGTTAACGTATAACGTTATGACTCTAATAGAAGACATCATAACTACCGTATAGGCCAACTATGATAAATCAATCTGAAGCTGTTTACAGCTAGAGAAAGCAGGTAGAAAGATACCAAGTTCGCTAACAAAACAGCTATAAAACCCCTGACACTTCGCGTTAAAGTTACGCGGCATAATGAGCAATGAATGCGGCAGCGAGTGCCACTGGTCCGGCAGGCAAGATAGGCTAACGTTAGCTAACTCGCAGGCACGAAGCTTGTTTATGCACAACCACGATTTTCTACAACAAAAATATGTTTATGATGTACATATAGACTAATATATATATTTCATACGTAGCCTACAGCCTCCAACTTAGCCAGCTAACGTTAACGTTACACCAAGTACGTTAACGTTAACCATGCAGACAGTTAACGTTATACTTAACGTTATGACTCGTAACATATCTAGAAGACAGCATAACTATCGTAACGTTATACCATGGTAAATAAATCTGAATTAAAACACCTACATGAATCACTAACGCCACGCTTATTCAGGAACGTCTGCCTAAATTAAATTGCACATACATTTTTTTAACCGTGTCTGCAGCACCACAGACCACAGTTAAGTAGCGCTTATGAGTTGAGTGCGCGTTCGCGCTTTAAAAACTATTTTGGGAAACGCGTGTTGACGCAACAATAGGCCTGTGGGCTGACGCAATTTATGTCCATTCCCATTGGGCTACAGAGGCTTCTTTCATCGATACTGACAAGACAATGGCCTATCATATTCCGGTTCTGGTAGGGGGGGCACCAGGGGTGGCCAATCAGATTCCAGTGGGGGCCAGTGCCACCCCTGGCCCCCTACTGGCCCCGCCCCTGCTCTGACAGTCTGCACTATGTACATTGTACATACATGTTGAGGTGTGTTCCTCATTTACAAAGATCTGCTCCTGGCATCTGCACAGGAATCTGTATTGAGACTGTTCTCTGTCTGTCTGTCTGTCTGTCTGTCTGTCTGTCTGTAGAACTGTCAGTCTCTCTGTGTCCGTCCTGGACGTGGACTGTTACCCAACATCACTGACAGTCGACACTCAATTTTTGAGCAACTTGCCCAGGTAACATCACTGGCACGATGTACATTGTGATATGCACATATCACGTACATATGCACATGTGATGCTATTTTAGCCAATAGAACACGTTTTTAAAACTTGATCATCACTATTTTTGTTTCTTTGTGGAAGCTGGCTTGCTTAGAACTATTGCTTTTACAGCGGTATAATCTTCAAATGAAGCTCGTTTCTGTTTCTCAAATGCATTCTTTGTCATTTTGCATGCATTATATATATATAGTGTAATCTGTTAAAAACATTAACTTAAATGATGTATTCTTCCATGAAACAATTTTTGTTATTTGACACTGATGTGATACATAATGTTTTTTAGATTTATTTTCAGATGGTAAGATGAAACAACACAGGGACTTATATTAAATAATTTAGAAAACATTGGGTAGCATTGATTTGGAATAGAGCTTGTTATATTGTGTAAGTTAAGATAGACAATATTGTTTGTTGTAACTCATTTTGATATCAATACTTTTAATGGCAGGCCTAAATTTAACTAGTTTTATTATCGACGGTGCTTTGTTTGCGTGAATAATTTTTGTTGCATTAAAAAAACATTTTTTTGTTGAGATTGTACATACAGGTTTAGGCGTGTTCCTCATTTACAAAGATCTGCTCCTGGCATCTGCATAGGAATCTGTATCAAGACTGTTCTCTATCTGTCTGACAGTCCCAGTTTCCCTTTGCCGCTCTTGGACGTGGAGACTTACCCAGCATCACTGTCAGTCCACACGTCTCTTTTGAGGCTGTGAGGAAATCTGTCTCTGAACTGAAAAAACGATTGGAGGACGCCTGCAAGGTGGAACTGGACAGCATTTCGGAATCAGGTTGTTAACTTTTATGAGAAAAAAAAATTCTTCTTGTTTTTATTCTATCCAAAAACCATGAGTGATATACATGCTCAGAGGCACTGCCCCTCTGTGGGACTTTGAAAAATATATCTTGTTCCATGAAATGACTTTCTTACAGAATAGAGAACACTGATTATTTACAGTTTCAACTCTTGGAGTCTTACAGAGTGAATATATAATATAATTGTCAGTTACACTGTAAACACTCAGAATATTCGAAGTCCATCTAAGTGTCAACCTTATCCTCAGTCCTCATCCTAAAATGTATCTCTCCCCCCTCTATATACATCTTTATTTCTGTCTTTTTCTCTCACTCTGTTCCTGCAGTGAAAGAAGTCCACATTGTCAGAGCCAGAGAGGATTTCTTACAGTGTGAGTGCTCACTCTGAAACTTTCAGCTGAGATACACACACGCACATGCACACGCACACACACACACACACAAACACACACACACACACACACACGTGCGCACACAGATACATGTACATGCTCTCCATCTCTGTCTCTCTCAATCTTCTATTTCAAGGAGCTTTATTGGGATGATACACTGTGTTGCCAAAGCAAATGTTACAAAGAACAACAACAATAATAATAATAATAATATTACCAGTAATAATAATAATAATAAATAAGAATTAACTCAACAACCTGTTAACATATGTACACAAATACACACATACAACATACACACGAACATACACATACTGTCATATGTTTGATGTCTTATATGCAATTGTAAATCTCCGCGCAGCTAGACCAATGAGGGAATAGCTCGGAGCGAAGGTTTAAGCGTGATGTATTCCACTATTGCTGTGGGAAAAGGGGAAAGTTATTAAAGTTAATAAAGAAATATTACTATTCTTGCAACCAGGTGAGACTGCTCTTTAGATTCACGGGATCAGCTAATAAGGGACCACGTATCAAAGGTAATCGTACCACGTTACCTTCTGCTTTAAGTCTGGTCTATGCTGACCCCAGTTTATCCAAAAGGCAGCCTGTGTGCATTATATTGACTATCAGCCACCAGTGCTGATTCTGTACTCGTTTATCTAACTCCAATTTAATTATTAATAGTCATTTGATATGTAAAATTTCCACTTGATTTGCTAAAGGACTCCCATACTTTTAAGACGGTTCTCTGAACTGGATCTGTCTGTTCCACCGCGCGTTACATTCAGCCGTTATGTACACGACTCACAGCTGGCTAGATATCTGCGGTTATCTCGGAGGTTGCGGAAGAAGCCACTTTGTGAGGTATATCCTATGATTAAGGCTCAGGGACCCATGAAAGGAATATTGGCAACCACCGTTCTCAACATGTATAAACGCCAGGCGGAGGTGATCTACTTTAAGACATAGTTCTATGGGTGCAATACTCCGTGATACATTAAGCTTAAATAGTCAACCTCCCTAGACCAGCTGAGGGGGTAACCAAGACGGAGGAAATTAATCAACTCATTACCGGTGAACAGAGATAGTACGTCAACTTTCAGAAAAACCACACAAATCAAGTTTAACTATTTTATTGACCAGGTAGGTTATTTACTTAAAATAATCAATTTACAGTTAGTTTAAACATCCAATATTCAAATATAGTACAGAGAAAAAATACTTTGTCATACCTGGCAATCGCTACACACAACAACCTGAGGTTAGATGTGTGGGAAAGTCTGACTACAGCTTCCCCTAGGTCTTTGTTTCCTCTGCTTAAATGCCCAAATTCTGCGTTTGATCTGGCTGCTGACGGTCGTAAAACCATAAACTGGCCTGAAATAGTTAAATTGCACATTTAGTCTCCCCTTCAAGGGGGGTTTCACAGAAAGGTTTCCTGAGAGGAAATTCCACAACGGCAGTTTACTCCTGTGTTATGAAATATACATTCCATCCATGTTGAAAATTTAGGAAATGTAGTGTAGAATCCGCAATTACTAGACCAATGAGGGAATAGCTCGGAGCGAAAGTTTAAACGTGATGTATTCCACTCTTGCTGTGGGAAAAGGTCAAAGTTATTTAGAAATATTATTATTTTATTTACTCGTTTATCTGACTCCATTTATAATTATAATTTAGAATTTTGGTTAAACATGCGTGTAGCTCGGAGTGGTTACACTCAACTTGCCCTTAGGTACCATCATTACTTCAATATATGTTTGCCGGAATCAACATTATTGCTGAAGCTCAGTTCGGTGGCGAACGCAGAGGTTGGGGGTCTAGTCAACACAATACATGATATTCATTTATCATAGATAGTTGCGAGCCCCAGTCTGAGTACATTTAAAGGGCTCCTTAAGGCAAATTTGACAAGAACAGGCGTAACAACACCCATGGGTTCCTATATCAAATCACCAGAACCATGCACTACTCTGGGTGTATTTAAAGAGCTCCTTAAGGCAAATTTGACAAGAATCGGCGTAGGACGCCCATGGATTCTCTTCACATCAAATCACCAGAACCGATACACCAACCCGACCTTTATATTTGGACCGTCACTTGCTGCCTACCCAACTTGAGTACACCACGTCTGTACCAGGCCGCTGATCAGTCGGTCCTGGGTCAGAATTGTCCCCCTGAGTCTTCAGTAGTAATTTAGGCTGAAAAGGGTATAAGATGGATGAGAGCCACGCACGTTAAATATAAAAAGAATTGGATAACAGGCAGGGAGGTCATTAGCTTGGAACGCTGCAGCTCAGATCATGCAGACAATTGAAGCTGGGAAAAAGGATTAAAAGAAAGATGCAGTTGATATGAAAACATGGTAATTTATTAATGACAAATAATCACTGGTTAAGACTGTGAGAGCAAACACGAACACATTCAATGCCTATAACTAAACACAGGATAACATGCTGTCAAGACAAATAAACATGAACAAGTTCACAAACAAAGTATATCACCAAGTGATTCCGTACGGTGTGACTATGGTACCAGGAGAACTGTTAAGCAGATTCTCCTTGAGTCTCCCTTTGGGATCTTCTTAAATGCAGTTCAGCGCCGGTATGCCCACTCCACAAGTCCCTTTGTTGTCCAAATAAGGTCTGGCAGGAAGAGCAGTTTCACCACGCAGGGACCCCCTCCAGGGAGAGAGACAGAGTCTACCTCTCCCAATCTCGTGACAGTAATAAGACTCTTTGAACGACGGCGCGTGATCTTATGATCTTCTCTATCATATCTAGATATCAGGTGAGGTCCCGGTGATGGCCACTCTAGGTTCCAGACACTTATATGGACAAGCGCATCCCTGATAACCTATACAACCCTCATTTCACATTCTTTATTTCTCCCCCTCCTATACTTTCACATACCACACACTTCAATTAGTATTATCCAGGTTCACCACACTTATCATATTATCCACAATTACTTTATACTTCCACAATTACCAATTTACATGCACATACATATGATTCAATATACATATACAGCTTTGTTTAATATGTTCACCATTCAGTCCAGAATCTAGGCCGTAAAAGACCTGTGAGTTCTGATGTCCAGTTGTAGGCTCGACCCCCGCTGTAGTTTACGAGGCCGTGAGAAGTCAGAAGAACAGGTTCTCAGACCCCCAAGTAAATTGTTTTATTGCACCCCCCAGGAAATCACCAACAGCTGCAAAGTTTTAGGACTGATAACACTTTTTCCAGCCTTACAGTAGGCCATTGCACCACCCACACCGAGACCATCACAACGATTTTAAACATGAGTAGGTCTAGGTTTGTGTTGTCATGAGAATCCCCATCTCTACATAGTTTTTCAGATGTGATTAATATTAATGCCACAAAGGTCCCAGAATTCCTGTTGAGAATATTACATTGCACCGTAGTTGTCCCTGTTAAGTCAAGTACGTTAACTGGATGTATTTGCTAATGTAACACTCAAAAACTGAACAAAATATGATTATTCCTCTGGAAAAAGAGTGTATAATGTATGTTCCAGTGCCCAGACTAGTTCCAGTATATACTGTACAATGTAGCAAAAATATGAATCACATCTGTATGTTTTTAGGCTTTTTTGAGGACAAAAGCAATCTGTACAGTCCTGTTGTGTTGTGTGTGAAATATTTTAAAGAAAGGGATGTGGCCTGCCCTGGTGACGTCAGGTGGTGGCACTGTGATGGTGTCCATGTGCTTGTTTTTACGACAGTCCAAGTGTTTCTTCCAGAATCATGAGGACATTTTTTGATGTCATAAACCTCAGGCCAGATGGTCCCAGTAAACTTCCCGGCACCGAATTTCTGGCTTTATAGCGTCCCAGAGTCGTCACAGGCTTCCACCCCATGGTGTTGTGTGTTCAGGTGCGCTGGGATGTCTATTTCTGTCTTACAACTCCCCCCTCTGGAGCCGTGGGACAAAAAGAACACAGTCCCAAGGGGTCACTGGGATACACCCTGGCTGGGCGAACCCTGCTTGTGCCTATGGTCCCATAGCCGGCCTTGGGGGCAGCTGGAGAGGGCTGAGAACCAGTGCAGCGTGGGTGGAGGTGTGTAGGGAGCGAATAAGATGCCAGAAATAACAGCACTGGATCAGAGTGAAGGTAAAGATGAGGACGCTGGCGATGACTCACCCTCGGAACACCCAGTCCCACCAGGTGTAGGCATCCTGGGTGGAACGGGTGGAGAAGCTGGTCAGGATCTCTGCTGCTTTTTTGGCCAGATTTACCTCCACCTGTGCCTGGTCAATGTGGTAATTAGTTTCCCGGATTACCTGTTGCACCAAGTCCATTAGGTCAGTCAGGGCCCTTGCTCGTAGAATGTGTCCTCCCACCACGATGAGACGTCCACCTCCAGTGGAATTCTCCCCAGGATGTTGATCTGACCCATTGCAAAGTCTTCCGTCACTTCCAGACAGAAAGTGTGGTTGGCTGGGCAGGTCAGACCTCCATATGTGAAAGAGTTCATCTCACTGATGATGCACCATTGCGTGTGGAAGACCTGGATTGCATCTGCGTGACCATGTAAGGACTGAACACTAATGAGCTTGGTGTCATTGTGGGAAAAAGATTGTTATTAATATAGGTATTACATTACAAATGATATTGAACTGGTGGTCTCATGACAACATGTATGGGTGGTGAATATGGTTTCGGTGCCCTTCATGGTAATGTACCCTGTTAAATTATCTAATTTGAGGACCTGCTTCTTTACTACTACGCCAATAGAGCGTATGGTAGTGGAATTTGGATACACTTGGTCTGGGTGAATCAAAGGAAAGGAAACAAAGAACCCAATACATCCCGCACACTCAGTTCCAGTAAACATCATTAAAGTGGTCAATAGTTCAGAATAATGAATGTCTTTCATCTTCTCTGATGCAATCCACCTATGCAGGTCTAAGGTCTCAATGAGGTCATTTAATACATGCCTAGGGGTTTTGCGCAGACGAAGGTCTAAGATTTCCTGTCTGGCAGCAGCAAATAAATCCTGTGCATACGTTCTGCAGGCTAAGTCACGCTCGATGGTACGGGTCTGATTGAGTAGTGAATGGCTGATGGTGAGAAGCGCTTGGGCTTCAGACCTAATTGCCTTAATGATGTTTTCATTACTATTAGTGAGGTGTTGGAAACCAGTGGCCACTTGATTTGCCAACCATGCAGAATACTGAGATTGTTTTGTTATTTGGTAGCTGTTAGAAATGGAGTTACCTGAGCCAAAAAAACCTGTAATTTCTCCAAACAGGTCCCGTTTTGAACGTACGGGTGGAATTTGAACGGCGAGCCTGCCTTTGTAATCAAATACTAAATAATCGAGCCGTGCCTGTAGCCATGCATACGTTTCATCATTTATATCACAGTGTGTTACATACGCTGACAGGATGTTTGAAATGTTGTAACTCACATGTGCCATTACAAGATTTATATAATGCAACAGAGTTTTATGAATATTTCCTTTAATCAGGCCGCCAGGGGGAAGGGGGTAGATTTTAGGACACTGCGTGGGCTTGCGATAACCGCAGGTGGTCAGGTTGAAGCAGTGATGCAGCGTCCAGGTACAGTTCTGAGGGCTGGTAAAAGTTTCTGAGCTATCCTCGCATCGCCCCACGCAGTAGTATGTTCCTTCCCTCCAGCCGGTCCAAACGAAAGCCTTAGGTCCACTGTTGTCGCTGATGGAAGAAGTCAGGTTAAAAATTAATTTGGTGTACCCTATGTGCGTCTGGTTATGTGGACCTGTGTGTGTGCATCTGTAAACACTTGGCTCTAGGTCCTTTGTGCGGTAGCACTTTTTAAGGTCTAGGCCATTGTTGTCCTGGTGGTGCAAAATGTTTAAGCCGCCAATGTCGGAACCTGGGTAGTTCTTGAGTTGATACCAGGCAGTGGTGTTGGGTTGTGTGAATTTAATAGGGTGTAGAAATGTGTAGCCAGTTACCGTCCTGGATGGGAGATGGGTGGAACCTGACTTACAGCAAATCTTTGTGGTGCAATTTTGCTCCGGCGCTACCCCGGGAGGCCATGTGACTGACTCCCTTGGCAGTATGGTGATATGAGGTGTGGATGGCCCCTTAAAATATCGCCACACCCATCTCCCACACTTCAGGTTGTGACTTACTAAAATCCGCTGCCCCAGCTTTACACATGAGTCCCCGGATACCCTCCTGGCATCCGGCATCCATGGAATTGCTGCGGCCTGCCTGGAATGAAACAGACATAGGAAAAAGTTAAATACCTCCTGTACCTTTTAACAATTTGCATTGGGACATGTGGTACCATCTTAGTTTCCCCCGCATGGTCACAGCTATGCAGCTGTTATAGACCGCTTTCACCTCATAGGGCCCGTGCCACCGGGGGACAAACGTGTCCTGCTTTACAAACACACGCACCATGATCATGTCACCCTCTGCAAATTTAGTCTCAGCGGTGGGATTGAATTGTGCTTCATTACGCCGGTCAGCCTGCTGCTGCTTCAGTGCACCACCTGCTGTTTTGCCGCCACCAGCGGCCCCAGATCTGCGGGGGAAATCTCTGGGTCAATTGGAAGTTTCATCAACCTCCCATTCATAAGCTCATATGGGCTAATGCCCGAAGCTTTGGAGGGGGTAGCCCGCAGGATGGTCAAGACATTACATTACATTATATTACATTATAGGCATTTAGCAGACGCTCTTATCCAGAGCGACTTACAGAACATTTATTTTTGCATTTATACATAGTATCCATTAATACAGCTGGATATATACTGAAGCAATGCAGGTGAAGTACCTTGCTCAAGGGTACAACGGCAGTGTCCGGCCCAGGAATCGAACCTGCAACCTTTCGGTTACAAACCCAGTTCCTTAACCATTATACCACACTGCCGCCCGAGTGTGCAGAGCCTCAGGCCACCTGTTCTGGTGCTGTGCCATTTGTTTGGCAATCCCCTCTTTAATTGTGCGGTTCATCCGCTCAACCATTCCAGAGCTCTGCGGCCTGTACGGAACATGACATTTTTGCTTGACGTTTAGCATTTTACACACGTCTTTGGTAACCTGACCTGTGAAATGAGTCCCCTGATCAGATTTCGATTTGCATTGGTGTTCCCCAGAGGGGGATTATCTGGTTCGCCAGCACTCGCGCCACAGTATTCGCGGTGTTTTTGCGCGTGGGAATTGCTTCAACCCATTTTGAAAATTTGTCAATTATCACAAGGCAATAGCAGTACCCCCCCTTGGCACTGGGAAGCGGACCAATGAAATCCATTTGGAGGGACTCCCACGGCCCTTTCGGAGGGTCCGGCCGCCGCAGGTTAATGCGGCCTGCCCTGGTTTACCGCGGCTCACACCAAACATGTATTATACCACCGTTCGATCTCCGACACCATATGCGGCCACACATACATACAGTATGGAGATGAGAAAAACATATTCTTAAAAAAATATTGAAATATACAGATGTTAGATGGACCTGTCCTCAAATTAAATCATAAATTTCTCCTCCATCAGATTCCTGTCACCTCACACTGGACCCCAACACAGCGACTCAAGACCTCTGTCTGTCTGAGGGAAACAGAGAGGTGACCCGTGTGAGAGAGATCCAGTCATATCCTGATCATCCAGAGAGATTTGAGCACTGGGCCCAAGTGCTGTGCAGAGAGGGTCTGTCTGGACGCTGTTACTGGGAGGCTGAGTGGAGTGGGGATAGGGTTTATATAGCAGTGTAATATAAAGACATCAGCAGGAAAGGAGGGGTTAATGACTGTGCTCTAGGATATAATAACAAGTCCTGGAGTTTGTTCTGCTCTCCCTCCAGTTACTCTTTCTGGCACAATAGTAAGAGCACTAAAATCCCTGTTCCCTCCTCCTCTAAAATAGGAGTGTACCTGGATCACAAGGCAGGAACTCTGTCCTTCTACAGTGTCTCTGACACAATGACCCTCCTGCACAGAGTCCAGACCACATTCACTCAGCCCCTCTATCCTGGGTTTTTGGTTATTGATGTTGGATCTTCTGTAAAACTGTGCTCTAGTTCAATCTGTTCAGTTATGTGATCTGGGATGAATTCAAAGGGAGAATAAGCACAAATAGTGAATGAAATTAGATGAAGCTGGAATGACACAAAATGTATGAGACTTTAGGACAGTGGTTCTCAGCATGGGTCCTGGATGGCCACAGGGCTTTGCCCCTCCTAAGAATTACTCTGAAAAAATACTTTAATAAACTGATAGTGAATTCAGTTCTGCATGAATTTATGAACCATTCTCTTCTCTGCGTGAGTGAGTAGAATATTTGTGAGTGGCCATTCTCTATTTTCTGTTTTCTGGTAGAACGATTCACAGGCTTGTGTACTACAGATTTTAAAGACAAACCAGATGTGCGTTCAACAAGGCCACTGAGTAATACCACAAATTTTGAAGACAAACCAGATGTGCGTTCAACAAGGCAAACCTCTACGAGCACACACTAAGATAACCATACAAACCCCAATTCCAAAAAAGTTGGGACAGTATGCAAAATGCATATTCTCTTTGACATATGTACATATCACGGTGGTGCAGTGGTTAGCACTGTCGCCTTACAGCAAGAAGGTACGGAGTTCGAATCCCGGCCGAGGGCCTTTCTGTGTGGAGTTTGCATGTTCTCCCCATGTCAGCGTGGGTTTCCTCCGGGTACTACGGTTTCCTCCCACAGTCCCAAAACATGCAGGTTAGGCTAATTGGAGACTCTAAATTGCCCATAGGTTTGAATGAGTTAGTGAATGGTGTGAGTGCTCTGTGATGGATTGGCGGCCTGTCCAGGGTGTATTCCTGCCTCTCGCCCAATGCATGCTGGGATAGGCTCCAGCACCCCCTGTGACCCTGAATAAGGAATAAGCGGGTTGATGGATGATGAGGATGATGATGATGATATGTACATATCATATCAAATCAAAAAATCTAATCAAACTTATGGTTTTAATTCTTGTATTTTTCATTTTTTCCGTTTTTCCTTTGTTCAAGATTATCTATTTATTTTCTTCTATACACTGAGTGGTAACATAGTTTATATTATAAACATAGAAATCATATCATGAATTATCTCAGGGAAATAGGGTCATGTAATCACCTTTGTAATCGGGAGAGGTTTCTTATCACTTGTAATATTTTATCTTTATGCTGGAAACACTATCATATACCTGCAGATAATACTTTCTATTGAAAATACCTATATAACAATTGACTGATTACTTTATAATTAAAGTTTTTTTTGGAATCAATAAAATTTGTAAATGCTTTAAGAACTGTGGCCTGGTGTTTGTTTCTGGGTAGAAAGAGAACCTGATTGGTTAAGGGTATCAGGTAATAACATCTCACATAAATGTACCAAATAGCCCTGCTTTACCTGGGGAAACAGGTACTGCTGCTTGAGATTCACCTCTGATAGATGGACATAGAATTAATCAATGTGGCAGATGATTGGTTGAGTCTCATGAAGAATAAAACATTATTTTAAACCCCCCACCCCCCACCCCCCAATTACCAAAGGGCATGGTAACACCCAATCTTGTGTTGGGGAATAGTACATGGCACATCTCCACATTTTGCTTAAAAGGTTGTACACATTACATTATATATATGTCATGTGAAGTATAACCTTGTCATCTGCCAACAATAATGTATTATATTTCAAATATAAAGTCACATCTGGCAAATCATAAACACATTTTGTTATATAACTAGTCAAAATTTGAGTGTTTCTTGGATGGAACTAGAAGTGGACCTGAAATTTATTTCCAAATGTTTCCAGTGATATGGGGAAGATGAGATTAGGGGAGAAAGTGACCATTAAACAAAAGAAAATTAAAGAATGGTGAATTGTTGTGCACAATAAAACCAGGTTTAATGCATTTCTCCACACAGCAGGAATTAGACAGTGAAATATTCCATATTTATGATTGATAATAACAGTAATAATAAAATCCATAAGTAGGAGTTTGTGAGTGACTGCAGGCTCTGTGCTGGTACAGTTCTCTCTCTATGTACTCTGGCTTTACTCCGTCACCACGCCTCAGGTATGAAACAGGTATGAACAAAGAGATCTATATTTCTATCTACACTCACTGCTCTGCTCAGCATGGTCTCAACACCACACCTGCTGCAGCTGTGGGCAGAACCAGGACGTCACTCCCTCACTCTCTCACATGGTTTCAGAGAAACGAAACTTAACTCTGATTCTTTCAGAGAAACAATCCTACAGACTGTCAGTGTGAGCAGTAAAATAGCAGAGGTCATTATCTCCAGAGTGCTGACTGATGTGAATGCAACTGATTCACTAGAGATTCTCTCGCCTGGCCACACCTCTCAAAGCACGTACAGGCGTCCTCTCACCTGATTGAAAAACGCAGTTAAAACAGCCAGGTGTGCTTCTGAAACTCCGACCAATAACTGACACGTTTTAGTGAATGTATGACTCATACAGTCAGGAACATGGTCTGTAAGCTCAAAGGACATTCCTCTCTACAATCAGTGCTCTACTCAGCCTGGACAAAGTCCAACACCAGAACTGCAGCTTTGGGCACCACCAGGACATCACTCCCTCACTCTGTCACGCAGTTTCAGAGAAACTAAACTAATCTCTGTCTCTATCGGTGTGAGCAGTAAAATAGCATAGACCAGTATCTAGGTTGGACTGCACAGAACCAGGAAATATCTCCTGCTCTTTCTCAAAAGAGATTAAGTATCCCAAGTCTTTCATCATAACTTGTATCTTTCATACCAGGAACCAATTTACTGTAGTTGGCTTCTTTGGACTTCTTCCTGAGCCTCTATATTTGTCTTGTAATACAGTGCCCAGAAGTGCACCCAGTATGACCTATCATAAAGACATTGTGTTATATAACTAGTCTAAAGTGCACTGTTTCTTGGATGGAAGTAGAGGTGCAACTGAAACTGAATTTCATATTCAGAAATGCACAGATAATGCCTTGTATACAGAATTTATTTTGTACCCGAACTTGACCAGTGATATGGGGAAGATGAGAAACGTTGAAAACAATAAAACACACTTAACTGCGTATCTCCACACTGCAGCAATTCTACTGTGAAATATTCCATATTTATGATTGGTAATAACAGTAATAATAAAACCCATAAGGAGGAGTTTGTGAATGACTGCAGGCTCTGTGCTGGTACAGTTCTCTCTCTTTGTACTCTGGCTTTACTCCGTCACCACACCTCAGGTATGAAACAGGTACGACCAGAGAGATCACATCTTTATCTCTACACTCAATGTTCTGCTCAGCCTGGCCTCAGTCCAACACCTCACCTCCTGCAGCTGTGGGCAGAACCAGGCGTCACTCCCACTCTCTCTGTCATGCAGTTTCTGAGAAAACAAAACTTAACTCTGTCTCTGTCAGTGTGGACAATAAAATATCAGAGGCCAGTATCTTGGTGGGTCTGCTCAGAATCAGGAAATATCTCCTGCTCTATGGAGACACATTTGTGTCTTAATTACACAAGCAAACCCCTTGACACTTCAATCAAAACATTTTATTGAAAGCAAAAATATGCCTTACATGCCTAACACCTTGTTAGCAGTGGTGACAGAATGACTATCTGTGCCGATGATGGTGATGTCATCCATATACGCCCTCACCCCAAGCCGACCTCCCTGGGGCTCCCAGCAGTGGGCCACCAGCAATGCCTGGGTTAGCCCTGATAGCTTGAGATAAATGACACACAGGAGGGATGCCAGAGGGCCTGGTGCTGGGCCTGATGGTAAAGGGGCAGAGAGGGGTTTGTTGATCAGCACCCTGCCCGAGATGTCCGTCAGACAAAGCCGTGTCCAACGCAGGACGGAGCCAGGGATGTTAAATCTCTCTAGCACCCTCTCCAAGCACGCGTGACTTACCCTGTCAAAGGCCTTCTCCTGGTCTGAACTGAGAAGGCACAAGGGGGACCTGCCCTCCCCAGAGTGGATCACCTGGCGAAGACCAGACTTTGGTTGAAACGTTGTTTTTCACAGCAAAGAATATAAACACGATTGGGAGCTAATAAGCAGTGTGCGGGCATTCTTTCTATTTTTTTGTTAGATTTATAAACAAACACGCCCGAAACATCGCAACCCGTGACTCAGTAACTCGTAGCTGTCATGGATCGCGCCTTCCTTCCCTTATCTCTGCGTTTAGTATTTCTTTTTTCCTTTTACCTGTCTATCGGATTTTTTTGTGTTCCGCTACGGGTTTTGCTTTCGCCTTGGTGATTAGTGAGTTCACCTGTCCTGCATTTCCGCTCACTATTTATACCCCGCTTCCTCCTTTTCTCATTGCTTCCATGTTATTTCATGTAACATTCTAGCCAGTAAAGGTATAGGAAGTTGTGCTGCTATCGACCGATTTGCTTCTCAACGCGGGATTTGTTAGCAGTACAATTTAGCAAAAGTACAGTGCGCTCTTTCGCTCTTTTATTTCAGAGCAAAGGTTTTGGTTTCTTTGTTTCCCACTCAACCTATGAGTGCTTTTGCCCTAAGGGTTAATGTTTTTTATTCTTCTCCTTCCTTTCTTTTTGTTCGCTCCACAACGAGAGTTAGATAAGCGTAACTGCTTATTTATTTTGTTTTGATATTGAGTTCCTCGCTTTTTATCGCGAGGTAATTTGTGTTCTCCTTATTTTCCCCATCCACTACGGATTATTGTCCGTCTTTTTGGTGTTCGTTAGAACACTTTTAGAGTCCTCATCTGTCGCACCTGGACCTCCAATATTTCCTAAGTTTCTCTGGGCATAGAGATCCCCTACAGTAGCATCCATGTATGCCTATACATCACAGCTCAATGCTACCTAGACTAAGCCGTTACGTCTTATCTTAGCTTACGTCTTAGCGTCACGTGGCGCTGTAATGGCGACATGTTGTCCAGCTGTCTCTGCATTGGTGGTCCCAAAGTCAGTAATTAAAGAAGTAGATATCAAACTATATAATTTTATTTGGAGGAATAAACCTCATTATTTTAAAAAAAAAGTACTTTATGTAACCCGTTAGATAAAGATTTAAATGAATCAAACATGGATAAAATGGATAAAAATGACTTGCTATATAAAAATAAGATATGGAATATAATTCCTAATATGATTTTTGAACAGATAGGTGGTATTGAATCTTTATTCACATGCAATTTTGATATCAACAAGATCCCTATTAAATTGGCTAACTTCCATTAACAAGTGCTGTTATCCTGGATGCTTATATACAAACATAATTTTTTCACCCGATAAAGATTTTATTAAACATTGTTAAAGTACACGCTACCTACCAGGCCATATCCCCGAATTTGCGTAATTTTGAAAAAAAAGGACAATAAAAGCACTACGATGGTGCGTCTCCCGCAAAACCGAGCTGTGATTTCAAGCAAGATGAGTGAGAAAATGGAAAAACTATACAGAATAGTTTATTAGTAGAAAAACTATTAGATCTCTATTGTCCCCGAGGGGCAATTGTTGTGCATAAAATAAATACAACATGACATAAAACTGTATTGGTAGTAGATCTCTATTGTCTATTGTCACCGAGGGGCAACATGTGACAAGTGCGATA
>CM040403.1:137618828-137648828 GCA_022702515.1 Ilyophis sp. 1 JC-2022 | reverse complement strand
AAAGAATTTAAGGGTCAAAGGAAATTTTTTGATAATTTTTGTAAAGTTCTTTTTAAGCCAGATAGGGTTAGAATATCCCCCTTTGGGTTATCATTTGGACAATAGACATCACGTTATTATGGGACATGCATTCATTGCACTTATCTTTAGAAACTTTTTTAATTAACCCAGATTTCCTTTTCATGGATTTGAAGCACAAACTTAGTCTTGAAAACACCCATTGTGACACCTCATGCACCCATTGTGACACCTCATGCACCATTTGCACGTGTTTTGCATGAGTGTCATTCCATGCATGCCAATTTTAGCAATAAAATGGCGGAGCACTTTCCACTCATCATCACATCATCATTTTGGGGGGTGCATGACTTTATTTTCATCAGGGTAATAAACTAACGTCTAATCAAAAGTTTTTTGTTTTGTGTTTTCTGTTCTTGAGCCATCAAATAATTATTTTGTTATTAGTCATCACCATTTTAGGTCATTAGCTTATATTTATATGCATAAATATGTTTGACCCTTAACTTATTTTGAGTTGTATATTTATGAAGTGCATTTTGAAAGGTTTTGTACATTTGAAAATTACTGAACAACGCAGTGACTTCCAGGTCTGAAGTCCACAGTGATAAAGCAGTAAGAGCAGGAAGTGAACCCAAGTCAGCTCTCTGTGACAGCTCTGTTCACACCCCTCACCCCCCTATTCACTCCCTGAATGGAAATCAACATGGCTGGAGCAAATAGTTTACTCACACAGTTTAGTAGCCTTTTCTGTAAGGACAGAACACTTATACACACTGATCTGCTGTACATCCAACATATCATAGTATATAGTTTAATTTGGAATATAAAAATGTAGTGGAAAAGTTATATATTGTTGTGTGAAAATCTGTGAAGTAGTGTGTGATTTCTGTGAAATATTTCCACAGAAGCAGCTGGGGGCGACACAGAGTAAATTCCAGCAGAGAATCCAGGAGAGAGAGAAGGATCTGCAGGATCTGAGACAGGCTGTGCAGTCACTCAAGGTGGGTACTGACCAGAGGAGAAGACAACAGCTGGCTGCTGGAAGAGCCATTTCAGGGCTCAGTCAGGGCTCTCCTCCAGTCAGCCAGTGAGGAGCCCAGTGTTGGGCCACTTTCCAGCCCTGTGGGGCTCAATACCACTGAGCCACACTGTGGGGAACAGGCTGTCTGGGGTCCCAGTAAGAGCTGAGTGAAAGGCCTAGTTGAAATGTACAGCCCTCCTCTCTCTGTGTCTCCTAACAGCGCTCTGCACAGGCAGCAGTGGAGGACAGTGAGAGGATCTTTACTGAGCTGATCCGCTCCATTGAGAGAAGGTGCTCTGAGGTGAAAGAGCTGATCAGAGATCAGGAGAAGGCTGAAGTGAGTCGGGCTGAAGGACTCCTGGAGCGACTGGAGCAGGAGATTGCTGAGCTGAGGAGGAGAGATGCTGAGCTGGAGCAGCTTTCACACACAGAGGATCACATCCATTTCCTCCAGGTAACATCACTGGCTCTCTGACAGTCTGCACTATGTACATTGTACATACATGGTGAGGCGTGCTCCTCATTTACAAATATCAGCTCCTGGCATCTGCACAGGAATCTTTATTGAGGCTGTTTTCTATCCGTCTGTCTGTCTGTAGAGCTTTCAGTCTCTCTGTGCCCCTCCTGGACCTCGAGACATACCCAGCATCACTGTCACTCCACACGTCTCTTTTGAGGCTGTGAGGAAATCTGTCTCTGAACTGAAAGAGCGACTGGAGGACGTCTGCAAGGTGGAACTGGTCAGAATTCCTGCATCAGGTTGTTAAAAATCTTTTCTCTCCTGCTTTTATTACACCCAAAACAAATGGAGTGAATATAACTGTCAGTATATACTATTAATATTTTAAATCCATCTCAGTGTTGACATTATTCCTGAATCCTTTTCCACAGTTCTGTCTTATCCTCCATCCTCATCCTCTCTCCCCCCCCTATCTACAGACGTGCTCAAATTAGTTGGTACCCCTGGTAAAGTTGTAAAAAATTCACTGTTTGGTGAACTAGCTTAATCTCACACTGAAAAAATGAAAAAAATCCATCTTTTAATTGACGTTCATTTATTATGAGAAAAAAAAAATCCCTCATCAAGAAATAATTATTTTTAACAAAACCACGTTGGCCACAATTATTGGCACCCCTGCATTTATATATAGAATAAAGTAATCATTTTTAATATTTGGTCGCATATCCTTTGCATGCCATGACTTGTGACTCGTGACCCAACAACATCAAACGACTCTTGATATCTTATTTTCTGGTACTCTTAGAAGCGATACTATAATGTCTCTGCATTTGAATGGATCTCTATTGGAATTGGGGGGTGGGACAAGATTTAGCTGTAAATTATGCTGGAACAGCATGGAATACATGGTTGGTAAAAAGGCTGTAAGTCATCAAGGGTCTGAGGTATCAAATGAGCCTCAAACCATCACTCTGCTGTCAGATATGCAGTAGATATGAATGGATAACTTTAAGGGTTGTTTCTCTTGACAAATTTTTCTATTGAACTCTATGGAAAAATAAGTCAGGAGAAGAAACCCTTCAAGTTATCCATCCTTATCTACTGTATTTCTGGCAGCAGAGTGATGGTTTAAGGCCTGTTTGATACGTCAGACCCTTGATGACTTAGAGCCATTTAACCAACCATGTGTTCCATACTATTCCAGTGTAATCTAGTCCCACCCCCCAATTCCCATAGAGATCCATTCAAATACAGAGATGTTATAGTATCGCTTGTAAGAGTACCTGAAAATAAGATATCGAGATTTTTTTGATGTTGATGGGTCACAGACTTCAGGAAGTTATGGCATGCAAAGAATATACGATCAAATATTAAAAATGATACTTTAAAAATACATTAAAGCAAAGGGTATGAATACTTATGTAAATGAGAAATTTCTAGTTTTAGATTTTTAAAACATTTCTAAAAACATGTTTTCACTTTGTCATTATGGGTTATTGAGTGTAGAATGATGGGCAAAAATGGCAATTTTATCAATTTAAAATTAAATCTACAACACAATAAAGTGTGCAAAAGGTGAAGGGGTATAAAATACTTTCTAGCACCGCTGTATACTGTATATACACTGCCACTCTGAGAGACAGAGACATTAACACTGCACTGAGAGAGAGAGAGACATTAACACTGCACTGAGAGAGAGAGAGAGAGAGAGAGAGACATTAACACTGCACTGAGAGAGAGAGAGAGAGAGAGAGAGACAGAGACATTAACACTGCACTGAGAGAGAGAGAGAGAGACATTAACACTGCACTGAGAGAGAGAGAGAGACATTAACACTGCACTGAGAGAGAGAGAGACATTAACACTGCACTGAGAGAGAGAGAGAGAGACATTAACACTGCACTGAGAGAGAGAGAGAGACATTAACACTGCACTGAGAGAGAGAGATACATTAACACTGCACTGAGAGAGAGAGAGACATTAACACTGCACTGAGAGAGAGAGAGAGAGAGAGACATTAACACTGCACTGAGAGAGAGAGAGACATTAACACTGCACTGAGAGAGAGAGAGACATTAACACTGCACTGAGAGAGAGAGAGACATTAACACTGCACTGAGAGAGAGAGAGACATTAACACTGCACTGAGAGAGAGAGAGAGAGAGAGAGAGAGAGACATTAACACTGCACTGAGAGAGAGAGAGACATTAACACTGCACTGAGAGAGAGAGACATTAACACTGCACTGAGAGAGAGAGACATTAACACTGCGCTGAGAGAGAGAGACATTAACACTGCACTGAGAGAGAGAGAGAGAGAGAGACATTAACACTGCACTGAGAGAGACAGAGACATTAACACTGCACTGAGAGAGAGAGAGACATTAACACTGCACTGAGAGAGAGAGACATTAACACTGCACTGAGAGAGAGAGAGACATTAACACTGCACTGAGAGAGAGAGACATTAACACTGCACTGAGAGAGAGAGAGACATTAACACTGCACTGAGAGAGAGAGAGACATTAACACTGCACTGAGAGAGACAGAGACATTAACACTGCACTGAGAGAGAGAGAGACATTAACACTGCACTGAGAGAGAGAGACATTAACACTGCACTGAGAGAGAGAGAGACATTAACACTGCACTGAGAGAGAGAGAGACATTAACACTGCACTGAGAGAGAGAGAGACATTAACACTGCACTGAGAGAGAGAGAGACATTAACACTGCACTGAGAGAGAGAGACATTAACACTGCACTGAGAGAGAGAGAGAGAGACATTAACACTGCACTGAGAGAGAGAGAGAGAGAGAGAGAGACATTAACACTGCACTGAGAGAGAGAGAGAGACATTAACACTGCACTGAGAGAGAGAGACATTAACACTGCACTGAGAGAGAGAGACATTAACACTGCACTGAGAGAGAGAGAGACATTAACACTGCACTGAGAGAGAGAGAGAGAGAGACATTAACACTGCACTGAGAGAGAGAGAGAGAGAGAGAGAGACATTAACACTGCACTGAGAGAGAGAGAGAGAGAGACATTAACACTGCACTGAGAGAGAGAGACATTAACACTGCACTGAGAGAGAGAGAGACATTAACTCTGCACTGAGAGAGAGAGAGAGAGACATTAACACTGCACTGAGAGAGAGAGAGAGAGAGAGAGAGAGACATTAACACTGCACTGAGAGAGAGAGAGACATTAACACTGCACTGAGAGAGAGAGACATTAACACTGCACTGAGAGAGAGAGACATTAACACTGCACTGAGAGAGAGAGAGACATTAACACTGCACTGAGAGAGAGAGACAGTAACTCTGCACCGAGAGAGAGAGACATTAACACTGCACTGAGAGAGAGAGAGATACATTAACACTGCACTGAGAGAGAGAGAGAGAGAGACATTAACACTGCACTGAGAGAGAGAGAGAGACATTAACACTGCACTGAGAGAGAGAGACATTAACACTGCACTGAGAGAGAGAGAGAGACATTAACACTGCACTGAGAGAGAGAGACAGTAAAACTGCACTGAGAGAGAGAGACAGACATTAACACTGCACTGAGAGAGAGAGAGAGAGAGACATTAACACTGCACTGAGAGAGAGAGACATTAACACTGCACTGAGAGAGAGAGACATTAACACTGCACTGAGAGAGAGAGAGACATTAACACTGCACTGAGAGAGAGAGACATTAACACTGCACTGAGAGAGAGAGAGACATTAACACTGCACTGAGAGAGAGAGACATTAACACTGCACTGAGAGAGAGAGAGACATTAACACTGCACTGAGAGAGAGAGACATTAACACTGCACTGAGAGAGAGAGAGACATTAACACTGCACTGAGAGAGAGAGACATTAACACTGCACTGAGAGAGAGAGAGAGACATTAACACTGCACTGAGAGAGAGAGACATTAACACTGCACTGAGAGAGAGAGAGAGACATTAACACTGCACTGAGAGAGAGAGAGACATTAACACTGCACTGAGAGAGAGAGAGACATTAACACTGCACTGAGAGAGAGAGACATTAACACTGCACTGAGAGAGAGAGAGACATTAACACTGCACTGAGAGAGAGAGAGAGACATTAACACTGCACTGAGAGAGAGAGACATTAACACTGCACTGAGAGAGAGAGAGAGAGACATTAACACTGCACTGAGAGAGAGAGAGAGAGAGACATTAACACTGCACTGAGAGAGAGAGAGAGAGAGACATTAACACTGCACTGAGAGAGAGAGAGAGAGAGAGAGAGAGAGAGAGACATTAACACTGCACTGAGAGAGAGAGAGAGACATTAACACTGCACTGAGAGAGAGAGACATTAACACTGCACTGAGAGAGAGAGAGAGACATTAACACTGCACTGAGAGAGAGAGACATTAACACTGCACTGAGAGAGAGAGAGACATTAACACTGCACTGAGAGAGAGAGACATTAACACTGCACTGAGAGAGAGAGAGACATTAACACTGCACTGAGAGAGAGAGAGACATTAACACTGCACTGAGAGAGAGAGAGACATTAACACTGCACTGAGAGAGAGAGACATTAACACTGCACTGAGAGAGAGAGACATTAACACTGCACTGAGAGAGAGAGACATTAACACTGCACTGAGAGAGAGAGAGAGAGACATTCACACTGCACTGAGATAAAGAGAGAGAGAGATTATAATGAATGATTGATTCACAAATAAATGTAACGGATCCACAAATACATTATTCGATATGTAAACGACTGGAGCGCCGCTGTCCCTGCAGGTTTTTTGTGTGCTTATGCTTAATTTAGTCTGCACACCTTGTTTCCGGGGCCTGAATTGTTTGCTGATTTAAAGAAAATGACAAAAAGCAGCAGAGAATGTGGGTCCTCCAGTACGGGAGTTTGAGATCCCTGATGTAGCTGGGTGTGTGAATAATATATGATTATAACCAGAGCGTATATATGACTAGAGAGGGGTAAATAAATAAATGCAACTGGTTCACAAATAAATTAAACTGATCCACAAATAAATTAAACTGATCCACAAATAATGAAACTGATTCACAAATATGTTTTTGAACTCACAAATAAATGTCTCCTGAGCGAATAACTGTGCACTTACACAACGCTTGGCGTGTGTGTAATCAGGTGCATTTATTTGCAGATTTTTTACACAATCTTCACATCAATATATGCAAAGGAACCACAAACATGTGTTTTTAACTGAGTCTACTCCAGCCAATCAAATTTTTAACGATCAGTTGCATTGTGACGCGGTATAGCCAAACGTGGTAGACTCGTTTTTACCATCACGGGCTATCCCGCATCACGTGTTGGGTGAAGGAGGAGCTCGTTCCTTAAAACAGGTGCCCTAATCATCAGCGTGCAACATAAGCAAATCAAAAGATCCAAAAACCAGCACGGCTCTTTTGGATCCATTCGTTGGCGTTGGACGTCATTCACAAGACGCTTCCGCTGACTTTTGTCAATATGTTTTAGCGGGCAATGCGGCGGCGCCCGGCGGCCACTTTTTGTGCAAAACGAGTGCAGAACACGCACACTCGGTCATGGTTGGAGGCCTCCTGCGCGCAAAAGGAGTTGACCCATTATAACCCATTATAACCCATTATAACCCGGGGGAATTTGCCCCCGTTACATAACGTATGATAGTTACGAGAGGGAAGATGGGAAAATGAACCATCCAGACGTGTGGGAGTAACGCACTGATCTGTTGCAAAGTTGGGTATTTTTACACCCAGGGATTCCGCATGCCATGCTCACCCCCTCACCCCCCCCCGTTTTACCCCCGCAGGTGAGGAACACAAGCAATCAGGAAGGGTGATGGAATCCAGTGATGAATACGTGTACTGTATCACTGAGGATGGCTTCAATTCTGGCCAAATATGCTACACTAAGGAGCAAAAATACTTACAATGTAAAAGTGGCTCTGAAAGTTTCTTGCGAGTCAAGGTTCTGGACAAGTACGCAGAGACATCTGTAAATTTTAATGCAATCAAGCCACTGACAAAGAAGGAAGCAGAATTCCTGTACACCCTGGATACAGATAAGGAAAGGCTCAGTGCATTCTGGGAAAGAAAGTGGCTGGACATCGCCATCCAACTTAGCATAAACAGCCTGGTGACAGTGGAGGTGGCCGGAGAGTGGTGTCAGGGGGTAATCCGCTACATTGGGGCAATTAAAGCCAAAACCTATTTTAGCCCCATAAGGGGAACCTTCTTTGGGATCGAATTGCAGGTGAGAATTTGTGTGTGTGTTTGTGTGTGTGTGTGTGTGTGTGTGTGTGGAGCAAACCCCCAACTGAAATCTTGCATGCAGAGTCTTGTGCGATCTGCAAGCACATCATTACACATATTGCAGCAGGGTTATTTTTATGTTTTCTGGAAGGTTCTTTTTAAGATTGTTATTCATCTCTCTTCTTCAGGGGAAAGATAAAGGAAAAGGATCGAATGACGGCCAGTTTGTCTGTGAGAGACGCTTCAGTTGCAGTAAGAACTGTGGTGTTTTTGCCCCCTTCACCACCATCCGACCCAGGGGCCCAAAACCTCTAAAGCCCCAGCAGGCCCCCCTGGAGTCCCCAAAGCCACAGCAGGCCCCCCTGGAGGGCCCAAAGCCCCAGCAGGCCCCAGTGGCACCCCTACACATCGGAGACAGGGTGGCCTTCTTTATGAACGACAGCCACAGCAGTAGGGGCAAGGTCATTAGACTGGAAAATAAAGGGTCGACCATAGTCATATCACTGGTAAGTGCTGATTGGGTGACAGCAGTCCCACATTTGATCTTATAGTGAATTGTGTACAAATGATAATTTTTCTAAATTAGTGATGTGTGATGTGCTTCCAGTAACAATGGGTGCAGGAGGTTAGGTTTAGCCGACCACAACTGAGGATGTGTAATGGCTCAGTGGGTAATGTTTCTCTGTGTAATGGCTCAGTGGGTAATGTTTCTCTCTGTAATGGCTCAGTGGGTAATGTTTCTCTGTGTAGTGGCTCAGTGGGTAATGTTTCTATGTGTAATGGCTCAGTGGGTAATGTTTCTCTGTGTAATGGCTCAGTGGGTAATTTTTCTATGTGTAACGGCTCAGTGGGTAATGTTTCTCTGTGTAATGGCTCAGTGGGTAATGTTTCTCTGTGTAATGGCTCAGTGGGTAATGTTTCTCTGTGTAATGGCTCAGTGGGTAATGTTTCTCTGTGTAATGGCTCAGTGGGTAATGTTTCTCTGTGTAATGGCTCAGTGGGTAATGTTTCTCTGTGTAATGGCTCAGTGGGTAATGTTTCTCTGTGTAATGGCTCAGTGGGTAACGTTTCTCTGTGTAATGGCTCAGTGGGTAATGTTTCTATGTGTAATGGCTCAGTGGGTAATGTTTCTCTGTGTAATGGCTCAGTGGGTAATTTTTCTATGTGTAACGGCTCAGTGGGTAATGTTTCTCTGTGTAATGGCTCAGTGGGTAATGTTTCTCTGTGTAATGGCTCAGTGGGTAATGTTTCTCTGTGTAATGGCTCAGTGGGTAATGTTTCTCTGTGTAATGGCTCAGTGGGTAATGTTTCTCTGTGTAACGGCTCAGTGGGTAATTTTTCTATGTGTAACGGCTCAGTGGGTAATGTTTCTCTGTGTAACGGCTCAGTGGGTAATGTTTCTCTGTGTAATGGCTCAGTGGGTAATTTTTCTATGTGTAACGGCTCAGTGGGTAATGTTTCTCTGTGTAATGGCTCAGTGGGTAATGTTTCTCTGTGTAATGGCTCAGTGGGTAATGTTTCTCTGTGTAATGGCTCAGTGGGTAATGTTTTTCTGTGTAATGGCTCAGTGGGTAAAGTTTATCTGTGTAATGGCTCAGTGGGTAAAGTTTTTCTGTGTAATGGCTCAGTGGGTAATGTTTCTATGTGTAATGGCTCAGTGGGTAATGTTTCTCTGTGTAATGGCTCAGTGGGTAATGTTTCTCTGTGTAATGGCTCAGTGGGTAATGTTTCTATGTGTAATGGCTCAGTGGGTAATGTTTCTCTGTGTAATGGCTCAGTGGGTAATGTTTCTATGTGTAATGGCTCAGTGGGTAATGTTTCTATGTGTAATGGCTCAGTGGGTAATGTTTCTCTGTGTAATGGCTCAGTGGGTAATGTTTCTCTGTGTAACGGCTCAGTGGGTAAAGTGTTTCTGTGTAATTGCTCAGTGGGTAATGTTTCTCTGTGTAATGGCTCAGTGGGTAATGTTTCTCTGTAATGGCTCAGTGGGTAATGTTTCTCTGTGTAATGGCTCAGTGGGTAATGTTTCTCTGTAATGGCTCAGTGGGTAATGTTTCTCTGTGTAATGGCTCAGTGGGTAATGTTTATTTGTGCAATGGCTCAGTGGGTAATGTTTCTCTGTGTAATGGCTCAGTGGGTAATGTTTCTCTGTGTAATGGCTCAGTGGGTAATGTTTCTCTGTGTAATGGCTCAGTGGGTAATGTTTATCTGTGTAATGGCTCAGTGGGTAATGTTTCTCTGTGTAATGGCTCAGTGGGTAATGTTTATCTGTGTAATGGCTCAGTGGGTAATGTTTCTCTGTGTAATGGCTCAGTGGGTAATGTTTCTCTGTGTAATTGCTCAGTGGGTAATGTTTCTCTGTGTAATTGCTCAGTGGGTAATGTTTCTCTGTGTAATGGCTCAGTGGGTAATGTTTCTCTGTAATGGCTCAGTGGGTAATGTTTCTCTGTGTAATGGCTCAGTGGGTAATGTTTCTCTGTAATGGCTCAGTGGGTAATGTTTCTCTGTGTAATGGCTCAGTGGGTAATGTTTCTCTGTGTAATGGCTCAGTGGGTAATGTTTCTCTGTGTAATGGCTCAGTGGGTAATGTTTCTCTGTGTAATGGCTCAGTGGGTAATGTTTCTCTGTGTAATGGCTCAGTGGGTAATGTTTATCTGTGTAATGGCTCAGTGGGTAATGTTTCTCTGTGTAATGGCTCAGTGGGTAATGTTTCTCTGTGTAATGGCTCAGTGGGTAATGTTTCTCTGTGTAATGGCTCAGTGGGTAATGTTTATCTGTGTAATGGCCCAGTGGGTAATGTTTCTCTGTGTAATGGCTCAGTGGGTAATGTTTCTCTGTGTAATGGCTCAGTGGGTAATGTTTCTATGTGTAATGGCTCAGTGGGTAATGTTTATCTGTGTAATGGCTCAGTGGGTAATGTTTCTCTGTGTAATGGCTCAGTGGGTAATGTTTCTCTGTGTAATGGCTCAGTGGGTAATGTTTCTCTGTGTAATGGCTCAGTGGGTAATGTTTCTATTGGACTGAGCTGTGTCTGGCTTTGTTTCCCTGCAGGACTTGACACAGGATGGCACAGACTTCATTAAATTACCTGTGGAATCTGTCATTAGAGAGGAACTACTCTCCTCAGGTGTGAAGGGCAACATGTCTCTCCCTTCTCCGCGGCACAATCCAATCTCTGGCCTTGTATCAGCTGCCTACAGTCGCCTATTCAAGGTGGAGGGAGTTGAGCCTCTCTCTCCATGTGGGTACAGCCTGGAGTCTCTTTTTCTAAATGGGAACAGTCTAGAAGAGGGCTACTCAAATCTGTCCCTCATAGCCAGTAGTGCTGCTGGTGTTCACTCCTGTCCTCTAATCAAGGACTGATTTCCACCTGGGTCACCAGGTCAGTGGAGCTTCTAGCCAATCAGTGACACTAATTAATCAATGAACTATCAGGTATGAAAGAAGACCAGCAGCTCTACTGGCCTCAATGGCCGGGTTTGAGTATCATAGAGCCTCCGTCTCTGTTTCCCTATGTGGGGGCATCCTGGAGTCTCCCTCTCTCTTTGGGTAAAGCCTGGAGTCTCTCTATATGGGTTTTCTTTCTGCCCTGGTTTTCTTTCTCCCAGGTAATTAACTGAACAATTAGTGGTACTGATTGGCCAGACTGTCTTCACACCTGACGCCCAGGTAAAGGGAGGGTGGAAAACCCAGCAGTTTTCTGACCTCAAGGACTGTGATTTGAATACCAGGGGCCGTCTCTCTTTCTGTCTCTCTCTCTAAAACCTGTAGTTTCTCTCTACGTGGGTACAGCTAAGTGTCTCTCCCTTGTCTGACAAACACAGGGCAGTCTTTGTTCATGGGAGTACAGACTCTTGTTTAAATACTGCTTGGCTCTATGGAGGGAACCAGAGTCGGGCTGGAGCCCCAGTACCCCAGTGATCCCACACAGCACGTTTGTAATAAACATAGCATTATGTTTATTGTGTGTAATCACCCAGAGATTCATACCTTCCCATGTTCTGTTTATATGTGCTTATGCTGTGTTCCTCTTTCTGACATCCCCTTATACACACACCTCCTGATGTCTAATCCTCTGTTTTCATTACAAATACTCTCTCTGCTTACATGTGAACGTGGAAGAAAAGAGCCTTTTCCTGTGGAAAGGCCATTCGAAGTTTCGGGGTCCTGATGTCTGGGGGTAGCAGTCGATTAACATCCTTGTCCTCCTCCCCTTTCCCTCTCTGCAGGAGGAGCCCATTGGAGTCAATGACGGGACATTTTCTGGTCAGCGTTTGTTTTGGTGCGCGCCCAAAATTGGTCTGTTTGTGAAGATGGACAGCTGCCGGCCAGACTCCCGTTTCCAGATCCCCGGAAACAGAAAGAGCGGGTGGTAGACACATGTACCCTAGCAGCTAATGTGATAGCTGGCGTATGTCTCACATATGATGCCATGTACTCACCAATTTATTCTGTAGCACAGCATCTTCATCTGTGCCTTGTGCAGTTGCTATTATGACATCACAGAGATTCTTTATGACAACACTCCCACGCCCATTGTTCTTCAGTTGATGCTAGACTGGATAGCCCGGAGGGACCTGGGCGGGACCTGGTTGTTACGTACTGTGCTGTCATTGGTTACGTAAACTCCTGTGAGGTTATGTTTAGGGCTTGGTGCTAGATTAACAACCAATCACAGCAGAGTACGTAACAACCAGTTCCCGCCCAGGTCCCTTCTCATCCACCTTAATTGACCCTTGGATCACATTGGGTGCGTCCCAATCTTCTTCACTCCTCACCTCCTTTCCTCCACTCATCTCCTACCCGGAAGTATGCAAAACTGCCTGTATGTTTCAAGAACAAGTAGTTTCATGTACAGTATATAATGTACCTGTTCACATTGAGACATTAATTAATATGTAATCAGCAACATTAGAGTAGGACACAAAGATCAGTTTCTGGGGCATGGAGAAGAGGAGGTGGTAGTGGAAGAAAAGAGGATGCATTTTTTGAGTATTGGGATGCACCCTTGGCTAGAGGCCATTTAAAATAAATAAATTAGGAACAGAGTAAAGTCGCACACGTGCAGATGTAATGTTATTGTTTGGGTATTTGAAACAACAGTAAACAAAAAAACGAATTCATAAATTCACAAAAAAAGAAATGCGGTAATAACCTGAATTAATTACATAACCCAGCAATGCATTGATATTGAGCTTTTGTGAAAAATATAATATTTAAAGTGTAATATAAGGGCCATGTACCATGTGATTTGGGGCAGGATAACTTAGCTTTTTATTGTTTTAATTAATAGCATTTGTATGTTTTTTTCTTGTGTTGTGGCTCAAAGAGGAAGCCCATTGTATTTACCCCTCATATTAGGTTCCAGGTCAATTTGACCCGATTCAATCTCTTAAAAAGCAGTTAACCTTATCTTGACTCTATATGATTTTTTTCTAATTTGTTGGGATTAAATAGTATACAATAAACATAGTGTTTATGTTTTCAAAAGTCCTGTACAAACTTTGTGTAAAAAAGTGCTGTGTGGGGTCATTTTTGGGGTAGCTGCATAAAATGTAATAAAATATACTCTCGTATATAAAATATTAAATACGCTAGTCAATCAGGAAACGTGCAAAAGGAGACACAGAAAGTGTCAAAAATAATTACAATACAATAGATTTGTGTCAGTATAAATTTAATAGTTTTGTGTCAGTATAAAGTTAATAGTTTTGTGTCAGTATGAATTTAATAGTTTTGTGTCAGTATAAATTTAATAGTTTTGTGTCAGTATAAATGTTATAGTTTTGTGTCAATATAAATTTAATCGTTTTGTGTCAGTATAAATGTTATAGTTTTGTGTCAGTATAAATGTAATAGTTTTGTGTCAGTATAAATTTAATAATTTTGTGTCAGTATAAATGTTATAGTTTTGTGTCAGTATAAATGTAATAGTTTTGTGTCAGTATAAATGTAATAGTTTTGTGTCAGTATAAATGTAATAGTTTTGTGTCAGTATAAATTTAATAGTTTTGTGTCAGTATAAATGTTATAGTTTTGTGTCAGTATAAATGTAATAGTTTTGTGTCAGTATAAATTTAATAGTTTTGTGTCAGTATAAATGTAATAGTTTTGTGTCAGTATAAATTTAATAGTTTTGTGTCAGTATAAATGTTATAGTTTTGTGTCAGTATAAATGTAATAGTTTTGTGTCAGTATAAATGTTATAGTTTTGTGTCAGTATAAATTTAATAGTTTTGTGTCAGTATAAATGTAATCGTTTTGTGTCAGTATAAATTTAATAGTTTTGTGTCAGTATAAACTTAATAGTTTTGTGTCAGTATAAATTTAATAGTTTTGTGTCAGTATAAACTTAATAGTTTTGTGTCAGTATAAACTTAATAGTTTTGTGTCAGAATACATTTTTGGGGTTAGGGTTAGCTTGTATTTCAGGTGTTCGCATTGTATATTCTGGAGATATTAACATCGCGACAATAGCAGCCAAGCTTACAGGAACTTAAGCCTCATGGTTTAAGCTTTTGTATCACAGAGCTGCATGAAAACTGGAACAGCTGTCCCCAATCAATCTGTGAGATGGGCAGTCCTCCCAGGTGTAATGCAGTTCTGTGATCTTGGGGTTTAAGCTCCGTCTGCTGCCTAATGTGCTGCCTTCTCTCCTTTGATATGGTTACCAATGGTTACCAAAGCAGAGCATTCCGCTTGTATTTTAGAAACAGTACATAACATAAACAGGCTTCTCGTTGTGGTGCAACACATTCTGACCTGGATGGGATTCAAACCCGTGACCTCGCCATATCTGTAGGCTAATGCTTTATCCATTGGGTGGCTGAATCTTCTATAGTAACAATAATAATAAAAATAATAATAATAATAATAATAACACAGGTGATGGTTTTTTCAACAGAATTTATTTTAAAAATGTATTGTGCACATTGGTCTGTTAATCTATAATACACAGTTGTAACTGAATAATTATTATTTTGATTAATGTAAGATTGCGTTCAAAAATATGTTCCAGCAAGTAACCTCTTGACAGCGATGTGCCCTCTTCAGAGTGGAACACATTACACTGTGAGATACCCGAGGGGAAAACACGTATGTACAATAAAGATGTGCCCTCTTCAGAGTGGAACACATTACACTGTGAGATACCCGAGGGAAAAACACGTATGTACAATAAAGATGTGCCCTCTTCAGAGTGGAACACATTACACTGTGAGATACCCGAGGGAAAAACACGTATGTACAATAAAGATGTGCCCTCTTCGGAGTGGAACACATTACACTGTGAGATACCAGAGGGAAAAACACGTATGTACAATAAAGATGTGCCCTCTTCAGAGTGGAACACATTACACTGTGAGATACCCGAGGGGAAAACACGTATGTACAATAAAGATGTGCCCTCTTCAGAGTGGAACACATTACACTGCGAGATACCCGAGGGAAAAACACGTATGTACAATAAAGATGTGCCCTCTTCAGAGTGGAACACATTACACTGCGAGATACCCGAGGGAAAAACACGTATGTACAATAAAGATGTGCCCTCTTCAGAGTGGAACACATTACACTGTGAGATACCCGAGGGAAAAACACGTATGTACAATAAAGATGTGCCCTCTTCAGAGTGGAACACATTACACTGTGAGATACCCGAGGGAAAAACACGTATGTACAATAAAGATGTGCCCTCTTCAGAGTGGAACACATTACACTGTGAGATACCCGAGGGAAAAACACGTATGTACAATAAAGATGTGCCCTCTTCAGAGTGGAACACATTACACTGTGAGATACCCGAGGGGAAAACACGTATGTACAATAAAGATGTGCCCTCTTCGGAGTGGAACACATTACACTGTGAGATACCCGAGGGGAAAACACGTATGTACAATAAAGATGTGCCCTCTTCAGAGTGGAACACATTACACTGTGAGATACCCGAGGGGAAAACACGTATGTACAATAAAGATGTGCCCTCTTCAGAGTGGAACACATTACACTGCGAGATACCCGAGGGAAAAAACGTATGTACAATAAAGAGATACTGGAACATGAGAACAGGCCTGAGAACTAGCTTGCAAAATATACAGCTTTAACAGTCTAGGAACCAACTGTCTAAAGCGCCACAGCCTTTGATTTGATGCTTGGCAAAACCAAAACGTAATTCAAATCTGTATGATGCTGATTCTCTACAGAACAGACAGCACTGGCATTTAGCAAGCTGCAGGATGAAGATGATCAGAATAGTAAAAAAATTACCTTTAACTTGTAGTTTAATAATCAGAGTTAGAATTTTATTTTCTAATAATCATAATAACAACAACAATCATCATCCATCAACCCGCTTATTCCTATTCAGGGTCACGGGGGGTGCTGGAGCCTATCCCAGCATGCATTAGGCGAGAGGCAGGAATACACCCTGGACAGGCCGCCAATCCATCACAGAGCACTCACACCATTCACTCACTCATTCATAGCTATGGGCAATTTAGAGTCTCCAATTAGCCTAACCTGCATGTTTTTGGACTGTGGGAGGAAACCGGAGTACCCGGAGGAAACCCACGCTGACACGGGGAGAACATGCAAACTCCACACAGAAAGGCCCTCGGCCGGGATTCAAACTCGGTACCTTCTTGCTGTAAGGCGACAGTGCTAACCACTGCACCACCGTGCTGCCTAACAACAACAATATTAATATGTTACCATTTGATATTGATGTTCCAAAAGTTACAATAAAACATTTTGCACTTTAATATTGATTAATGTGGTATCATTTGATATTGATGTTCCAAAAGTTAAAACAAAAGATTTTACACTTTGGTTTGAGGCTCAGATTCAGGATTCAAATGTGATATTATGACTGTGATGTCATTCAGCAATGACTGTGATGTCATTCAGCATGTGCAAATGTCCAAATATGATAAGTTTCAAGTCTCGATTGAATTAATACATTAAAAATATAAATTTCTATGTACTGAAAGCCTAAACAGATTTGGGTTGTGCATTATCCACAATTAACTGAAAAAATGTTTTATGAATATATACATATGGATATATGAATATTTTTGAATATCCTGTGCATTGAAGGGTTAACATGATTGTGTTGGAAACACGAAATACCTGTTAAAAACGGTTCAGAGAACGCAAACGTGCCTTTATAAACAAAGGATGTAAGATCTCGTTTTGTTAGGCATATTAACGGTATGAAAAGCCAAGGCTTGGTGATGAATATTTTTTTCCTGGATAGGAGGCTTCTTTAAATTTAAATGTGGAATTAGGCTATATCTGATTACCTGGCCTGTTATCCTGCTATTTAAAATATGCAAGGTAAATAATGACAGATACAATTTGTGTTTTGATTTCGGAATCGGAACCAAATGAAGTTGGTTAAACATGAGCTTCTAGATTTACGTTCCTTCTTAATTATTAATGTTGGACAAAAAAACTACAGAGTATTTTAGAGAAGTTGCGCAGCCTCTATCACCGTCATTGATGAAAGTAGCGCCACATAAATAAACCAATGCCAGCATAGTCAAATAATTGTATTTTTCAATACATTTTAAGTAAAAAATTAATTAAAAAAGTGTATTGAGGCCTATTTGTTTTAATTAGTTGTGCTGTTTTAATACATGGAGCCATGCGAGTGAGAGTTAAGCCGGCTCGTGCGGCGATATGTTTCGCCGTTGGCCTGTGGTTGCCAGAACCGACGCAGGATCATCTTCAAGTGGGTCCTGAACTTAACGCCAACAAAGACGTAAAATACGGGATTCAGGCAGCAATGGGAGAAGGCGATCAGACGACAGACGTAAAACCCATAATCAAGCCCAGTGCTGATTTCGCACTGGTTGAAAGGGTGCACCGACAAATCGGTCAGTGACCTCAGAAATATCACCATGTTGTACGGCGCCCATCCCACGAAAAACACCACCACGATGGTGAAGATGAGCTTCACGGTTCTGTGCCTTGAGTGCGACCTCGATCGAAGGATTGTCGCTAGAATGTTAACGTAACAGAACGCGATCACTGTAAACGCCAGCAAGAAAACTACGTTTTGCTGGAATGCTGAAGCCGTCTTCCACTTTATCTCATCGTATGTGCAGTACGACACCTTGGGGTTGTGGGGATCTTTTAGGACCGTGGTGAAGAGGAGGGAGGGAGTCGCTGCTAAGAAACTCACTATCCAGATAATGATAGATGCGATGATACCGTAGCAACACTTCCTGCTTCCGAAGTCAGACAGCGGATGGACCACTGCCAGGTAGCGGTGGATGGTCATCATCGTCAGAAAAACGATGCTGCTGTAATATCCGGCGTAGAAGACAAAATTCACCACTTTGCACGCTTTTTCTCCAAGGGTCCATCCCCACAGATGATCATACGCCCAGAACGGCAGTCCGAACGTGAAGACTAAGTCCGAGAGGGCCAGGTTTAGAATGAAAGTATTTGTGAGCGATCGGAGGGTTTCGTACAGCGCCAAGATAGCTAGGACCAGGATGTTGCCCACGAGACTCAGTGCAATCACAGCGGAGAAGAAAATCGGGGTCGTGATGGACCCAAATCTAACAACGTTGGTTTTATTGCAGATTTCGTCCTCATAATCGTCACTATACATATAGTCAGCAGAGTATTCATCAGAGTCGTATTGTTCTGCCATTTCTTCAACGTTTCTGTTGAGGAAAAAAACACAAACATTTTGCAATGAAGTACTATCAATAAAAGTTTTTTTTTTCCCTCATTGGCATGCTTTTTCCTTGATTTAAAGTGAGTTCTAATAATACTCCCTACGCCTAAACTGACCAAACTTCACAGTGAGCAATAGAAACACAATAGTAGCCTAAACAAACATGTTAGCAAGGCATACTATAGAGATAGGTCACTCTCTAATAAAGGCATCAGGTAGGGGCTATGGAGGGGCTCTACATTGTTTGTCCTGTTAATCACACACAGCAGCATCCTACATTGTAAAAAAAAAATATATATCGTAAGAAAACGGTGAAAAGACTGGCAGCAATGTTGTACAGGCCTAAATCCTGTTATTTTAGGGGATTAAACAATTAGTTATTGCTGTTATTCTAAATGGTTTTGACAGTGTTTTGAAAAAAAAAGCAATTTTTATCATAAAAATACAGTTTCTACAGTACATTGTAAAAAAACTTTTAAAGGATGTCACTTTTTTCCCCCTTCACAACACTGTCAAAGTCATAACAACAATAACACATTATTTAACAGTCATTCTATAAAATAACAGGATTTACAGTTAAATAGCAGGGCGTATACAGCTAAATAACAGGATTCATACAGTTTTCCCCCCTTATGAAATGATTTTCACTGCCAACATTGCTGCCATTGTTTGTTATTATAATTTCTTTACAGTGTAGGGTGTTAAATATACACCACCATTTTTGCCGTGCAGGGTGATAAATTACCATTGTTCCTACCTGAGCAATCTACGGCGTCCGCCTGCTTGGATCTCATTGGCATATCTGGCGTAGACTTGTCTCTTCTTAACTATTAAAAGTTAAATAACTGGAGTGCTATACAGGTGTGGTTTCGCTTCCTCGTGCACTGAAAGAGGAATCGGGTCAAAGTCAGGGGAAGGGGCAGATTTCAGATAGAATAAATTAATAAACATATTCCATTATCATTTTAGATTTTTTTTCTCTATTTTCTTCTCCATCAGACAATGATCCCAGGGACTGGGTTTATATATTAGAGTTTATTATAGAATAAAGTAATCATTTTTAATATTTGGTCGCATATCCTTTGCATGCCATGACTGCCTGATGTCTGTGACCCAACAACATCAAAAGACCCTTGATATTTTATTTTCTGGTACTCTTACAAGCGATACTATAACGTCTCTGCATTTGAATGGATCTCTATGAGAATTGAGAGGTGGGACTAGATTTAGCTGTAAATTACACTGGAACATTATGGAACACATGGTTGGCTAAATGGCTTTAAGTCACCAAGGGTCTGACGTATCAAACAAGCCCTAAACCATCACTCTGCGGTCAGATATGCAGTAGATAAGGATGGATAACTTGAAGGGTTTCTTCTCCTGACTTATTTTTCCATAGAGTTCAAGAGGAAAAATTGTCAGAAGAAACAACCCTTAAAGTGATCCATCCATATCTACTGCATATCTGGCAGCAGAGTGATGGTTTGAGGCTCATTTGATACCTCAGACCCTTGATGACTTACAGCCATTTTACCAACCATGTATTCCATACTGTTCCAGCATAATTTTTCAGCTAAATCTTGTATATGGATATGCGACCAAATATTTAAAATTGTTTATTTTATATATAAATGCAGGGGTGTCAATAATTGTGGCACATGTGGTTTTGTTAAAAATAATTGTTTTTTGATATGGTTAATATTGTTTTTCTTATAATAAATTTACTCCAATTAAAGGTTGGATTTTTCTCATTTTTCAGTGTGAGATTAAGCTAAATTATAACCCTTTTTACTCATCTTTACCAGGGGTGCCAATAATATTGAAGGGCACTGTTGGTCTATATTCCATTGAGGATTGATAGTTATTAATAAATGGTTTGACGGTAAAGTTGTCATTGGGATTTTACCCATTCATATTTTTTAGTCTTTGTAGTTATGTTTCTATTCCAATGACAACTGTTCTAAATAGCAATTGATCTTAATGTTCTTTAACAAAAGATGGGGGAATAATCACAAATATTGTAAATTTGCAAACAGGGAAAGAGGGGGCTTTTTAAGTGAATATATTAGCAACTCTTGTATTTATAATATGCATTAAAGATGTGCATTGGGAATCCTCATTAATTGTATAGCCTAACTGAGAGAGAGGCATGCACAAGGTTTGTAAGTAAATGTATTTTCACATCCTTATTGAAAGCAGGAATGGTTTGTGTCTTTCAAAAAAAGAAGAAGCTTTGATTACAACTCAGGTTGTTTTCTGTAAAGGCTGAATGGTTTGTAATAATAATAATAATAATAATAATAATAATAATTAGTAGTAGTAGTATCAGTAGTAGTATCTGTAGTAGTAGTAGTAGTAGTAGTAGTAGCAGTAGCCGTAGTAGTATTAGCAGTAGTAGTATCAGTAGTAGTAGTATTACTATGATTATTATTACTTTAACAGAATAGTTATAGAACAGATTAACTTGCTCTTGAGCCGAGGTTTCCCTGACATAGTTACCAGCAATTTGTTATCTGTCATTTCAGGCATTCAGTGTGTGTGCGTGCTTTCCATTTTAAAAGCAAAAGCGATTGTCTGGTACTTTGGTTTTATGACTAGGCTACTTAACTTATAGGCTCTCAGACATGTAGATGTCATTTTGGTATAATGATGTATATTGCAAAGTCGTGTGTAGGCTATCGTGCATTCCGATAGCTCAGATTGTCTACTCTCACGCTGCGCTTATGTCGTGAAGGTAGAGGCTACAAAAAATGCCCAATAACATAGGGCCCTATACATCTAAAATGCAGGCTGTCTGGATTCACTGTGGCTAAACTTGTGGTTCGGATCGGATCTTAGCACTGTCCTATTTCAGATTCAGAATCTCGGGTTTGGCAGCTGCACGGCGAAAAATAGTCATATGACTCCTGTGTTTACTTTGTTTACATCTTGCAACCAAACTAGCGTACGCCTTCTTTTCTCCGTGTGCTTGTACGGCAGTGACCGATTCTGGAACAGATACTCGGTCCTAAAACACACAGCAAAGAGATATTTTAAAAGACAAAAAACGGATCCAGAGCCTGCGGTGGTGGAGAAGACGTCACACATTTTTTAGCGGCTGTGAAGCGAATAATTCCCCAATGCCCGAAGTCAATTGGGTCTATAGGCTGTCACTCGCAGTGTGTAACGCCCCCTTTTTGTAGCAGGTTAGTGTGTGACTGTAAACTACCTCAGCTACCCAGGATCACCCGTTTTTAAGTATGTCAAAGTTTATTGTTTGTCTTTTCATACTGTTGTCAATTTGCGTGCCCCCTGTGCGTCGTGTTGACGTGTGTCGGTATTTCTTATTTATACCAACAATTTTATGTTTTTCATGACATTCAAGAAAATTGGTGTATTGGGCATGTCACCGTTGTTCTTAAAGTGACTTTTGTGCAACTCCCTCACAATGATCACACGTAGGCTACTCTGTTTATATCGTGTCAATCGTGTTCGATCATTAGAATTAGTTTGGTGAATAAAAAATAAAGCATTATATAATGTATGTTTGCACAGCCTATTGCGGAATCCACAGTGGTGTGTTACTTAAATGGACAGCTAGCTGCTGTTTCCTAAATGGAAGAGGAGGCTACTAAGCAATGAACTATAAATCAGTGACATTTCACATAAGTGGATAGCTAATCAGTTTAGGTATCAAGCAACGCTCGGTTAATTTAAAATGCTTTTTGTTAGTCAGTTTATTATTTTACGCATGAACTTTAGCCAGCGAGACACTCTCAATCCACGGAGGTTTGACCTAAACGCTGATCCATCCAGTGTGTAGGCGACCGATGTGTGTGTGTGTGTGTATGTGTGCCACCAAGTGATGCTTGGATGTTTCGTGGTTAGTCTTCTGCCTACCAACATCCCCATTTCCCGGCCACGTTGTTTCGGCTCCACTGTTCTCGCATCATTTGTTTTGTGGTCGGGCAACAATGTGTTGTTGTGTTCAAAACAAGTAAAGGACCAGGTATTATTATTGACGAAAGAGATGGTCTTGCTATAGGCTATTTTTGTCCTCATTCGTGTATCAATTGCACATCTCCACCTCATTAAAGTTGAGCTGTTTCAGTAAGTTAGGCTTTATAAAATTATTACAAGTTAAATTTCCTAGGGGTTAGGGGTTAACGACACAGTCTCAGTAGTGGTGGAGCTGACAGCGAGGGCTTCTCCACGTTCCCTGAAGTTTTGCTTCAAGTTTTTGAGTGACGCAAATGAGGAATAAGTGTTTGAAACCTTTTGATTTCTTTTTCGGACTGTTAGTTAGAGCCGCCCGAAGCAGCACGGATTAACCCGAGCCTATAGCTAACAACTGATGAGCTGAATTTAATTTTAGGTTTAACCCACCGGCCGAGAAATTAATAATACATTAATCTGCAACACTTTGGATGAGGGAAACAGATTTATTTATGCTTTCAGTTTCAGTTATTCAGTAAAACCAACATTGATGGGGAGCTTGTACAAAATAAAGTAAAATAAATAAATGAATGAGGCCATTGTGTAGTACAGTGTGTAGTATATGTATATATACATTGCTATAGTACAGCTATACAGACAGGGAAGGGCGGTATTCAGAATGTATATATTTCACAGTAATATGCACTCTGTAGATGTAAATGTGTTTATTTGTACAGTGTGTGTAACAGAGTTTAACTGTACTGCGTGTGAATTTGTATGTGCTGTGTGTGTTTGTTTGCATGTGTACATATACTGTGTGTGTGCGTGTGTGTAAACGAGAGTTCATGTATGTGTGTGTGTGTGTGAATGAATGAGAGTCTATCTGTAATGTGCGTGCGTGATAGAATGAGAGTTTATCTGTAATGTGTGTCTCTGTGTGCGCGAGTGTGTGTGTGTGTGTGTCTCTCTTTGTTTCTAATGCAGGGTGTGTGTGAGAGAATGAGAGTTTATCTGTAATGTGTGTGTGTGATAGAATGAGAGTTTATCTGTAATGTGTGTCTCTGTGTGCGCGAGTGTGTGTGTGTGTGTGTCTCTCTTTGTTTCTAATGCAGGGTGTGTGTGAGAGAATGAGAGTTTATCTGTAATGTGTGTCTCTGTGTGCGCGAGTGTGTGTGTGTGTGTCTCTCTTTCTTTCTAATGCAGGGTGTGTGTGAGAGAATGAGAGTTTATCTGTAATGTGTGTCTCTATGTGCGCGAGTGTGTGTGTGTTTCTCTTTGTCTCTAATGCAGGGTGTGTGTGAGAGAATGAGAGTTTATCTGTAATGTGTGTCTCTATGTGCGCGAGTGTGTGTGTGTTTCTCTTTGTCTCTAATGCAGGGTGTGTGTGAGAGAATGAGAGTTTATCTGTAATGTTTGTCTCTGTGTGTGCGAGTGTGTTTGTGCTTCTCTTTGTCTCTAATGCAGGGTGTGTGTGAGAGAATGAGAGTTTATCTGTAATGTGTGTGTGTGATAGAATGAGAGTTTATCTGTAATGTGTGTATCTGTGTGCGCGAGTGTGTGTGTGTCTCTCTTTGTCTCTAATGCAGGGTGTGTGTGATTCTCTGGCTCAGCTTAGGCTCAGTCTATGACCCTGGTACCCCTGCAGCTTAAAGGGACTGAGCCGGACCATGGCAGCCGGGGAGAGCCAGCTACAGAGGATTATCAGAGATCTGCAGGGTACGCTGCCCCATTGTGTGTGTGTGTGTGTGTGTGTGTGTGTGTGAGAGGGAGGGAGGGAGGGAGCATGCATATTTGAGCGTGAGAGACAGAGTACGGAGGGGGAGAGAGAGAGAGTGGAAGAGGGATAAATAAAGAGAAAGAAGATGGATAGGTAGAGAGAGGGGGTGCAGTGGCTTGGATGTAACCCTGACATTTGGATCCACGGTTCTTTGGAGAGCGACTCCGGGCTACAGAAGGTTCTTCTTTCCGGAGCGGGTGCTTCTCTCTCCGGAGGGGGGTTTTGTGGGGCCTGGGGGCCCAGAGCAGACATGCAGAGGGAGGGGGCCCGCCTGCCCCTGTCACGGCCCCACCCATCCCGCGTGGCCTTCCTGTTCCTGTGCCGGCTGAGAGGCATGTGTGACTCCCGCGCACTGCCGCCGGCCTTAGACCAGGTCTTATAGAGTACTCAAGTAAGTACGTCAGTCGTGGGCGGAGTCTGGTTTCGGAAGTAAATTCCCTATGACAGATAGAACGGGCTTCGGAGACTATCGACTATTTCTTGAAATCTGATTTACAGAATGAGCCGAAACTTTCCTGGATTAGCCTGTGTGGTATAAGGATATAAAACATATATAGCATGTCCCAAATTTTTTTTTTGAAAGTAATGGATTAATGATTGTAGTTCGTCTTGTAGTCCACTTTAACGGACTACATATCCAGTACTGCAATGCACGGGTGGTTCTCGACCAATAAGATATAATCATCTCGTCTGTCATTTTTGGCAGAATGGCAGTAGCCTGCCACTGAAGACAAGCTAATGTTAGCTTGCTAAGTTGAGAAGCCCGCCCGAAAAGGTCAGAAACTACGAAATCTACGGTTAACCACATAAAGCAATTCTAGCTTTTAGTCCTTCAAGCTAGCTAGCTAACGTTAGAAAAAAGTGTTTAAAAACGGAGCTGTGTGCTACTGCTGGCTAACGTTATATGACAACGTTTGGAGACAAAGCTACACTACAGTTGCTCATCCGGAGGGAATTATGGGACGTCAAGTTTTTAAACAGTGCCAGCACTGGTATATTCACTAAAAAATACTAAAACGTAAAATATACTCGATATTTTCCAAACTGCGTTATATTGAACAATCCAGGAAATTGATGGTAAGACATAATGGTTTAAAAGTAAGTTTTAGTTAATGTCTATGCTCTAAATGAATGGGGAATTTACTTCCGAAACCAGTGTGACGTAGTCACTTGAGTACTCTATATAGCCTGTAACGGCCTTAGACCAGGTCTTATACAGCCCGTAACGGCCTTAGACCAGGTCTTATACAGCCCGTAACGGCCTTAGACCAGGTCTTATACAGCCCGTAACGGCCTTAGACCAGGTCTTATACAGCCCGTAACGGCCTTAGACCAGGTCTTATACAGCCCGTAACGGCCTTAGACCAGGTCTTATACAGCCCGTAACGGCCTTAGACCAGGTTTTATATAGCCCTTAACGGCCTCAGACCAGGTTTTATACAGCCCGTAATGGCCTTAGACCAGGTCTTATGGAGCCCGTAACGGCCGTAGACCAGGGCCCACATGTATAAATAGTGCTGAGCAGAAAAATGCCCTCGGAAAGCTGCGTAAGTGAGTTTCCACGCAGAAATTCAGATGTGTAACATAAGAGAACCTGCATATCTCTGCACACGCTGGACACCATGTGTATGCAATGTTTGGAGAAAACTTTGCGAAAGCAGATTTTCGACTTTCACCCTGAGCATTCTTTTTTTTTTTTTACGCATTTGTTTACTCAGAGTTTTATACATGTGGCCCCAGGTCTTATACAGCTCGTAACGGCCTTAGACCAGGTCATAAAGAGTGTTTAATAGTCTTAGACTAAGTCTTAAAGAGCCTGTAATGTCAATCATGGTTACTGGCAGTCCAGATGGTCCAAAGGCAAGACGGAGGCTCGATCCGCTCTTTCCTATATGTCATGGAAACATTTGTTAGCATTCACACATTTTTGTTGTTATTATTTTAAAAAATTCTCCAACTGTTTCGTCTTTGCTGCTCTTGCATTTTTCGATATCCGTGTTGCTTTACCGTGGGGTCCGCTCGATACAGATCTGTCTGTTCCCCGCCCTGTCTGAGTGGAGAGAGGAAGAGAGAGAGAGTGAGATATGCGTGTTGCTTTACCGTGGGGTCCGCTCGATACAGATCTGTCTGTTCCCCGCCCTGTCTGAGTGGAGAGAGGAAGAGAGAGAGAGTGAGATATGCGTGTTGCTTTACCGTGGGGTCCGCTCGATACAGATCTGTCTGTGTTCCCCGTCCTGTCTGAGTGGAGAGAGGAAGAGAGAGAGAGTGAGATATGCGTGTTGCTTTACCGTGGGGTCCGCTCGATACAGATCTGTCTGTTCCCCGTCCTGTCTGAGTGGAGAGAGGAAGAGAGAGAGAGTGAGATATGCGTGTTGCTTTACCGTGGGGTCCGCTCGATACAGATCTGTCTGTTCCCCGTCCTGTCTGAGTGGAGAGAGGAAGAGAGAGAGAGTGAGATATCCGTGTTGCTTTACCGTGGGGTCCGCTCGATACAGATCTGTCTGTTCCCTGCCCTGTCTGAGTGGAGAGAGAAAGAGAGAGAGAGTGAGATGATGGTCACTCACTCCTGTTCTTGTGCAAATGCAGATGCCGTGGCAGAGCTGACGAAGGAATACATGGAGAGCGGGGAGCCGATCACAGACGACAGCTCCAACCTGCACAAGTTCTCCTACAAACTGGAGTACCTGCTGCAGGTGAGGGCTCGCGCAGACTGGAGCACAGCGGTTTAATCATGGTCATTATTCAGTGTATTTATATAGGCTTGTTTGCACAGTGTAGGGGCAAACTCGACTCTACCACCACCAATGTGTAGAACCCCCCCTCCCCCCCCCCCCCCCACCTGGGTGATGCACGGCAGCCATTTTGTGCCAGGATGCTCACCACATATCACATGCTGATGTGTTTCCGTATTGAGTGAGCACTTCAGTGACTAAGCGCTGAAGGGTCTAAGTACTGATTGCACACAAAGGTGTGTAAGTGTTGAAATGTTTAAGTACAGCAGTGTTTCAGTACTGAGTAAAAGTGTATAAGTGTTGAGGTGTTTCAGTACTGAGTAAAAGTGTATAAGTGTTGAGGTGTTTCAGTACTGAGTGTAAGTGTTGAAGTGTTTCGTACTGAGTAAAAGTGTGTAAGTGTTGAGGTGTTTCAGTACTGAGTAAAAGTGCGTAAGTGTGTAAGTGTTGAAGTGTTTCGTACTGAGTAAAAGTGCGTAAGTGTTGAGGTGTTTCAGTAGTGAGTAAGTGTTGAAGTGTTTCGTACTGAGTAAAAGTGTGTAAGTGTTGAAGTGTTTCGTACTGAGTAAAAGTGTGTAAGTGTTGAGGTGTTTCAGTACTGAGTAAAAGTGCGTAAGTGTTGAAGTGTTTCAGTACTGAGTAAAAGTGCGTAAGTGTTGAAGTGTTTCAGTACTGAGTAAAAGTGTGTAAGTGTTGAGGTGTTTCAGTACTGAGTAAAAGTGTGTAAGTGTTGAAGTGTTTCAGTACTGAGTAAAAGTGTGTAAGTGTTGAGGTGTTTCAGTACTGAGTAAAAGTGCGTAAGTGTTGAAGTGTTTCAGTACTGAGTAAAAGTGTGTAAGTGTTGAAGTGTTTCAGTACTGAGTAAAAGTGCGTAAGTGTTGAAGTGTTTCAGTACTGAGTAAAAGTGTGTAAGTGTTGAAGTGTTTCAGTACTGAGTAAAAGTGTGTAAGTGTTGAGGTGTTTCAGTACTGAGTAAAAGTGTGTAAGTGTTGAAGTGTTTCAGTACTGAGTAAAAGTGTATAAGTGTTGAGGTGTTTCAGTACTGAGTAAAAGTGTGTAAGTGTTGAAGTGTTTCAGTACTGAGTAAAAGTGTAAGTGTTGAAGTGTTTAAAGACTGGTTTCCCAGACAAGGATTAACTCTTGTCCAATGATCCATGTTTTAATTTTCATGGATATCTCCATTTGGGAAATGTTTTTAGGTGCAAGACTAGGCTTAATCCTCGTCTGGTAAAGCGGCCCAACGTGTTTGAGCATCTCATGTGCTTTAAGTATCATTCAGCAGGATTTATATGCCTGTAATTATTATGATGATGTATGAAATGCAGAAGCTTATCCTCAGGGGACAATACCAACCTTATAAGGACCTGCTCAGATTGGTTTGTAGTATGAGGCAGTAGATATGAACTGTTAAAACTGTAAGAAGCTGCTTGTGTGTGTTCTTTAGTTTGATCAGAAAGAGAAGAGCACGTTTCTGGGCACGCGGAACGACTACTGGGATTACTTCAGTGACTGTCTGGCTAAGATAAAGGGAGCCAATGACGGGATCCGCTTTGTCAAGTCAATCCCTGAGGTACAGCGCACACACGCACACACACACATACACACATACACATACACATACACACACGTACACACACACATACATGCACAGACGTACACACACACATACATGCACACCCACACATACACATACACATACGTACACACACACATACATGCACACGCACACACACACACACACACACACACACACATACACACGCACACACACATACACATACACGTACACACACACACATACGCACACACACACACACACACACATACACACACATACACATACACACACACACACACACGTGCATACATGTGCACGTGCACACGAACACTCACATACACGTACATAGACATAAACACACACACACACACACATACACATACACACACACGTACACACATACATACATGTGCACGCGCACACGAACACTCACATATACGTACATAGACACACGCACACGCACACACATACACACACACGTACACACATACATACATTCACACGCACGCACACTCACATACGCGTACATACATACACGTACACAAACACACACATACACGTACATACGTACACAAACACGCACATACACACACATACAAATACTCACACACACATACATATACGCACTCACATACATGCACACTCACATACACACATACGCACTCGCGCACACACACTCACTCGCATACACACACACACACATACATACACGCACATACAAATACACACTCACATACACGCACACACAGACACACACATACATATACGCACTCGCACACACACACACACACACACACACACACACACACACACACACATCACCAATATGGGGCACATATAAAGATTGTTAAGAATGTTAAAAGGAGGGAAAATGGAAATGAAAGTGAACCGTAGAGGAGAGAACAGAACTGATACTGGAGCAGAAAGTGTGAGTTAACACCGTTAAGTCCCGCAATAAAGTGCGTCAACGACAGTGAAAAAGCAGATGTGTGTACAGTTTAAACGGGAAACACAAGCATGACACTTTCACTGGATTGTGATTGGTTATCTCATGAGCAGACAGGCTGTGATTGAGTATCTCCTGAGCAGACCGGCTGTCATTGGGTATCTCCTGAGCAGACCGGCTGTCATTGGGTATCTCCTGAGCAGACAGGCTGTGATTGGGTATCTCCTGAGCAGACCGGCTGTGATTGGGTGTCTCCTGAGCAGACAGGCGGTGATTGGGTCTCTCTTGAGCAGACTGCTTGTGATTGGGTATCTCCTGAGCAGACCGGCTGTGATTGGGTATCTCCTGAGCAGACAGGCTGTGATTGGGTATCTCCTGAGCAGACAGGCGGTGATTGGGTCTCTCTTGAGCAGACTGCTTGTGATTGGGTATCTCCTGAGCAGACAGGCTGTGATTGGGTATCTCCTGAGCAGACAGGCTGTGATTGGGTATCTCCTGAGCAGACAGGCGGTGATTGGGTCTCTCTTGAGCAGACTGCTTGTGATTGGGTATCTCCTGAGCAGACCGGCTGTGATTGGGTGTCTCCTGTATGTTTGGGATTGATATGCACTCCCAAAAGGTTTG
>CM040403.1:137511328-137613828 GCA_022702515.1 Ilyophis sp. 1 JC-2022 | reverse complement strand
TAAAGGTTACATTGCCAAACAAGTGGAGAGTGCAAATGCACTTAGTTTCACAACGGATATCTGGAGCTGTGATCACCGCCCTTTATCTTTATTGAGTTTAACTGCACACTGGATTGGGCCCGACTTCACCCCAAAGAGAGCTGTTTTACATGCGCGTGAGTTCAGAGGCTCACACACAGCGAATGCCATCACAGACGCCATGCAAAATATGCTGCGTGCCTGGAACATTGACAAAAAGAAGGTCCATGTCATTTTAAGAGATAACGCGGCCAATATGAAAAAGGCCATGGATCAGCTTGGAGTGCCAAGCCTGGGATGTTTTGCGCACCTCTTACAGCTCGTTGTCCACCACGGTCTATTGGCACAGCGAGCTGTAAGCGATGCCATCGCCAACGGGAGAAGAATTGTGACCCACTTCAAACACTCCCCCAAGGCCTACTCGGAACTCGAGGACGTCGAGGAAGAGTTGAACATTGGACCGAAGCGTCTGCAACAGGACGTACAAACCAGATGGAGCAGTACTAAGATGATGATCGACAGCCTACTGCATGCTAAGCGGGCACTGCAGGCCTATGCATCGGATAGCAACAGCAATCTGCCAGCCACCTTAACAGGCAACCAATGGTCGCTGCTGGAGAAAACGGCGACAGTTCTTAAACCCTTCCAAGAGCTGACAGCCGAGGTCAGTGCAGCCTCCGCCACAGCAGCCGATGTGATCCCCTCTGTCCGTGTCCTGACACGCTTTCTGGACACTGAGAGCGAAGCACACCGAGGGATTCAAACCATGAAGGCCACACTACTCGATGCCGTTCACACACGTTTTTACCATGTGGAAACTGAACCCCTCTACGCCGTGGCAACACTCCTCGATCCACGCTACAAAGACAAGTAAGTGGTATATAATTATTTGGCCATGTTTTAAGCTTTAGTATAATATTATTGAAAATATTTTACTGTACAGCCGGTATTTATTTCTTTGTCAGTACTTCAATATTCAATAACGATCCACTAGATCATTCTCATATAGATAAGAAAAAAAATAGAAAAGTGTGTGTTACTTGTTGTCATTGAACATGAACATGTGGAGACTGGGTGAAACAATATAAAATAATTGATACATCTTTATGACATTATATTCATATTTCTTCCAGGTTCTTCACTAATGCAACCAACCTGGATCGGGCAAAGGAGGCACTAAAGGCAGAGGTGATGAAAATGGAACAAGAGCTGAAGAAGACCATGCCACCATCTGGAGAAGATGTGTCTGAGGCTGAGCTAGCAAGGCAAACACCAGGAATGGAGGCTGAAAGCTCAACCAGCAGCCTGGGCAGCTACTTCGACGAAATACTGGTGGAGAGCAGCACAGCAGTAGCGGGTCCGTCTGAGCAGCAGATCAACCCAGGGGCACTGATTCAGTTGGAGAGCTACCTCAGTGAGGCTCCACTTGGACGTAAGAACAATCCTTTTCATTACTGGAGAGACAATCAGGCTCGACTACCCACCCTGGCAGCAACAGCAGCCAAGTTCCTCTGTGCTCCTTGCACTAGTGTTGAGAGCGAGAGGCTTTTTAGCGCAGTCTCACTTATCATCGATGAGCACAGGAGCAGGCTGACACCTGAGCATGTTGAAATGATCACCTTTGTGAAGAAGAATCTCCCCATCATGCTCAGACTGCAGCCAGGGCAAACAGTAGAAATTGAAGGGAGTGTGGAGATGGAGATGGAGCAGTAAAGTGTGGAGGAGATAGCAATATTGTAGAAGGCATGACAGTTATTTGGGTTGTTATAGCCAGTTCAGTGTGTGTGTGGTAATTTGACTATTTTCTACTCAGGTTTTGTGTGTGTTGCTTTTATATATAATTTTATATAGTTTACAATATTGTTTACACTGATGGCTTTTTTAAGCCTTGGTTTACACTCTTGAGCAGAACACTGATGCCAATTCAGTTTGTGTGTAGTTAATTGACTATTTATTTTCTACTCAGGTTTTCTGTGTGTTTTGCTTTTTTTATACAGTTTACAATATTTGCACTGATGGCTTTTTAAGCCTTGGTTTACTGATGCCAATTCAGTTTGTGTGCTTAATTGACTATTTATTATTTTGTCTATTTTGTGTTTATTTAACCCTGTTAAGAATAAACAGGTGAGCTTCTCATTACCAACCATTGTGGATTATTCAAACTAACCTAATTAAGTTGGCTAGTTGTTCTTAAGAGTAAAACCCTTTTCAACATGAGTCTGACAACAAAATAAGTAAATATCTTTAATCTTTAATACATGCTTGGATCGGCTGGTATCGGTATCGACCGATACTAAAAGCTACAATATCGGTATCGGATCGGAAGTGAAAAAAGCTGGATCGGGACATCCCTAGACACAATAGCATTATTTCGGCATCGAGGATGAATAAAGCTGTTGTCGTGTTCTTAAAAAATGAAAAATGTGTCAGTCAGCTAATTGAGAGTGGTCTCTGGGTGAAGGAGACTTTTGTGCAAATAACACCGCTGTCAACACCGGCAGTAAAAGTTACTATTTCAAATGTTCCACCATTCATTAAGAACGAAGCTATTGAGAGAGAACTGAACCGTTTTGGTAAGTTTGCAAGTGCGATAAACATGATACCACTCGGGTGTAAAAATACAGCATTAAAACACGTCCTATCCTTTCGGAGACAAGTTTTTATGTTTTTAAGTTCGCCCACCAAAACTCTGGAGGTTTCTTTCCGTGTAGCTCATGGGGAAAGCTCCTATATGATCTATGCCAGCACTGATAGTTTACGCTGTTTTGAGTGTGGTGACATTGGTCATAAGAGATTTATGTGTCCACATAAGGAAAAAGAACGAGAAAATAACCGATCGAGTGAATTAGGACCGAAACGGAGCGAAAACGAGCCGGAGGTAGAGTGTACTGTGGTTGTGGTGGAGAAACCCCTTTCAACTGATATTATGGAGTCGGTAGACCCGGGTGAAGGACCTTCCTCTGTAAAGGAGGTAAGTACAGAATCGCCGGGCTTGGAAAATGTGCAACAGGGTGACGATGAGAGGCAAGATATTTTGATAAACACGAAAATAAAGGATGACTGCGTTGGGCCTGATAGCAATGTCGGGCAGAGTAACAGTGATGGGCAGAATAGCAGTGCTCCACAGGCTAGTAAGCAGGGAGTGCAGCAAAGTTCAGAACATAGATCACTGGAGACGGAAGAGGTTGCAGATGAAGCAATGGGAGAAGAGGATAGGTGGTCCGATGACTCCGATATCTCTTTTAGCCAAATGAATGATCACGGAACGCTATATTCTGTAGAACAAATTAATGATTTTCTAGACAAAACTAAAGGGAAATCAGTAGACTTAGGGTTTTTTTCCCCCGATCTTGATAAGTTCGTGCTTTCGGCCAAAAAGGCACAGAAAAGCGTTGGTTATGATATTCTTGATAGGCAAAAACGTTTCCGTCTAAAGAAACATGTAACACTAATTCGAAAGGGGAAAAGTGCAAAAAGCACTGGAACGGCTAGATCGTTTAAAAAGCAAGAATAAATGTACATGACCACATTTGTAGTTTTCTGTTATCTTTTCCATCTGTTTTTCCGAATTTCTTTCTCTCTATGGAAGTTTTACGGATAGGATCTTTAAACGTAAATGGGGCTAGGGATAAAGGCAAACAGGCCATATTGCTAGAGTATATTAAAATGAAACAAACACATGTAACTTTTTTACAAGAGACACATAGTGACATAAATAATTAAGTAGAGTGGGGGTTATGGTGGGATGGAGAATATGCCATCAGTCATGGCTCAAATGTAAGCGCAGGGGTTGGAATTTTCTTTACTCCAAATGCAAATGTCAACATATTATCAAGACTAGAAGTCGAAAAAGGCCGTATTCTGGTCGTTAGGGCGGAAATAAAGGAAAACCACTACAGTTTTGTTAACATATATGCCCCTAATAGAGGGGGGGATCGGGTTAGTCTTTTTAACAAATTAAAAGTTGCTTTAAATAACATTGATAGTGAAGACATTTTGGTGGTGGGGGGGGATTGGAATTGCACCCTTGATTTTACTATGGATAGAAATGGTGAAGAGCCTTATCCATTTTCAACAACTGTTTTAGCTGGGATTACAACCCAATTTGATTTATCCGATGTGTGGAGGGAGAGAAACCCTGGTGTAAAGCTCTACACCTGGACAAAGATATTGAGTGAAAGGGTAAGAGCAGCATGCTTAGACCGAATCTATGTGAGCAAGGCAGTGATCAACAGAGTCGTAGCTACACATTCTTTTCCAACCAGTTTTTCAGACCATCATTTTGTTACTGTAAACCTGACAGTCTTGCACACTACCCCACGGAGTTCCTATTGGAAGTTTAATTCCAAACTTATACAGGATACTGTTTTTTGTGAAAAATTTAAACTTTTCTGGAGAGATTGGAGTGAGCAGAAAGACGAATATGAAAACTTACTACAATGGTGGGATGTAGGGAAAACACAAATTAGGGTTTTCTGCCAACAGTATACCTCTCACTCTACAGAAAAACTGAAACAAACTATACACAAATTAGAACAAGATATCAGTAAAATTCAGTCAGACATGGTAGTACAGTACAATACAAACTTACGCATTAATATAACAGGTAAAAAAATGGAATTGGGAGACATACTGCAAAAAAAGGCCAAAGAGGCACTGGTAAGATCTCATTATACCAGCATACAAGATATGGATGCTCCTACCACTTTCTTTTTTAATTTGGGCAAGGGCACAGCCCAGAAAAAATCTATGCACTGCCTCCGCTCTCCTGATGGGACAGAAACATCAGACCCAATGGAGATGCGCAGACTCGCTGTTGATTTTTATTCCGAGTTGTTTAAGGCAGAAGGCTCAGAAAGACATTGCGCAGAAGAGCTATTTCAGCTTCTTCCCTCATTGGACCAGCAAGACAAAGAGATCTTGGACAGTGAGCTTTTATTTGAAGAAGTGACTGAGGCAGTGCACCAGCTCTCCATGGGTCGTGCACCTGGAATTGATGGACTGCCAATGGAGTTTTATAAAACATTCTGGGGAGTCATCGGACGGGACTTTTTTAATGTTTTAAGGTGTAGTTTTGCAGCAGGGACTCTTCCCAAAAGCTGCCAGCGTGCGGTTCTGTCTCTGCTTCCAAAAAAAGGAGACCTAAGCCTTTTGAAGAACTGGCGTCCAGTAGCTCTTCTTTGTTCTGACTATAAGGTCTTTTCTAGATGTATTGCAAACAGGTTAAAAACTGTGTTAGGAAAACTTATTCAGAATGACCAGTCCTATTGCATACCAGAAAGATCCATTTATGAAAATCTATTTTTGATGCGTGACTTGTGGGATTATGCTAATGTCCATGAGATAGAGTTTGGTTTTCTTTCTCTAGATCAAGAGAAAGCATTTGATAGGGTTGATCACGAATATTTATTTAAAACACTAAAAATGTTTGGGTTTGGGGAAGTGTTTGTCTCATGGGTGAAACTATTGTATGCAGGTGCTACATGTATGGTGAAAATAGGGGGGGGAGGTCTGAGCGTTCCAGTGAATGTACAGAGGGGAATTCGGCAGGGATGCCCCCTATCTGGCCAACTTTATGCATTGGTGATAGAACCGTTACTCTGCATGCTGCGGAGGAATTTAGAGGGGCTAAATGTCCAAGGAAAAACAAACGAGGAGGCAATAAAGTTGTCTGCCTATGCAGATGATATAGCAATAATAATTAAGAGCTCAAAAGATGTACAGGCTGTAGAACGGGTACTCAGGGTCTATGAGCAAGCTTCATCTGCGAGAGTGAACTGGGGGAAGACTGAAGCAGTATGGTGTGGAACATGTAATCGGGAGGGTGGCTTTTCTTTGCCGGTCCTCCCAGGTAATGTACAATGGGGGAGATCAGGTTTTAAATATTTGGGGGTTTACTTGGGCACAGAGGAATATAAGAAGAAGAATTGGGAGGGCACAGTGGAAACAGTGTGCGCCAAGTTGTCTAAATGGAAATGGTTGCTACCTCAGCTATCGTATAGGGGAAGAGCCCTGATCATAATAATCTGGTCGCTGCTACATTATGGCACAGATTCACTGTTCTGAACCCTCCGGTGAATCTGGTTGAGGAAATACAGAAGACACTGGTAAATTTTTTCTGGACTGGGAATCACTGGCTAAGGGCAGCAGTGCTCTATCTGCCAGTCAATGAGGGAGGTCAAGGACTAATTGATATCAAAAGCAGAGTGGCAGCTTTTCGCTTGCAGGCTGTCCAACGCCTGCTGTATCATGACCACCACAAGTGGATGGATGTTGCCTGCGCCCTCTTGAACAGGGTAGGACGGATGGGCCTCAATAGGCATTTGTTTTTAATGTTACTGAGCAAAATGGACTTGGTAGGACTCACTCCTTTTTACAGCGCAGTCATACATGTGTGGCAGCTCCTCGCTGTATCACGGGATAATACCACCACACCTGGTTATTGGACCCTCGAGGAGACTTTGTTTTTTAATACATTACTGCACATTGGGACACTGGATTCTTTGACAGTGCGGTCTGGCCTGATGGAGGCAGGAATTACAAAAATACGCCATCTGCGGACGAGAGATGGGTGGTTGACAGCAGGACAGGTGGCAGCCAAGGCGGGTTTTAAATCTATCCGCACTTTTCAGAAGATGCTGGAAGAACTCTGCACTTCCCTGCCTTCATCAATACAAGAATACTTGAACAGTATAACTGGGATGGACACTGAAATTGAAGAGTCAACGTTCCCAGAGATAACTGTGGCAGCTGAGCTGGGGGACTGGCGTGAAAGCGAGGGGATGATCCTTTCTTTTAAAACACCTGAACTTGGGTTTTTTAGTAAAGTTAAAAAAAAAAGGCGCTTTACACTGTCTGTGTAAAAGCTCTAAATCTCCGTTCTCTCAGCAATCTGAAAGACTCAAAATGGCCATTTTTTTTAGGGTCAGGTTCTTCCCCGAAAGGTAGCTGGAGGTCTCTGTACAAAAGGCCCATTGAAAGAAGGACAGGAGACCTTCAGTGGCGTATTGTACATGGAGCGATAGCTACAAACAGATACAAGGCGCACCTGGATCCTTCTGTGGGGCAGGGATGTCCTTTTTGTGGGGACTCCGAAACTCATTTTCATATTTTTTTAGGGTGTCCACGTTTACAAATGATTTTACAATTGGTAAAAGGGTGGTGTGTGGCACTGGGGTTTTTATTTAAAGATGCACTTTTTGTCTTTGGGCCAAGGTACTCAGTTAAAAAAAGAAAAAAAGTTGTGTTACTAAATTTTTTGATAGGCAAAGCAAAAATGTCTATCTGGTTGACACGCCGAAATAAGATTGAAGGCAGTGGGGGACTTGATCCAGATAAAATTGTGAGAGGGTTGATAAAGGGAAGACTGGTGTTGGAGCATTCGTATTATGCTTTAATTGGGAATGTTGACGATTTCTTTGCAATTTGGGGGGTGGATGGATGTATTTGCAAACCCGATGAAGGTGAGGGTTTTGAATTGAAGCTTTAAAGCTCTGAGGTGGTGTAGACTACTAATGTTGTACTGAAAATAGTTTTTTAAGGTATTTCTTTCTAGTTTATTTTCTTTTTTCTTTTCTCCTTTTAAAATTCTTTTACAATAATTTTACTTTTTTCCATATTTCTTTTCCTTATTTCATTTTCTCGGGTTGTGTTTTTGTTGTTGTTGTATGTCAATGTTGGTCATTCATAATTTTCTCCCTTTTTTTGGGAATAAAGGGAAGTTTAAAAGTCAAAAAGTCTCTCTCTCTCTCTCTCTCTTTCTCTCTACAGTCACTGCTCTGCTCAGCCTGGCTTCAGTCCAACACCACTCCTCCTGCAGCTGTGGGCAGAACCAAGTCACTCCCACTCTCTCTGTTACGCAGTTTCACAGAAACGAAACTTAACTCTGTCTCTGTCAGTGTGAGCAATAAAATAGCAGCGGCCAGTATCTTGGTGGGTCTGTTCAGAACCAGGAAATATCACACAGATTGAAAAAACCTATAGTACATTCTGAACTAATACTAATCTCTGTGACTTTGAGCATTAAAATGGCTGAGGCTGCAGGTCTTCTGGATCAGGACCAGTTCAGCTGTCCAATCTGTCTGGATCTACTGAAGGACCCGGTGGCTATTCCCTGTGGACACAGTTACTGTATGGGCTGTATTAAAGACTGCTGGGATAAGGATGATCGTACTGGTGTCTACAGCTGTCCCCAGTGCAGAGAGACCTTCACCGCAAGACCTGTTTTAAGAAAAAACACCATGCTGGCTGAAGTGGTGGAGAAACTGAAGAAGACAGGACTCCAAGCTTCTCCTCCTGCTCACTGTTACGCTGGACCTGGAGATGTGTTGTGTGATTTCTGCGCTGGGAGAAAGTACAAAGCCGTCAAGTCCTGTCTGGTGTGTCTGGCCTCATACTGTGAAACTCACCTCCAGCCTCACTATGAATTTCCTGCCTTTAAGAAGCACAAACTGGTCAAAGCCACTGGAAACCTGCAGGAGCAGATCTGCTCTCATCATGACAAACTGTTGGAGGTTTACTGTCGTTCCGATCAGCAGTGCATCTGTCTGCTGTGTACAATGGATGAACACAGAGGCCATGATACAGTCTCATCTGCAGCAGAAAGGACTGAGAAACAGGTAATTACTGGAGCTCTTCACTGGCAGCTCTGATACTGGATATAATACTGGAGAGAAACAGTTTAGAATTTAACTGATTGAAATTCTTTAAAAACACATTTTGTATTGAAAGAGTTTTCCAAATTCACAATTCAGTATAAGTATCAGTTAGTGTAAAAAAAAAAAACATTAGATTTTTAATTTACGATGAAAAAGGAAAAAGTGTGCATGCCATGTTTTGGAAAAAAACAGACACGTATGTTATACAGTATACAATCTGAATGTTATATGAAATGTATTTTACATGTTATACTGTCCTGATCATGGTGAGCCATGTGCCAGAACCTGTAGGACAGCTGAGTATCAGCCCACATGTGATTCCCCCGTGTGGACATGGGTCTGACCCCCACCAGGACATTTTCTCAGCAGGGGTCCCTTCTACCCGCTCTGTTTTCTACCTGTCTGATTAAAGCAAGAAATACACGAGTAGACTGAGATTGTTCTGTTCTCCTATAAAAAAAACCTGATCATGATTTAGCTCTCGCTAACATATAGCATGATGGGGAAGTCTAAATATTTATGTGTCTAAAAAGGAGTTCAATCTGCATGATTTTTACAGTGGTTTCATGGGCCATTTCTTCTACTTAGCTCTGTAAAAATAAAATCTTATCTTTAAAAGGTACATCTGATTAGATTTTAGCATTTGAAATACAGAATCCACTTGAGTGATTTTTAGGTCTGATATCCACAGTGATAAGAACAGAAAGTGAACGCAAGTCGGCTCTCTGTGACAGCTCTGTTCACACCCCTCACCCCCCTATTCAGTCTCTGAATGGGAATCAACACGGCTGGAGCAGCTAGTTCACTCACACAGTTTAGAAGCTTTACACACTGACCTGCAGGATTTCATATGGATGAGTGCTTAGGTCATGTCCGTAGTTTATAATTACTTTTTATTATTTAACAAATGTGAACACAATGCACAATAATACAACTGGGAAAATAATCTATCCACAGAAGCTGCTGGGGGCGACACAGAGTGAATTCCAGCAGAGAATCCAGGAGAGAGAGAAGGAGCTGCAGGATCTGAGACAGGCTGTGCAGTCGCTCAAGGTGGGTACTGACCAGAGGAGAAGACAACAGCTGGCTGCTGGAAGAGCCATTTCAGGGCTCAGTCAGGGCTCTCCTCCAGTCAGCCAGTGAGGAGCCCAGTGTTGGGTCACTTTCCAGCCCTGTGGGGCTCAATTTCATTGAGCCACACTGTGGGGAACAGTCTGGGGTCACAGTAAGAGCGGAGTGAAAGGCCTAGTTAAAATGTACAGCTCTCCTCTCTCTGTGTCTCCTAACAGCGCTCTGCACAGACAGCAGTGGAGGACAGTGAGAGGATCTTTACTGAGCTGATCCACTCCATTGAGAGAAAGCGCTCTGAGGTGAAAGAGCTGATCAGAGATCAGAAGAAGGCTGAAGTGAGTCGGGCTGAAGGTCTCCTGGAGCGACTGGAGCAGGAGATTGCTGAGCTGAGGTGGAGAGACGCTGAGCTGAAGCAGCTTTCACACACAGAAAATCACATACATTTCCTCCAGGTAACATTATTGGTTCTCTATGTACATTGTACATACATGTACATGGTGATGTGTGTTACTCATTAACAAATATCTGCTCATCTGTACAGGAATCTGTATTGAGACTGTTTTCTGTCGTCTGTCTGTCTGTAGAGCTTTCAGTCTCTCTGTGCCCCTCCTGGACCTGGAGACTTACCCAGCATCACTGTCAGTCCACATGTCTCTTTTGAGGCTGTGAGGAAATCTGTTTCTGAACTGAAAGAGCGACTGGAGATGGAAATGGTCAAAATTCCTGTAGCAGGTTGTTAAAATCTTTGAGCAAAATACTTTTATTCCCCCGAAAAATGCATTGAATACAATTGTCAGCTACACTGTACAGTAAATATTCATCATATTGTTAATTAATCTAAGTGAAGACGTTATCCTCCATCTGCATGACTGCATCTCTACCCCCCCCCCCCTTTATATACAAAATATCTCTATTTTTCTCAAAAATATTAAAATATATTTTTTCTCACTCTGTCCTTGCAGTGAAAGAAGTCCATACTGTAGAGCCCAGGACCAGAGAGGATTTCTTACAGTGTGAGTGCTCACTCTGATACTCTCAGCTGAGAGACACACACACACACACACACTCACACACACACACACACACACACACACACACACACACGCACGCACATGCACACATGCAGACACTCACACACAGTGTTAATTACTGAAAATGTATTGAATTATTGATTTACATCCATATACAGACACACACACTTTTTCTCTCTATTTAAAAATATTGTATTTTAAAATGACTCTACTGTAACAGACATATTAAATAACTACTCTTTCATAAAAAAATTGTCATAACATGTGCTACTGCATCGTGAGTCTTTTTCCTCTCACTCAAAATCAATCAAAAACACAAATGCACGCATACGTATAGAGATGAAAAATCATGCTGCATAGTATGTATGGAAAAAATAATTAATTATAGAGAATCTTAGATGGACATGTCCTCATATTAAATCGTAACCTTCTTCTCCATCAGATTCCTGTCAGCTCACACTGGACCCCAACACAATGTATACACGCCTCTGTCTGTCTGAGGGGGACAGAATGGTGACGTATAGGGGAGAGATCCAGTCATATCCTGATCATCCAGAGAGATTTGACCACAGGTCTCAAGTGCTGTGCAGAGAGGGTCTGTCTGTATGCTGTTACTGGGAGGCTGAGTGGAATGGGAAAGGGGAGGTTTACATAGCAGTGTCATATAAAGAGATCAGCAGGAAAGGTGGGGAAAATGACTCTGCTCTCGGATATAATGCAAAGTCCTGGAGTTTGTTCTGCTCTCCCTCCAGTTACTGTTTCTGGCACAATAATAAGAGCACTAAAATCCCTGTTCCCTCCTCCTCCAGAATAGGAGTGTACCTGGATCACAGGGCAGGAACTCTGTCCTTCTACAGCGTCTCTGACACAATGACCCTCCTGCACAGAGTCCAGACCACATTCACTCAGCCCCTCTATCCTGGGTTTAGAGTTTGTACTTTTGGTTCTGTAAAACTGTGTGATCTGGGATGAGAGAGAAAGAGAGAGAGAGAGTTCTACACCTCTACCAGCACTGGGGTCAGAGGAGCACATTTTACACACTTCTACACCTCTACCAGCACTGGGGTCAGAGGAGCACATTTTACACAGTTCTACACCTCTACTAGCACTGGGGTCAGAGGAGCACATTTTACACAGTTCTACACCTCTACCAGCACTGGGGTCAGAGGAGCACATTTTACACAGTTCTACACCTCTACCAGCACTGGGGTCAGAGGAGCACATTTTACACAGTTCTACACCTCTACCAGCACTGGGGTCAGAGGAGCACATTTTACACACTTCTACACCTCTACCAGCACTGGGGTCAGAGGAGCACATTTTACACAGTTCTACACCTCTACTAGCACTGGGGTCAGAGGAGCACATTTTACACAGTTCTACACCTCTACCAGCACTGGGGTCAGAGGAGCACATTTTACACAGTTCTACACCTCTACCAGCACTGGGATCAGAGAAGCACATTTTACACAGTTCTACACCTCTACCAGCACTGGGGTCAGAGAAGCACATTTTACACAGTTCTACACCTCTACCAGCACTGGGGTCAGAGAAGCACATTTTACACAGTTCTACACCTCTACCAGCACTGGGGTCAGAGAAGCACATTTTACACAGTTCTACACCTCTACCAGCACTGGGGTCAGATGAGCACATTTTACACAGTTCTACACCTCCACCAGCACTGGGGTCAGAGGAGCACATTTTACACAGTTCTACACCTCTACCAGCACTGAGATCAGAGGAGCACATTTTACACAGTTCTACACCTCTACCAGCACTGGGGTCAGAGAAACACATTTTACACAGTTCTACACCTCTACCAGCACTGGGATCAGAGGAGCACATTTTACACAGTTCTACACCTCTAACAGCACTGGGGTCAGAGGAACACATTTTACACAGTTCTACACCTCTACTAGCACTGGGGTCAGAGGAGCACATTTTACACAGTTCTACACCTCTACCAGCACTGGGATCAGAGAAGCACATTTTACACAGTTCTACACCTCTACCAGCACTGAGGTCAGAGAAGCACATTTTACACAGTTCTACACCTCTACCAGCACTGGCGTCAGAGAAGCACATTTTACACAGTTCTACACCTCTACCAGCACTGGGGTCAGAGTAGGACATTTTACACAGTTCTACACCTCTACCAGCACTGGGGTCAGAGGAGCAAATTTTACACAGTTCTACACCTCTACCAGCACTGGGGTCAGAGGAGCACATTTTACACAATTCTACACCTCTACCAGCACTGGGATCAGAGAAGCACATTTTACACAGTTCTACACCTCTACTAGCACTGGGGTCAGAGGAGCACATTTTACACAGTTCTACACCTCTACCAGCACTGGGGTCAGATGAACACATTTTACACAGGTCTACACCTCTACCAGCACTGGGGTCAGAGGAACACATTATACACAGTTCTACACCTCTTCCAGCACTGGGGTCAGAGAAGCACATTTTACACAGTTCTACACCTCTACCAGCACTGGGGTCAGAGAAGCACATTTTACACAGTTCAACCACCGAGTGCCGCCTGAAATGAAACACTGCTTTGCTACATTGTAGTTTGTTTGTCTATCGCCCCAATAATGTAGCTAAATGGAGCAACATTGTTGCGCCGCCCTCTTACCATATACAACCTCGTACATGGGCTATAATACGGGCGTTTTTATGCATTTCTGTCAATGAAACATTGGGGGGTGGGGGGCAGATAGGGCTTTATCGGATATTGGGGGGTCCCCCGTGGAAATGACGCCGATGGAATCATATACAGATGAACCTCGATCCAACGGACACCGATGCAACGGATTCCGGATCCAATGGACACAATCCGCTAGAGTGAATATCTGGTCCGAACGTTTAAAACTCCCGGGTGAAGCGAACCGAGACCGCTACTTGAGTAAGCGTCTGCTTGGCGGCGCGCACGTGTTGTTTACAAGCATACAAGCGTCGGTTTGCCTGGTTGTTGTGCGCTACATATCTCTTGTTATAGTGATATTTTGCAGTGTCGCATTATTCGCTGCAATGGACAAACGGCTTTAACGGACAACTGCTCCCCCCTATTAGTCAGTTGGATCGAGGTTCATCTGTATGTGCTATGTGTGGAGTTTGCAGAAAATGTTTTGATTTTATTTTGTGCATTACCTACTTTATATTTTTCTGCAAATATAAGTCCTCTGTGCATTTTGGGAAACATTTACACGTGATTTCCACTTTAAAACGTATACATGCTCTTAAACGTGATAAATAACATTTATAGTACTGATGGTCTTGCTTGTATCCTGCAATACAGCCTCCTAAATGAGAAGATATAAATGCTTGGTGTAGAAACTTAGGGGCTCAGTGTAAACCTCTTCACTTGAAGAGAAATCAGAATGAACACTGAGCTATTATTATATTATACTTATATACTTACTCATAGTTCAAGTATTTAAACTTCTCAAATTTATGGTTTTAATCCTTGTATTTTTAATTTCTTCAGTTTTTCCTTTGTTTAAGATTATCTTTTTTTTCTTCTATACGCTGAGTGGTAATACAGCTTATGTTATAAACATAGAAATTATATAATGTATTATTTCAGGGAAATACGGTCATGTAATCACCTTTGTAAACGGGAGAGGTTTCTTATTTTATCTTTATATGCTGGAAACACCACAGCATATACCTGCAAATCATACTTTCTAATGAAAATAACGATATAACAATTGACTGAGTGCTGATTACTTTATTATTTAAGGACTCAATAAAATTTGAAAATGCTTTAAGAACTGTGGCCTGGTTTTTGTTTCTGGTTAGAAAGGGAACTTGATTGGTTGACGGTATCAGGTAATAACCTGAACCTCACATAAATGTACCAAATACTCCTGTTTTACCTGGGGAAACAGGTACTGCTGCATAAGATTCACCTCTGATAGAATACTCCTGCTTTACCTGGGGAAACAGGTGCTGCTGCATGAGATTCACCTCTGATAGAATACTCCTGCTTTACCTGGGGAAACAGATACTGCTGCATGTGATTCACCTCTGATAGAATACTCCTGATTTACCTGGGGAAACAGGTACTGCTGCATGTGATTCACCTCTGATAGAATACTCCTGATTTACCTGGGGAAACAGATACTGCTGCATGTGATTCACCTCTGATAGAATACTCCTGATTTACCTGGGGAAACAGGTACTGCTGCATGAGATTCACCTCTGATAGAATACTCCTGCTTTACCTGGGGAAACAGATACTGCTGCATGTGATTCACCTCTGATAGAATACTCCTGATTTACCTGGGGAAACAGGTACTGCTGCATGTGATTCACCTCTGATAGAATACTCCTGATTTACCTGGGGAAACAGGTACTGCTGCATGTGATTCACCTCTGATAGAATACTCCTGCTTTACCTGGGGAAACAGGTGCTGCTGCATGGGATTCACCTCTGATAGAATACTCCTGCTTTACCTGGGGAAACAGGTACTGCTGCATAAGATTCACCTCTGATAGAATACTCCTGATTTACCTGGGGAAACAGGTACTGCTGCATAAGATTCACCTCTGATAGAATACTCCTGATTTACCTGGGGAAACAGGTGCTGCTGCATGAGATTCACCTCTGATAGAATACTCCTGCTTTACCTGGGGAAACAGATACTGCTGCATGTGATTCACCTCTGATAGAATACTCCTGATTTACCTGGGGAAACAGATACTGCTGCATGTGATTCACCTCTGATAGAATACTCCTGATTTACCTGGGGAAACAGGTACTGCTGCATGAGATTCACCTCTGATAGAATACTCCTGCTTTACCTGGGGAAACAGATACTGCTGCATGTGATTCACCTCTGATAGAATACTCCTGATTTACCTGGGGAAACAGGTACTGCTGCATGTGATTCACCTCTGATAGAATACTCCTGCTTTACCTGGGGAAACAGGTGCTGCTGCATGGGATTCACCTCTGATAGAATACTCCTGCTTTACCTGGGGAAACAGGTACTGCTGCATAAGATTCACCTCTGATAGAATACTCCTGATTTACCTGGGGAAACAGGTACTGCTGCATAAGATTCACCTCTGATAGAATACTCCTGATTTACCTGGGGAAACAGGTGCTGCTGCATAAGATTCACCTCTGATAGAATACTCCTGATTTACCTGGGGAAACAGGTACTGCTGCATAAGATTCACCTCTGATAGAATACTCCTGATTTACCTGGGGAAACAGGTGCTGCTGCATAAGATTCACCTCTGATATAATACTCCTGATTTACCTGGGAAAACAGGTACTGCTGCATAAGATTCACCTCTGATAGAATACTCCTGATTTACCTGGGAAAACAGGTACTGCTGCATAAGATTCACCTCTGATAGAATACTCCTGATTTACCTGGGGAAACAGGTACTGCTGCATAAGATTCACCTCTGATAGAATACTCCTGATTTACCTGGGGAAACAGGTGCTGCTGCATGAGATTCACCTCTGATAGAATACTCCTGATTTACCTGGGGAAACAGGTACGGCTGCTTGAGATTCACCTCTGATAGATGGTGATGAAGAATTCCTCAATGTGACAGATGACTGGCTCAGTCTCATGGCGAATAAAACATATTATTTTTAATTATTGTATACACATGTTTTTTCTGCCCGCACTTGACCAGTCCTATTGATAAAATATTGGAAAGATTAGATTTGAAGAAAAAACATGAGCGTTAAACAGAAAATGAAATAATGGTCATTTGTTGCACACAACAAAACCAGCTTTAATGCTTTTCTCCACAAGACAGGAATTAAATAGTGAAATATTCCATATTTATGATTGATAATAACAGTAATAATAAAACCCATAAGTAGGAGTTTGTGAGTGACTGCAGGCTCTGTGCTGGTACAGTTCTCTCTCTTTGTACTCTGGCTTTACTCCATCACCACACCTCAGGTATGAAACAGGTAGGACCAGAGAGATCACATCTGTATCTCTGTCTCTGTCAGTGTGAGCAGTAACATTTAACACCATCGGAGAAGTTGGCCTCACACGTCTCATATTCCCCATTAATTTTAATAAGAGCGCCAATGCTTTGAGCTCCGCACATGTGCAGTAGCCTACAGGCTTGCTTTGAGCTCCGCACATGTAAAGTAGCCTACTGGTTTACTTCCTGATGTTTCACAGCTTCGGCTAAGGGCTGTCTAGAGCTGTGAGTCTCTCTGTGCCCCTCCTGAACCTGGTGACTTACCCAGTATCGCTGTGAGTCTCTCTGTGCCCCTCCTGAACCTGGTGACTTACCCAGTATCAATGCCAGTCTCTCTGTGCCCCTCCTGAACCTGGTGACTTACCCAGTATCACTGCCAGTCTCTCTGTGCCCCTCCTGAACCTGGAGACTTACCCTGTATCACTGCCAGTCTCTCTGTGCCCCTCCTGGACATGGAGACTTACTCAGTTTCACTGCCAGTCTCTCTGTGCCCCTCCTGAACCTGGAGACTTACCCAGCATCACTGCCAGTCTCTCTGTGCCCCTCCTGAACCTGGAGACTTACCCTGTATCACTGCCAGTCTCTCTGTGCCCCTCCTGGACATGGAGACTTACTCAGTATCACTGCCAGTCTCTCTGTGCCCCTTCTGGACATGGAGACTTACTCAGTATCACTGCCAGTCTCTCTGTGCCCCTCCTGGACCTGGTGACTTACCCAGTATCACTGCCAGTCTCTCTGTGCCCCTCCTGAACCTGGTGAATTACCCAGTATCACTGCCAGTCTCTCTGTGCCCCTCCTGAACCTGGTGAATTACCCAGTATCACTGCCAGTCTCTCTGTGCCGCTCCTGAACCTGGTGACTTATCCAGTATCACTGCCAGTCTCTCTGTGCCCCTCCTGAACCTGGTGACTTACCCATCATCACTGCCAGTCTCTCTGTGCCCCTCCTGAATCTGGTGACTTACCCAGTATCACTGCCAGTCTCTCTGTGCCCCTCCTGAATCTGGTGACTTACCCAGTATCGCTGTGAGTCTCTCTGTGCCCCTCCTGAACCTGGTGACTTATGCAGTATCGCTGTGAGTCTCTCTGTGCCCCTCCTGAACCTGGTGACTTACCCATCATCACTGCCAGTCTCTCTGTGCCCCTCCTGAACCTGGTGACTTACCCAGCATCACTGTCAGTCCACACGTCTTTTTTGAGGCTGTGAGGAAATGTCTCTCTGAACTGAAATAGCGACTGGAGGACGTCTGCAAGGGGAAACTGGTTAAAATTCCTGAATCAGGTTGTTAAACATTTCAACCCAGAACCAATCGAGTGAAAATAATTGTTTGTTACAATGTAAATCCACACAAGACTATATGTAACTTGAATTTCCTGCAGAGATGTAAATGAGAGTTTGTGAGATGCCACTTTTCATTATTTGTAGCCAAATCAACATTTCAGGACATTTCAGGAGACTCAGTGCATCATATGGCCCATATTCATTACAATACGTTGCATTATATTCTGTTATAAATTACTCTTTAAAACTGAAATTCATGTTCTGCAGTAATTCATGTCTGAATGACAGATTTGAGGAGAAAGTCGTCTAATTTAAAGGATGTCCCCAGTGATGAAGCTTAAAGCGCCTAAATTGAACATTCCCTCTGTGAGAATGGCGCCTGTCTGTTTCCCTTTTTCACATTAATGACACCAAATAAGTCACATGACCGGCACCTGAGACTGTTTCTTCCCTTAAAGAACTTTGTTAGACTTTATTTGAATCTTTATCATGTAAGAATGCCTAATTAGGGATTCAGACTTAAGTCATGCGCTTAAGTACCTCTCCTGTGCGGATTTAACACGGGATGAGATCCGTCGTATTCTAACGTGCGCTACGTGGGTGCGTTTCTAAAAATATGGGTTTTATTGATATTCTAATGACCTGTTTATTGTACCTGCCCCCTGGGTTGCCAGCTTTCTATTAAAACAAAGTGCGTGGGGGTATACATTTTCAACGCGTCAGTGACATTGGCTTTAATAGCCTACCTTTGTACATCGTAGTTTCTCTTGTGTGATGGGAAGGCAGTGAAAGTGTTAATCCATCGCATTGATAAAATGATCATAGCTCCTATTGATGACTTGGATATACCCATCACACTATCTAGTTAGTTAAACACAAAAACAGGGACAAAAGAGGCGAGAGAGCACAAATGGTAGATTTGTAAATCGTTCGAGGCAATTCGTATTTAAAAATATTTAGATTGACAATATATGAATGTTTTGAAAGCACAAGGTTTTAATATACACATTCGAGTTTTACAGTTACAGGGACAAATCATTATGTTACAAGTTGCAAATCTTTGTTTTGCAGATACAACTCTGTAATCCACAAGTGTGAATCACAATTGCAACAACACAAAACATGTTTATGCTCAAATCTTCTTACATACGCATACAGTATTTAAGTCCTTAATTTATCTTCATAGTGCTGTTTAATGTGCACTGTTGAGTATGCAAAACTTACTGTGGAAGTGTCGGAAATGTCCCACCCGTGCGCAGCCATGTCACATGTTGTTATTGAAAGAAAACGTCAGCGAAGCTGCGCCTCATTTTAAAAATCCAAGCTGCTGGTCATATTGATTCGATCAAAATGTTCATGTCCTCCTTGAAGTGTGCTCCCAAATATACTCAGCGAAACTCCGGAAGTAAGTGCATCATAAGGGGGTTTTAAGTATACTATATTTAGAGAAAATTTCTGACTTTTTCATCCTGTCCACTCAACAAGCCTACCTAATAGTATGGAAGGGTGCTGATTCAGACACAGGCCCAGTGTACTCAACAAGCCTACCTAATAGTATGGACGGGTGCTGATTCAGACACAGCCCCAGTGTACTCAATAATCCTACCTAATAGTATGGAAGGGTGCTGATTCAGACACAGCCCCAGTGTACTCAATAAGCCTACCTAATAGTATGGAAGGGAACTGATTCAGACACAGCCCCAGTGTACTCAATAAGCCTACCTAATAGTATGGAAGGGAGCTGATTCAGACACAGCCCTGGTCTTGGGGTGCACTGAAAGTGAACATTTCACTAATTCTAAGATGCTCTGGACTGCCAGCTAAAATGTTCATGCAAACTGATCGTATACCATTGAACAAGCTGTACAGGTAAGTACTGGGGCTCTTAACTGGCAGCCCTGAGACTGGATATAATACTGGAGAGAAACAGTTTAGAATTTAACTGATTGAAAACCTTTAAAAACACACTCCCCAAAAATATAATACATTTTGTCCTGAAAGAGTTTTCCAAATTCACAATTCAGTATAAGTATCAGTTACTGTTAAAAAAAAATAAATTTGATTTTTAATTTAAGGTGAAATAGGAACAGTGGGCATGCCATGTTTCAGAAAGAACAGACACATATGTTATACAGTATACAATCTGAATGTTATATGAAATGTATTTTACATGTTATACTGTCCTGATCATGGAGAGCCATGTGCCAGAGCCTGTAGGACAGCTGACTATCAGCCCACATGTGATTCCCCCGTGTGGACAGGGGTCTGACCCCCACCAGGACATTTTCTCAGCAGGGGTCCCTTCTACCCCCTCTGTTTTCTACCTGTCTGATTAAAGCAAGAAATACAAAAGTAGACTGAGATTGTTCTGTTCTCCTATAAAAAAAACCTGATCATGATTTAGCTCTCGTTAACATATAGCATGATGGGGAAGTCTAAATATTTATGTGTCTAAAAAGGAGTTCAATCTGCATGATTTTTACAGTGGTTTCAGGGGCCATTTCTTCTACTTAGCTCTGTAAAAATAAAATCTTATCTTAAAAAGGTACATTTTATTAGATTTGAGCATTTGAAATACCAAATCCACTTGTTGAGTGATTTTTAGGTCTGATAGCCACAGTGATAAGAATAGAAAGTGAAGCTCTCTGTGACAGCTCTGTTCACACCCCTCACCCCCTATTCACTCCCTGAATGGCAATCAACACGGCTGGAGCAGCTAGTTCACTCACACAGTTTAGAAGCTTTACCTGTAAGGTCAGAACACTTCTACACACTGACCTGCGGGATTTCATATGGATGAGTGCTTAGGTCATGTCCGTAGTTTATAATTACTTTTTATTATTTAACAAATGTGAACACAATGCACAATAATACAACTGGGAAAATAATCTATCCACAGAAGCAGCTGGGGGCGACACAGAGTGAATTCCAGCAGAGAATCCAGGAGAGAGAGAAGGAGCTGCAGGATCTGAGACAGGCTGTGCAGTCACTCAAGGTGGGTACTGACCAGAGGAGAAGACAACAGCTGGCTGCTGGAAGAGCCATTTCAGGGCTCAGTCAGGGCTCTCCTCCAGTCAGCCAGTGAGGAGCCCAGTGTTGGGCCACTTTCCAGCCCTGTGGGGCTCAATCCCACTGAGCCACACTGCTGGGAACAGGCTGTCTGGGGTCCCAGTAAGAGCTGAGTGAAAGGCCTAGTTAAACTGTACAGCCCTCCTCTCTCTGTGTCTCCTAACAGCGCTCTGCACAGACAGCAGTGGAGGACAGTGAGAGGATCTTTACTGAGATGTTCCGCTCCATTGAGAGAAGGTGCTCTGAGGTGAAAGAGCTGATCAGAGATCAGGAGAAGGCTGAAGTAAGTCGGGTTGAAAGACTCCTTGAGCGACTGGAGCAGGAGATTACTGAGCTGAGGAGGAGAGACGCTGAGCTGGAGCAGCTTTCACACACAGAGGATCACATCCATTTCCTCCAGGTAACATCACTGGCTCTCTGACAGACTGCACTGTGTACATTGTACAAACATGGTGAGGCGTGTTCCTCATTTACAAAGTTCTGCTCCTGGCATCTGCAAAGGAATCTTTATTGAGACTGTTCTGTCTGTCTGTCTGTCTGTCTGTAGAGCTGTCAGTCTCTCTGTGACCCTCCTGGACCTGGAGACTTACCCAGCATCACTGTCAGTCCACACGTCTCTTTTGAGATTGTGTGGAAATCTGTCTCTGAACTGAAAGAGCGGCTGGAGGTGGAACTGGTCAAAATTTCTGAATCAGGTTATTTAAATAATTTATACACATATGTATATATATATATGTATATATATTTATATATGTATATATATATATATATATATATATATATATATATATATATATGAAAATATATATGAAAAAAGGGAAAGGCTTTGTGTGCACAAACGTGAAAAGTTCAAGAACCAACCTTCAGAGGCAAAAAAAACATGTGAGGACCATGTATGTGAGGACCATGTATGTGAGGACCATGTATCAGTTCATTCTATTTTAATTAATAAACTTTTTTGCATCTAAACGTTTTTTGCCTCTGAAGGTCCTGGTTTTCTCTTTTTTTCATATATATACAGTATATATATATATTTATTTATATATATTTTTTGTCCCTGCAGTACAGGAAGTCCATGCTGTAGAGCCCAGGACCAGAGAGGATTTCTTACAGTGTGAGTGCTCGCTCTAATACTCTCAGCTGAGACACACACAGAAATACGCACGTACACACTCACACAATGATCAGCCAGGTTATCATTCAATTTTTGGGTGGGAGGTGGGGAAGGGTTAATCCAGTTTTATTCAGGAAAATATATCCTGGAATTTTATAAGCTAAAACATTAAATCAAGTGTGTGACAATCTGTATGGCAACACGTACATATTTAGTATCTCTGGAGAGACACACTTTTTATTATTAACCATTACTTACACAGGATAGGCCATTGGCCCCCCCACTTTTACCGTCCTCACAAATCCATGTATCCCCGCTAATGCCCCAATAATCGCAACACTTAGCCTACGGTAAAAAGACGTTCCCTGCATTCCCGTCCCTAAGACATACATATGATAAAAATATCCACCCAAACATAAAAAATACAGACTCGGCTAACGTCACAATCAAAGTCCGTTGTTGCACAAATCAATTGCATGCAGTGTACATACATCAACCAATAAAATTGCTTCAATGATGTGTTCATGTTGTCTGTTGAGCCGTTAAAGTTAGCTCAGCTCGCTATCAATACTATAGCCCTGTAGCCTATATTGCAAACATGCTTCTGCAAAAATGTCAAAAGAATCAGAGCATAAAAAGGTGCAGCCAAACAAAACTAAACATTAATATACATCCCCGTCGTCCACACTTTTGGGGTTTGAAAATGCGCCCCAAGTTTATTTAGGATAGGCTATGAATGACATCTTCCGTGTTCACAACTGCAGGGCACGCTAATAATTTACCAGTAACATTATCCTAGAGGCTAAATCATTTTGGTGAATATGGAGCACCTCTCCTGCTCCCCTCTCCTGCTACGCCCAACCCAGGATTCAGCCACCATCCAGCACCTCTCCTGCTCCCCTCACCTGCTACACCCAACCCAGGATTCAGCCACCATCCAGCACCTCTCCTGCTTCCCTCACCTGCTACGCCCAACCCAGGATTCAGCCACCATCCAGCACCTCTCCTGCATCCCTCTCCTGCTACACCCAACCCAGGATTCAGCCACCATCCAGCACCTCTCCTGCTCCCCTCTCCTGCTACGCCCAACCCAGGATTCAGCCACCATCCAGCACCTCTCCTGCTTCCCTCACCTGCTACACCCAACCCAGGATTCAGCCACCATCCAGCACCTCTCCTGCTCCCCTCTCCTGCTACGCCCAACCCAGGATTCAGCCACCATCCAGCACCTCTCCTGCTTCCCTCACCTGCTACGCCCAACCCAGGATTCAGCCACCATCCAGCACCTCTCCTGCTTCCCTCACCTGCTACGCCCAACCCAGGATTCAGCCACCATCCAGCACCTCTCCTGCATCCCTCTCCTGCTACACCCAACCCAGGATTCAGCCACCATCCAGCACCTCTCCTGCTCCCCTCTCCTGCTACGCCCAACCCAGGATTCAGCCACCATCCAGCACCTCTCCTGCTCCCCTCTCCTGCTACGCCCAACCCAGGATTCAGCCACCATCCAGCACCTCTCCTGCTTCCCTCACCTGCTACGCCCAACCCAGGATTCAGCCACCATCCAGCACCTCTCCTGCTTCCCTCACCTGCTCTGCCCTTCGGCTCTGCCCAACCCAGAATTCAGTCCCTCACCCCTCACTACTGTGAGATTCTTGCCCCAATAAACGCTCCAAGTTAGCTTATTGTGAGTTCTGTCTCTTGAGTCGTGCATTTGAGTCCAGTTCCGCTCCGGGATCATAACAGCTCGCTATGACACTATCACCAACAAAAACACACTCACACACACATGCACACACACACACACAACACAGACTGTTTCTCTCTCAATATGATAATTATTATTAATGTAATGTTCTATTACAAATAGAACATTAGTAGAGTTTATATGAGTCCAATACGGACCATATTTACACGGGAACTGTTGATTGAACATTTTACTGTGTAATCTTACAAAAAAAGAAAAAAATATTCTCAACTTCTCCTCCTACTCCACCATTGTGAGTCTGTTTCCTCTGATCAAAATGCACATGTAGATCAAAAACTGAAATCGTGCTGTATAGTATGTATGAGAAATACATTGATTATAAACAGATGTTAGACGGAACTGTCCTCATATTAAATCTTAACCTTCTCCTCCATCAGATTCCTGTCAGCTCACACTGGACCCCAACACAGCGAATAAACACCTCCGCCTGTCTGAGGGGAACAGAGAGGTGACCAATGTGGGAGAGATCCAGTCATATCCTGATCTGGATGCTGTTACTGGGAGGTTGAGTGGAGTGGGGATGATGGTGTTAAAATAGCGGTGTCATATAAAGAGATTAACAGGGAAATATGGTGTCTTTGTCATTTTGGATGGAATGACAATTCCTGGAGTTTGAATTGCTCTACCTCCGATTCCACTCTCTATCACGATGAGGGGTGCATTTCTTTTAAATTCCCTGTTCCCTCCTCCTCCAGAATAGGAGTGTACCTGGATCACAGGGCAGGAACTCTGTCCTTCTACAGTGTCTCTGCTACAATTACCCTCATGCACAGAGTCCAGACCACATTCACTCAGCCCCTCTATCCTGGGTTTTGGGTTGGTGATGAAGGTTCTGTAAAACTGTGTGATCTGGAATGAGAGAGAGGGAAGATCAGCTGTAATCATGGTGAGAGAAAAACACTGCAGTGAGATAGAGAGGAGAAGTAAATAAAATATTAAAGATGAAAGTTGAGGGTCTGATGAGGGGCTCAGTCAGTAAAGCCCCTCATTATTGTCATGGTCCGTGGCTATTTTTCCCTTTTTGCTATGGTTTTCGCCCTCTCTCTCCGGTTACCAATCTATTGAATTTTTTCCACGTTTTGGCTCGGGGTTTTGCTTCTCCCTGCTTATTATTCGTTTCACCTGTCCTATTACCTGCTACGTATTTAAGCCCCTCACTTCCGCTTCCTGGCACTTCCATGCCAACCCTGCCTGCTTTCCGTCATGGCCTGAAAACACACCTTTTCAGACTCCACCTGGACTAATACTTATCTAGGACCTCATGGTATGTGTTCTTGTTGAACTTTGTATCCAAATTTATAATATTTAGAATAGAATTGTAGTAGAGCTGATGTACCCAGGTCACTGTGAACTGCATTCAGTGTTCATTACTAGGGATAGCTGCTACTGTATGGGAAGAATGTGCTTTCCTATCTGTTCTGTAGTTACTTCGATGACCTTTCGGTATGCACGTACTGTATGTCGCTTTGGATAAAAGCGTCTGCTAAATGACTGTAATGTAATGTAATGTAATGTAATGTAATGTTTCGTCGCGTTTGGTTCATTGTTTCAAACCAAACCCTTACTGTACAAAGAAGCCAGCATGGATGAGTCAGTGACTTCTCCCTAGGGAGATCAGCCGAGGGATTGGACTCCTGAGGAGGGCATTAAAGCACTCCAAGCCCAACAGCAGCTACTTACGGGTCAAGTAGGGTAGCTGACGACCCAGTTACGGGTTCAAGAAGGCTGGTTCCGGGAGTTGGCGGAGAGCATGTGCCTCTTAACTGTTGCACACTAAGCACCCTCACCTGCTGCTCAGGCTATCTCTCCCCCAGCCCCTGTTGCACACATTTTAAAAGAGCCTACAACTACAACTCCCCCTCCGCTATGACGGTCGGGTTCCTTGCCAAGTGTCTAATATTTTTTCAAACCCAGTCATCGCGGTTCGCTACTCAAGAATACCAGGTGACGTTTATGTTCTCATTGCTCACCAGATCCGCACCTGACTGGGCTACTCCGTTAATCCGGAGCAATTGCCCGATTCGTAACATGACTAAAACACTAATGTAAGAAATGGAGTTGGTGTTCGACCATGACGTTTTCTGGTCAAGAGTCGGCGAGGCGGCTTATTCGCCTTCACCAGGGTAACAATACAGTGGTAGAATTTTGCATTAGGTTTTCGAGCACTGGCAGGTGAAACAGGTTGGCTAGAAGCTCCTCTAATGACACAGTTCACTGATGCCGATTCTGAGATCCTCCTTCGCTCCGTTTACTGCGTCCGTTCCCTCTCTGTCTACCCCCATTTCTCTCAAGAATGAAGAGACTATGCAGGTAGATGGGGCCTCTTGCTCGCCCACCCGGAGACTCTCCCACTACTCTGGAGTGGTGTCATTACTGCAAACGCAAGGGTCACACTCTCAACCGGTGCCTAAAATTAAAGAGAAAAGAAGGGTCTCGCTAGAGGAACTGGGGCCGCTAGCGAGACTTGGGCTGCATTCCAATCGCATTTTTTAGCCGTCCTATCTACTTGGTTCTCGTCTGACCCGGAAATCGATCGAGGTCCGCCATCTTTAAGGACATCCCAAACCGCTAAATGCTCCACCGAGGAGCGAGCAGTGGGGAAAGAGGAGGCTCCCGGATAATTCTTCAGTGAGGAAACACGAGTGCAGCCTTTGCGGAAGTCTTTACTCAGAACGCGTGACGTGTTTCATCACATCTGCCACACTGCCACCGTTGAAAACATGGCGGGACCTCTCGTACACAAATGTAAGTGCTTATCGTTCCTTTCTATTTAATTTATAAAGCGCTTTCATTTATAATGTCACTCGTTCTTTCGGACAAACGAAAGGCAAGTTTATTCATGAAAAAAGAGACAACAAATATTGTAGTTCAGCGTGTAAGCGTAACATTTAGGACATGTTTCTGTCCCATATAGTTGTTTGTTAGCTAACGTTACTGCATAGGAAACGCAAGCTTCAATTAACCCATGTCCTTTCAAAACTGTATACAATTGTATATTGTACGCTATGCAATAGGCTATGTTACGTTTAGCCTATGTTCACACTGTTGAATGCATCCCGGCAAGTAGGCTAACTGAAATAGGCTCGACAGTCGCTGCTCGATTTCCAGTGTAACAACTGAAACATGAACACGCAGCTGCTTTGCGTTTAAAATATATTTTTCCTCACTCTTGTATGACAGAAATAATGTAATTTCAGTTTATGTTATTGCATTTGCTGTCTTTGACTGATGAAATGCACATTAGGCTAGCTTATTAGGATAGGCTACTATTTTGCATCATGTAGCCTACTTACATATGTCATGTCTGAATTATGGGCTTGTGAAGCCCCTTGACACATGCCGTTGTGATTTAGGGCTATACACAGACATTACTAGCTGGTTTTTACTTGCAGGTCTGTTGTGTCATTTACAGGGACAGATGAGAGCACCCTCAGCCTCATTCGGCTGAGGTGTGAGAATGAGCATCTGTTTACGGGGAAGAGGCATGTAGCAAAGAAAGCTTGGGGGTGAGTCATTAGTGACATTCTATAATGTGTGATGTCACATAGAACTAAAATATGTTACACAGAAACATTGGCAATAAGCCATTTTTTATGTTCTTGCAGGACCATGTCACTGTCCATATTGGTGTTCCTACATATAGATTAATTCATGTTATAGATTAATGTTGACGGAATCACTCCTCAGCACCATGATTCATGTCTTGTGTTGAAGTAGTTAATTGTATGCAAATGACAACTTCTGATATCCCTAATGTAAGTGTGATGGCAAGAGGCATGCCTGCCCCTGTAAATGGATAACACATAAACATGTTATGGCATGGCAGTAATTGTTGTAGGGCACTTGGGTATGGTATGGTAACGTGTTGTTTTCCTCAGTGAAATTCGTCTGCAGATGGGCCTACAGGGCCAGGTGAGCCCCACCCAAATTGCAAAGAAATGGGACAACCTCAAGCAAAAATATAAGGTGAGGTTCAATTTATGATGTTTTTCCTTTGCGAATTTGTAGTTTCTATTGCATACTGAAACAAAATTATGCCTGTGCAATAGGCTCACAGCTCACCTTCACCCTTGCATCTTTCCTTGTAGGCACTCAGATGCCCTGCTACAGAGACGGAACAGACAGGGGAGAGGCCACAGCAGCCACATGGCCATGGTTTAATGCAATGCATGAGGCCATCGGGGGGAGGCCATCTATTGATCCTCCTGTCCTGATGGATTCATGTGTTTCAGAAAACCTGGCACATGTGGCTGATGAGACCTCAGATGGCACTGGCTCATCTCTTCCTGGATTTGTGGCGGTCACTTGTAGCCGGGCGTGTGTGGAGGAGGAGGAAGAGGATGCACAGCCTGGCTAAAGGCTGTGCCTGTCCCACACCCCCCAAAAGGAGAAGGACCGGTGAGGGAGCCGTTCTGCGGTTCCTGAAGGAAGATGCTGCCAGAAAAGAGGAGCGATTCAAGGCCACACTGGAAAGCTCGAATGAGTTTGAGAAAATTCTTAATAAAATGTAAATAGTTCACAAGTGTTTGTCAATTTGTTTTTTACTTGTGTTTTTACCTTTTAAGATATAGTTTTCATCTGAGTGCCCCCTTCAGCAGCACAAAACTATTTGGGAGAAAAGAAACACACAAATACTAACAATTTTGCTGATCGTGTAAGCTTCAGGAGGGTAATACCTAGGCTATTTCTGGCTTATCGGTCTCTCGCTCTTTACTGGTAACTTCAAGTGAATGTCTTCCTTTTTGTAAATTCTAAGTAGTCAGCCTACATTCATTAATGAATGATTTGCAGTCATTATTCTAATTTACTGTTTTTATTTGACTGTACTCTTAGGTCTGAATTAGACTTTGTTTTGACTTGTTGCTTCCACCAGGTTACTGTCCTATGGACGAATTATGCGATTGAATTGAGGATTGTCATTTATAATAATTATGAAATGATGTTAAATATATTTTTACTGCAGGATAAGTGAGTGGTTCTAGCACGCAATATCGCCTGTGTTCAGTATTCAGAGTGCTGAACATTTAAACAAGGAAGGGCATTGACCGTTGGAAACACTGGATTCAGAAAATAGACATTTTACAGAATCCTCACTTCCCCGACAGGTGGTTGACATACATTGGTGTCAAAGTGGTATGCTTATAGTGTGTTTTGAAATAAATAAAGGTAATGAAAAAGTGGCACAGAAAAGATGTATGAAACTGATATGTTAGTATCCATAAGTGATTTTATTAACACTAACATAACAAATAAAACGTGGATTAACACGACAGAAAGAGGGGCTGCAAGGGAGAATATACAAACATAACAAGAAACGGAGACACTAACAAAAAGCTCTCCTGTATAAATAATATTTCAAACAATTGCCAAATTACATATAATCATGTTCATTCAGTGCTACTGGACACATATTTGGAGCAGACGGTTGCCCCGCCAGTCGGTCTCGCCGGCCATGTCCGCTTTTTTCCCCCCTCACTGGACGTGGTGGAGCCACACCAATATCACCAACATCCTCGACAACCTCAAGGATGTCCCCCTTTGTCAGGCAGATGTTATGGAGCATGGCACATGCGGTGATGACCGTGGGTACAAAGGTGTGGTCCACCTCCAGAGCCTTGAAGAGCAGGCACCTCCTGGACCCTTAAGTGGTGTGCCCAGACAACGCTCCCCCATGCGGCAGTAGCATTATCAATGCTTCCATGGAGCCATGGCTCAGACGGTAGTCCTCCATGAGGTCCTGGTCCCCATTAAAGTAAAGCTGGAGCACTGGCACAGTGGCATTTTCTTGGGCATAATGCCCAGCTGTTGGATCGTCGACCTAAAAAAGAATGAAATGAAAAGCATGAAGTGTGTACATGCAGCCTACAGTTCACACAAGTTGATTGATTAACACCAAACCACATTAGCCAAATGTATAGTTTGTAGTCCGACATGCAGGTAAATGTGTGGTATTATAGAACATGCAATTACTATGTGTGCATGACATAACTTTGCTGTATATTTATCCAGGTGAATTCTACTCTACCCACTGTTAAAAGTGCTTCATGCTTATCAATGTCCATGTTTGATCAAGAGCACTGTCTTATGACTACTGTTGAGAATACGTGATTCTTACCTCACTTAGGAACAGGACAGAGCGAAGCCGTCGCGATCCCCTGAACTGGCAACGCCACCATTCCCGCTGAAGCCGGTGCCATGCGTTTCATTGCGGAAATGTTGATTGCGTACAGTAGCAGACCAGTATACTAGCCTATTGAAGTTCGCGATCTAAGTTTTGAAATCAGTATCTGTCGCTTATATACCATCAGATCATACATGCTTAATTGTTGATGAATTAATTAAACGGCATCAGCTCGGTTATTGGCTGGAAGTGTCATTTGTAATGTGCTCCAATTTTAACGAACAAACATGCATTCGAGTCCATTGATGAATTGGCCATTGAGCGTGTGGAATATAGGCGTTGCCTACTTACAATTTTAATTATGCTTCGTGCGATCTTTACTCACACAGTGATAAATAGCCGTTTGTTGTGGATGTGTTAATGGGACACTGTACGTCAAACACAAACATCTGTAATTGAGAGACAATATTCTTATTTCACATGTCATTTTCACATCTGTCAAATTGCATGGGAGAAAATCATTGCAAATAATTGTGATAACTTCACAGTGCAATATAGCGTCAAATAATACAATATACCATGATGCATGCAAAAACAAGCTCAGAGATAAAAATACGATAGGCTACAGAACAATCCGTTAGCATTAAAGGCCACTGACAGCTGATACGGTTTTTTTTTTTTTGACAGGTGATACAGCTGTGCAACACGTCATTAGTAATTGACGTCGCTTCAGCTGACGCTTGACTGAGCAAGGACATTCCATTTGCTTAATTCATGTTGCCTCGCTGCTGCGTCCTCGTATGTGATCCTTGGATCCTTTCCTTATGGCCTCCACTGGGTGGAGCTAATGAGCGAGGAAAGGACCTAGGAAAAGATGCAAGCAGTAAAAATATGGGATTGGAATGCAGCCATAGTGGTACTACACCTTGGACACTACTACCAGTCAACATTACATGGCAACAGCGCTCCCTTCAGGTCAACACTTTTATTGACTCCGGGGCTGTAGAGTGCTTTATTGATGCCCGGTGGGCCAAAAAACATCAGATAACCATCCTTTGCCTTGCTCAGCCCCGATCGGTCACTGCCCCGATTGGGCTCAGGTACCATTGTAGAAACCACTGAAGTCCTCTCCATGCACACCTCCCATGAAAATCATACTGAAAAAATCAAATTTCTTTTAGTTGTTTCTCCTGCTTACCCACTAGTCCTGGGTCACACATGGCTGGTCCAGCATAACCCTCACATTAAATGAGGGAGGGATAAATCCATCTGGTCAGTGTGGACTGACCAGAAGAATTTGGAATACGTCCAACAGGCTAAGAGACGTAATTCTCGGCAGGCACGCTCGGCATTATTTTTTACCCGGTTAAATTTTCTGCTGACTTACCGACCGGGGTCCAAATACATTAAACCGGATGCCCTGTCAGGCATCTTGGATCAGTCCGACAGCTCCGCCACTTCAGAGCCTATTGTGCCAGCTGCCCAGATCTTGGCCCCCATATTGTGGGACATGAAGTGGCAGTTCAAAAAGCGTCTAGAACCAGGCCTGGGGGGGGGGGGGTCCTGCCAATTGCCTTTTTGTACCTCCCGATGTGAGGTCTCGAGTACTCCAGTGGGGTCATTCCTCCCAACTCGCTGCGGGGAATACGGTATTCTCATTATCGTCAATAGGTTTTCTCTTGCTCTGGCCAAACTACCATCGGCACTGGAGACCGCCCAGCTGATGGTGGATCACGTCTTCAAGATCCACGGATTGCCCCAGGATGTGGTTTCGGACCGCGGCCCCCAATATGTCACCAAATTTTGGCGCTCCTTTTGCGCACAGTTGGGCGCATCCGTTAGTCTGACCTCCACAGACCTTCATCCGTTAGTCTGACCTCCGGCTTCCATCCACAGACTAACGGACAAACTGAGCATACCAACCAAACTCAGTAATTCAGTCGTTAATGTTCACTTTTTCTTTGTACCAGTGTGAGGCTGGCTGGCCTGCACAGTACCCTAATCACTCCCCTATCACAGTAACACAAGACTATATGTAACTTGAATATCCTGCAGAGATGTAAATGAGAGTTTGTGAGATGCCACTTTTCATTATTTGTAGCCAAATCAACATTTCAGGACATTTCAGGAGACTCAGTGAATCATATGGCCCATATTCCTTACAATACGCTGCATTATATTCTGTTATAAATGACTCTTTAAAACTGAAATTCATGTTCTGCAGTATTTTGTGTCTGAATTTGCATGCAGCATTATGTGTTTTTTTTTTATATTCTAATGACCTGTTTATTGTACCTGCCCCCTTTCTACTAAAAAAATGTGCGTCTATCACGATGAGGGGTGCATTTCTTTTAAATTCCCTGTTCCCTCCTCCTCCAGAATAGGAGTGTACCTGGATCACACGGCAGGAACTCTGTCCTTCTACAGCGTCTCTGACACAATGACCCTCCTGCACAGAGTCCAGACCACATTCACTCAGCCCCTCTATCCTGTGTCAGGGCTCAATGTTGGATGTTCTGTAAAACTGTGTGATCTGGGATGCGAGAGAGGGAAGATCAGCTGTAATCAGAGTGAGAGAAAAACACTGCAGTGAGATAGAGAGGAGAAGTAAATAAAATATTTAAATGAAAGTTGAGGGTCTGATGAGGGGCTCAGTCAGTAAAGACCCTCACCATAAGCACAACTTTACACCTCTACCAGCACTGGGGTCAGAGGAGAACATTTTACACAGTTCTACATCTCTACCAGCACTAGGGTCAGAGGAGAACATTTTACACAGTTCTACACCTCTACCAGCACTGGGGTTAGAGGAACACATTTTACACAGTTCTACACCTCTACCAGCACTGGGGTTAGAGGAACACATTTTACACAGTTCTACACCTCTACCAGCACTGGGGTCAGAGGAACACATTTTACACAGTTCTACACCTCTACCAGCACTGGGGTTAGAGGAACACATTTTACACAGTTCTACACCTCTACCAGCACTGGGGTCAGAGGAACACATTTTATACAGTTCTACACCTCTACCAGCACTGGGGTCAGAGGAGAACATTTTACACAGTTCTACATCTCTACCAGCACTAGGGTCAGAGGAGAACATTTTACACAGTTCTACACCTCTACCAGCACTGGGGTCAGAGGAGCACATTTTACACAGTTCTGAGAGAAGCCAAGAAGTGTGTCGATATCTCTTGTCTTTAGATTGTCCCCAAGTCACTATACAGTATTCCATCTGCAGTTGCTATGGGTCAAAGGGGGAAAGGTCATACATGCGTAAGGGAAAGTTTCTTGCGAAAAAGATTGTGTGAAGTTTGCAGAGAATGTTTATATTTTATATTTTATATTGTAATCATTATTAAAAAATCAAATCAAATTTATGGTTTTAATCTTTGTATTTTTATTTTTTTCAGTTTTTTTTTTATTATCTATTTATTTTCTCCTATACACTGAGTGGTAACATGGTTTATATTATAAACATAGAAATCATATCATGTATTATCTCAGGGAAATAGGCTCATGTAATCACCTTTGTAAACGGGAGAGGTTTCTTATCACTTGTAATATTTTATCTTTATGCTGGAAACACCACATCATATACCTGCAAATCATACTTTCTATTAAAATAACTAAATAACAATTGACTGATTACTTTATAATGAAAGTTTTTTTTGGAATCAATAAAATTTTTAAATGCTTTAAGAACTGTGGCCTGGTGTTTGTTTCTGGGTAGAAAGAGATCCTGATTGGTTAAGGGTATCAAGTAATAACCTTAATCTCACATAAGATAGCCCTGATTTACCTGGGGAAACAGGTGCTGCTGCAGGAGATTCACCTCTGATTGAATACTCCTGCTTTACCTGGGGAAACAGGTGCTGCTGTTTGAGATTCACCTCTGATAGTATACTCCTGATTTACCTGGGGAAACAGGTACTGCTGCATGAGATTCACCTCTGATAGAATACTCCTGCTTTACCTGGAGAAACAGGTACTGCTGTATGAGATTCACCTCTGATAGAATACTCCTGCTTTACCTGGGGAAACAGGTACTGCTGTATGAGATTCACCTCTGATAGAATACTCCTGCTTTACTGGGGAAACAGGTACTGCTGCATGAGATTCACCTCTGATAGAATACTCCTGCTTTACCTGGAGAAACACACACTTGACCAGTCCTATTGATAAAATATTGGAAAGATTAGATTTGAAGAAAAAACATGAGCATGAAACAGAAAATTAAATAATGGTCATTTGTTGCACACAACAAAACCAGCTTTAATGCTTTTCTCCACAAGACAGGAATTAGATAGTGAAATATTCCATATTTATGATTGATAATAACAGTAATAATAAAATCCATAAGTAGGAGTTTGTGAGTGACTGCAGGCTCTGTGCTGGTGCAGTTCCCTCTCTTTGTACTCTGGCTTTACTCCATCACCATACCTCAGGTATGAAACAGGTACGACCAGAGAGATCACATCTTTATCTCACTCTCTGTCAGTGTGAGCAGTAACATTTAACACCATCGGAGAAGTTGGCCTCACACATCTCATATTCCCCATTAATTTTAATAAGATTGCCAATGCTTTGAGCTCCGCACATGTGCAGTAGCCTACAGGTTTACTTTGAGCTCCGCACATGTGCAGTAGCCTACAGGCTTGCTTTGAGCTCCGCACATGTGCAGTAGCCTACAGGCTTGCTTTGAGCTCCGCACATGTGCAGTAGCCTACAGGCTTGCTTTGAGCTCTGCACATGTGCAGTAGCCTACTGGTTTACTTCCTGATGTTTCACAGCTTCGGCAAAGGGCTGTCTAGAGCTGTGAGTCTCTCTGTGCCCCTCCTGAACCTGGTGACTTCCCCAATATCGCTGTGAGTCTCTCTGTGCCCATCCTGAACCTGGTGACTTACCCAGTATCGCTGTGAGTCTCTCTGTGCCCCACCTGAACCTGGTGACTTACCCAGTATCGCTGTGAGTCTCTCTGTGCCCCTCCTGAACCTGGTGACTTACCCAGTATCACTGTCAGTCTCTCTGTGCCCCTCCTGAACCTGGAGACTTACCCAGTATCACTGTCAGTCTCTCTGTGCCCCTCCTGAACCTGGTGACTTACCCAGTATCGCTGTGAGTCTCTCTGTGCCCCTCCTGAACCTGGAGACTTACCCAGCATCACTGTCAGTCTCTCTGTGCCCCTCCTGAACCTGGTGACTTACCCAGTATCGCTGTGAGTCTCTCTGTGCCCCTCCTGAACCTGGTGACTTACCCAGCATCACTGTCAGTCTCTCTGTGCCCCTCCTGAACCTGGTGACTTACTCAGTATTGCTGTCAGTCTCTCTGTGCCCCTCCTGAACCTGGTGACTTACCCAGTATCACTGCCAGTCTCTCTGTGCCCCTCCTGAACCTGGTGACTTACCCAGCATCACTGTCAGTCTATCTGTGCCCCTTCTGGACATGGAGACTTACCCAGTATCACTGTCAGTCCACACGTCTTTTTTGAGGCTGCGAGGAAATGTCTCTCTGAACTGAAATAGCGACTGGAGGACGTCTGCAAGGGGAAACTGGTTAAAATTCCTGAATCAGGTTGTTAAACATTTCAACCCAGAACCAATGGAGTGAAAATAATCAAAATGTTCATGTCCTACTTGAAGTGTGCTCCTAAATATACTCAGCGAAACTCCGGAAGTAAGTGCATCATAAGGGGGTTTTAAGTATACTATATTTAGAGAAAATTTCAGACTTTTTTATCCTGTCCACTCAACAAGCCTACCTAATAGCATGGAAGGGTTTTGATTCAGACACAGCCCCAGTGTACTCAACAAGCCTACCTAATAGTATGGAAGGGTGCTGATTCAGACACAGCCCCAGTGTACTCAATAATCCTACCTAATAGTATGGAAGGGTGCTGATTCAGACACAGCCCCAGTGTACTCAATAAGCCTACCTAATAGTATGGAAGGGTGCTGATTCAGACACAGCCCCAGTGTACTCAATAAGCCTACCTACTAGTATGGAAGGGAGCTGATTCAGACACAGCCCTGGTCTTGGGGTGCACTGAAAGTGAACATTTCACTAATTCTAAAATGCTCTGGACTGCCAGCTAAAATGTTTATGCAAACTGATCGTATACCATTGAACAAAATTGGGGAAGCATTAAAAAATGTTTGTGTGGGTATAAAAGCAATTATCATTATAAACCAATATATTCATTAGAAAACCTGTTTCTTTTGCACACAAACACTTTACCGGATCAGAATGAGGCAGACTGCATACACAGCTGTATATACACAGAAGCGATGCAGGTGAAGTACCTTACTCAAGAGTACAACTGCAGTGTCCTACCTGGGAATCAAACCTTTTCGGTTCTTTATACATTATACTGCACTGCCACCTTACATTCTACATTAACCATGTTTTACCAGGTCAGAGGTTGTTTACCCTGTGACAACAAATAAATGTTTTCCACTGTATATATGACAGAAATGGGAAAGGACAGGAGAGAGAGGTACAATGTGAGAACTACATCTCAACAGGACGAGAGATCCTTTAGTCTTTCAGTGAATTTTACACACACTTTTCCACACCATCACAGAGATGCATGCAAGCACACAGGCACCTTATAGTAAAATATAAATGAGAATCTGTAATATAGAAAGGGCCAGATGAAGCTATGAACAGCAGCACAGCAGTGAGAGATATTGTGTGTTTTATGAGCTGCTGAAAGTCTGCTCTCTCTCTCTCTCGACAATCACTGTTCTGCTCAGCCTGGCATCAGTCCAACACCACTCCTCCTACAGCTGTGGGCAGAACCAGGAAGTCACTCCCACTCTCTCTGTTACGCAGTTTCACAGAAACTAAACTTAACTCTGTCTCTGTCAGTGTGAACAATAAAATATCAGAGGCCAGTATCTTGGTGGGTCTGTTCAGAACCAGGAAATATCTTCTGCTCTTTCTCAAAAAGATTCTGAGAAACTACACTATATTCTGAACAAAAACTAATCTCTGTCAGTTTGAACAGTAAAATGGCTGAGGCTGCAGGTCTACTGGATCAGGACCAGTTAAGCTGTGCGATCTGTCTGGATCTACTGAAGGAACCGGTGACTATTCCCTGTGGACACAGTTACTGTATGGGCTGTATTAAGGGCTACTGGGATCAAGATGATTATACTGGTGTCTACAGCTGTCCCCAGTGCAGACAGATCTTCACTCCAAGGCCTGTTTTAAAGAAAAACACTATGCTGGCTGAAGTGGTGGAGAATGTGAAGAAGACAAGACTCCAAGCTGCTCCTCCTGCTCACTGTTACGCTGGACCTGGAGACGTGGCGTGTGATGTCTGCACTGAGAGAAAGCGCAAATCTGCCAAGTCCTGCCTGGTGTGTCTGGCCTCTTACTGTGAAACTCACCTCCAGCCTCACTATGAATCTCCTCCTCTTAAAAGGCACAAACTGGTCAAAGCCACTGGAAACCTGCAGGAGAAGATCTGCTCTCATCATGACAAAGTTCTGGAGGTTTACTGTCGTACCGATCAGCAGTGTATCTGTTATCTGTGTACAATGGATGAACACAGACGCCATGATACAGTCTCAGCTGCAGCAGGAAGGACTGAGAAACAGGTAAGGACTGAAACTCTTACACATAACACTCTTTTTTTTATAGTGATGACAGATATCATCTTGATTATCACTACAATATATACATAGGCTTATGACCTGTGTTTTATTGAATTTGGTAAATGTATTTATGAATCATGGTAGGCTACTTTTTATGTTGACATGACGCACAAACTGTAGCCTAAGTGCTACAATTATTTTGACTCACCTGCCAGATCGAGTTCATGAAGTTCAGCACTGCCTTTTGGGACAAAACACACAACGTAGCCTAATTTAAAGGTCCCGGCGTAGGCTTAAAGTAGGCTACAGTGCACATTCTTGAGTCGTGTGTTACGCTATTAATTTACCTGTGTAAACACAGCAGCATCTCTTTTATTTTGCTTCATGTCCTTCTGCCATTTATTAACACATTACATTACATTATAGGCATTTAGCAGACGCTCTTATCCAGAGCGACTTACACAGCATTTCTTTTGCATTTTTTTTTTTTTTTTTTTTTTTTTTCCAACACCTGTTGGATAGGAGCAACTATGGCACTTAAAGGCTGGACTGATAGTTGAATGGTGACTGTTGCATACTGTTGATTTTGAGGTAGCCTACATTAGTATTCCTCCGTATAGGAGCCTGTAAATTAACTGTAAATGCATGTAAATACTGCAACATGATACTGTACGGTGCCTCTTAGCTACTGCAGTTTCCACAAAAGAAAATGTTCTCAGTAGGTTAATTCTGTTTTCTGTGTGTTTTCATTACAATATTATGACAAGTTGTATGTAAAAATGAAATATTTGTAATTATGTTTCAATATGAAATTTGCCCTGGCTCGTCAGAAAAAATGCATGAGATGAAAAGGAAACAATTGCTCGTCAGGAATAAAAGGTTCCTGACCCCTGCCTTAGAGTATATAATACTGTATGGAGAGACAGCGAGGCTGTGGGAGTGACCTAGCTGGAGCAGCTAGTTCACTCCCACTCACACAGTTTAGAAGCTTTACCTATAAGACTAGGACACTTTACACCCTGACATTCTGTACAACGAACATGTCATAGTGTTTAGTTTTATTTGGAATATGAAAATGTAGTTGAAACATTTTACATTGTAATTTAATAAGAAAAATAATCTATCCATAGCAGCAGCTGGGGGCGTCACAGTGTAAATTCCAACAGAGAATCCAGGAGAGAGAAAAGGAGCTGCAGGATCTGAGACAGGCTGTGCAGTCACTCAAGGTGGGTACTGACCAGAGGAGAAGACAACAGCTGGCTGCTGGAAGAGCCATTTCAGGGCTCAGTCAGGGCTCTCCTCCAGTCAGCCAGTGAGGAGCCCAGTGTTGGGCCACTTTCAAGCTCTGTGAGGGCTAGTTAAAATGTACTGCCCTCCTTTCTCTGTGTCTCCTAACAGCACTCTGCAGAGGCAGCAATGGAGGACAGTGAGAGGATCTGCACTGAGATGATCCGCTCCATTCAAAGATGGCGCTCTGAGTTGAAACAGCTGATTGAAGATCAGGAAAAGGCTGAAGTGAGTCGGGCTGTCGGACTCCTGGAGCGACTGGAGCAGGAGATTGCTGAGCTGAGGAGGAGAGACGCTGAGTTGGAGCAGCTTTCACACACAGAGGATCACATCCATTTCCTCCAGGTAACATCACTGGCTCTCTGACGGTCTGCACTGTGTACATTGTACATACATGTAGGCATGTTCCAAAAATCTTCTCCTGGAATCTCTACAGGAATCTGAATTTAGACTGTTCTCTGTCTGTCTGTCTGTCTGTCTGTCTGTAGAGCTGTCAGTCTCTCTGTGCCCCTCCTGGACCTGGAGACTTATCCAGCATTACTATCAGTCCACACGTCTCTTTTGAGGCTGTGAGGAAATCTGTCTCTGAACTGAAAGAGCGACTGGAGGACGTCTGCAAGGTGGAACTGCTGAAGATTTCTCAATCAGGTTATTAAAGTAAAATCCTTTTTTTTCCGTTTTTATTCTACCAAAAATCAATGATCAGATACAGTGGAGTGAATAGAATTGTAAGTTACAGTTAAAACCCTTCCAGGTGTAAACATTTTCTCAACAAAAAAACGTTTTCAACATAAAAATAATTTTAAAATGCCAAGTTACTCATGCATAGCCTAGCACTGTCTGTATGTAATTAATTCCAACTTGCCTGCTTTTAAAAGTATTTCAATTTTTCAATTTTTTTATTTTCCAAAACCACACAAGCCAACAGGCACACATTAATTCTAGCTCAAAGAAAGACATAGGTGTAGCAGCTACCTCTGGGACGTACTTACATAATTCACCTCATAATACTTTCATGGCTACGTCATAGGCTGTGACTTCTATGACGTGTGCTTTGGGGTTAAACGAGGTATATAAATAAAGATGGCTGCTTCGTTTGAGTAGTTGAATCTGCAAAGAAGTCTCACGGTCTCGTTACTTCCTACATTGGTGACCCCGACGTTTTTGGACGATTCCAAAGATTATTTTCGAACTCACGCATCATGGAAGGGGCAAATGCGGTTTCCCGTAAATTACGGAGTTTTGGGAACGACAATCTGCGGCTTGGTTCGCCCAAACAGAGGCACAGTTTGCACTTCGGAGAATCACAGAGGACAGCACGAAATATGATTATGTTGAGCCCTCAGCATTCTCGAAGACCCGCCAGAAGCAGATAAATATGTGACTTTAAAATCCTATCTCCTTGACACGTTCGGTTTGACTGAATCCGAACGCGCTCGTCAGCTGCTCTCCCTGCCTGGCCTGGGTGATTCAAAGCCCTCAGAGTTGATGGATCATATGTTGACTCCCCTGGGATGGCATAAACCTTGTTTTCTTTTCACGGAGCTGTTCATGCAACAACTTCCTACGCACGTGAGGTCTGCCCTGGCTAACACGCCCATTAAGGACTTCCGGGAGTTATCCAGAGAAGCTGACAAATTTTTTCCGCTGGCAGACAGCGCTGCACGGCCGTCCTAGGTCCCGCCCACATTGACTCTCGCGGTGGCTATTACCAGCACTACAATGGCAGCCCGACAGCAGGAGCTGTGCTTTTACCACGCACAGTATGGCACCAAAGCTAGAAAGTGCCGTCCCCCTTGTACCTTCAAGGCGTCGGGAAACGCCAGGGCCAGCGCTCACTAGCTGCCATGAGCGTTGGCCGTACAGGGAGCCTGTTATTTCTTACTGACACGGACTCTGGGCGGCGTTTCCTCTGTGACAGCCTGTGCTCAGGTGAGTGTTCTGCCTGCGGCAACCTTGGACATACAGAATGATGCACATGGCCCCGCCCTACAAGCCGCCAACGGCAGTTCCATCCGCACCTTTGGAAAACGGAGCGTGGTGCTGTGTTTCGGAGGACAATGATTCGTTTGGAATTTTGTCACAGCTAAGGTGTCCACCCCCCTCCTGGGCGCAGATTTTCTCTGCGCCAATAGCTTGTTAGTGGATGGTAAACAGATTGACCAAATATGCTCTCTGCGCCAAGGGGTTAAAAACCGACGACTCATCAACGCTGAAACTTTCAGTTCGCTTCCGTGCTCGCTTAGCAGTTCTGGCACGTCGAAGCTGTCTTGCGCGGTTTCACCTGCTTCGCGCCAAGTTCCCAAGCCTCACTGAGCCCACCTTTTCAGCTGGCTTCGCTAAGCACGGTGTGGAACACCACATCCCGACTACTGGCCCGCCTGTCCATGCCCGCGCTCGACGCCTCGACCCGGGGAAACTCACTGTGGCCCAGGCGGAGTTCCGCGCCATGGAGCGCCTCGGCATCATTTGTCGGTCAGACAGTCCCTCGCCTCTCCACATCGTGCCGAAGCCCGGCGGCGGTTGGCGCCACTGTGGAGATTATAGGCATCTCAATGACACCACGATCCCCGACCGATACTCGATTCCTCACATCCAAGATTTTTCTGCCTGCCTGGCCGGGAAAGTCATGTTCTCCAAGTTGTACGCTTTATTAAAGTGTACTTTTATTTCACTTTGTTAAAATGTTTTTCAGTACACTTACAAATAGTGTACTTTATTGTAAGTATATTTAAGTTGTACTCAAGTGTACTTCCAAAAAAGTATACTAAATCTGAAATACTTTTAGTGGTAATTTATTGTACTAGTACGAGATAACACACTATTATTAAGCTTTATAAAAACAAAACCTCCACTTTATTGTAAGCATATTTCAAGTTTTAATGTAGTGTACTGCAAAAAAGTACAAACCGCAATTCCAAAAAAGTTGGGACAGTGTGTAAAATGCACATAAAAGCAGAAAGCATTGATTTCTAAATTCTCTTTTACATATACTGTATTTAATTTAAAACAGTACAAAGAAAATATATTTAAAGTTTTACCATATCAACTTTATTTAATAGATGAAGCTGTAAATTACACTGGAATAGTATGAAACCCTATGGTTGGCTAAATGGCTGTAAGTCATCAAGGGTCTGATGTATCAAACAAGCCTCAAACCATCACTCTGCTGCCAGATATGCAGAAGATATGGATGGATCACTTTAAGGGTTGTATCTCCAGACTCATTTTTCTATTGAACTTTATGGAAAAATATGTCAGGAGAAACAACCCTTCAAGTAATCCATCTACTGCATATCAGGCAGCAGTGATGGTTTGAGGCTTGTTTGATACTGCAGACCCTTGATGAATTATAGCCATTTAGCCAACCATGGGTTCCATTCTATTCATGTGTAATTTACAGCTTAATCTAGTCCCACTCCCCAATTCCAAAAGAGATCCATTCAAATGCAGAGAGGTTATAGTATCGCTTGAGATTCATGCTGTAGGCCTATAAGGTGTGTGTGTGTGTGTGTGTATGTATGTATGTGGGTGTGGGTGTGCATGTATATGCATGTGTGTATATCCGTGTGTATGTATATGTATGTGGGTGTGTGTGTGTGTATGTGTGTGTATATGTATGTGTGTTATGGTATTGCTTGTAAGAGTACCTGATAATAATGAAATACGATTTTTATATTCTTTTATACCCAGTCATGAGAGCATCACATGTTTACTGGAATGTTCCAAACTGGAATGTTTTTGAACTTCCCAGTCTTTTTTTTTGCCCCTGTCTTTTTTTGGAACGTGTTGCAGGCATCAAATTCGGAATTAGCGTATATTTACAAAAATCAATAAAGTTCATGAGGTAAAACATTAAATATCTTTTGTACTGTTTTCAGTACATTAAGTACTGTTTTCAATCAAATATATGTAAAATATAATTTACAAATCACTTATTTTTTTAAGTGCATTTTAAAAGCAGTGTTCCAACGTTTTGAATGAATGGTGAAATTGCAAGTTATTGGCAAGGGCTATGTGCTTGTGTTGCGTAGTAGGCTAAATGTAATCGTTATTACAGTTATAGCTCTATTACTGTAGCCTATGAGTTATGGTATCTCTCTCTCTCCCTCTATATGTATCTTTCTGTTTGTCTGTTTCTCTCACTCTGTCCCTGCAGTGAAAGAAGTCCACACTGTAGAGCCCAGGACCAGAGAGGATTTCTTACAGTGTGAGTGCTCGCTCTGATACTCTCAGCTGATACACACACAGAAATACGCATGTACACACACACACAATGATCAGCCAGATTATCATTACATTTTTGGGTGAGAGGTGGGGAAGGGTAAATCCAGTTTTATTGAGGAAAATATGTCCTGGGATGTTGCCTGCATTCCCGTCATATGATAAAAATATCCACGCAAACAAAAAATACAGACTAGGCTAACGTCACAATCAAAGTCCGTTGTTGCACAAATCAATTGCATGCAGTGTTCATACATCAACCAATACAATTGCTTCAATGATGTGTTCATGTTGAGCCGTTAAAGTTAGCTCAGCTCGCTATCATTAGCCCTGTAGCCTATATTGCGAACATGCTTCTGCAAAAATGTCAAAAGAATCAGAGCATAAAAAAGTTCAGCCAAACAAAACTCAACATTAATATTACATCCCCGTCGTCCACACTGTTGGGGTTTGAAAATGCGCCCCAAGTTTATTTAGGATAGGCTATGAATGACATCTTCAGTCTTCACAACTGCAGGGCGCGCTAATAATTTACCAGTAACATTAGCCTAGAGGCTAAATCATGTTGGTGAATGTGAAGGAATGCACATGAGAGATTTCAGTTTTAGATTTTTAACACATTTGCAAATATTTCTAAAAACATGTATTCACTTTGTCATTATGGGTTATTGAGTGTAGGTTGATGGCCAAATGTAAATTTTATCAATTTAAAATTAAATCTACAACACAATAAAGTGTGCAAAAAGTGAAGGGGTGTGAATACTTTCGAACATTATTTTGGCCCCCGCACTTTTGAAATGATTCCACATTTAATTTTTTGTGAACAAATATTGTATTCACCCCCCGATACAATAATTCTACACACACACATGTACATACACACACACATAAAGACACACTCACACGTACACACACACACACACAGACACACGCACACTCACAAACACACATGCATATGTAGACACACAATGTAAATTTACAAATGTATTATATATATATTTTTTTTTTAAAGGGGCAGCACACAGTAATCAACATATCCGCAAAAGCATCAATGGGTACAATGCCAGAATTAGCGCAAGAGCTAGTTTTCATCTGTATATGGAGATCATGCTGTATAGTATGTATGGAGAAAATAATGAATTATATAGACAGACCTTAGATGGACCTGTCCTCATATTAAATCTTAATCTTCTCCTCCATCAGATTCCTGTCGGCTCACACTGGACCCCAACACTGCGAATCAACACCTCCGTCTGTCTGAGGGGAACAGAGAGATGACCCGTGTGGGAGAGATCCAGCCATATCCTGATCATCCAGAGAGATTTGACCGCTGCCCCCAAGTGCTGTGCAGAGAGGGTCTGTCTGGATGCTGTTACTGGGAGACTGACAGGAGTGAGGATACTGGGTCTTCTATAGCAGTCTCATATAAAGACATGAGCAGGAAAGGGCGGGGTAATGACCGTATTCTGGGACATAATAACAAGTCCTGGAGTTTGTTCTGCTCTCCCTCCAGATACTCTTTCTATGACAATAATAAGAGCACTGAAATCCCTGTTCCCTCCTCCTCCAGAATAGGAGTGTACCTGGATCAAACGGCAGGAACTCTGTCCTTCTACAGCGTCTCTGACACAATGACCCTCCTGCACAGAGTCCAGACCACATTCACTCAGCCCCTCTATCTTGGGTCAGGGCTCAATGTTGGATCTTCTGTAAAACTGTGTGATCTGGGATGAGAGAGAGGAAAGATCCGCTGTAATCAGAGTGAGAGAAAAACACTCACAGTGAGATAGAGAGGAGAAATAAATAAAATATTTAAATGAAAGTTGAGGGTCTGATGAGGGGCTCAGTCAGTAAAGACCCTCACCATGAGCACAACTTTACACCTCTACCCCCTACTGGGGTCAGAGGAGCACATTTTACACAGTTCTACACCTCTACCCCCTACTGGGGTCAGAGGAGCACATTTTACACAGTTCTACACCTCTACCAGCACTGGGGTCAGAGGAGCACATTTTACACAGTTCTACACCTCTACCCCCTACTGGGGTCAGAGGAGCACATTTTACAAAGTTCTACACCTCTACCAGCACTGGTGTTAGAGGAGCACATTTTACACAGTTCTACACCTCTACCAGCACTGGGGTCAGAGGAGCACATTTTACACAGTTCTACACCTCTACCAGCACTGGTGTTAGAGGAGCAGATTTTACACAGTTCTACACCTCTACCAGCACTGGGGTCAGAGGAGCACATTTTACACAGTTCTACACCTCTACCAGCACTGGGGTCAGAGGAGCACATTTTCCACAGTTCTACACCTCTACCAGCACTGGGGTCAGAGGAGCACATTTTACACAGTTCTACACCTCTACCAGCACTGGGGTCAGAGGAGCACATTTTACACAGTTCTACACCTCTACCAGCACTGGGGTCAGAGGAGCACATTTTACACAGTTCTACACTTCTATCAGCACTGGGGTCAGAGGAGCACATTTTACACAGTTCTACACCTCTACCAGCACTGGGGTCAGAGGAGCACATTTTACACAGTTCTACACCTCTACCAGCACTGGGGTCAGAGGAGCACATTTTACACAGTTCTACACCTCTACCAGCACTGGGGTCAGAGAAACACATTTTACACAGTTCTACACCTCTACCAGCACTGGGGTCAGAGGAGCACATTTTATACAGTTCTACACCTCTACCAGCACTGGGGTCAGAGGAGCACATTTTACATAGTTCTACACCTCTACCAGCACTGGGGTCAGAGGACCACATTTTACACAGTTCTACACCTCTACCAGCACTGGGGTCGGAGGAGCACATTTTACACAGTTCTACACCTCTACCAGCCACTGGGATCAGAGGAGCACATTTTACACAGTTCTACACCTCTACCAGCACTGGGGTCAAAGGAACACATTTTACACAGTTCTACACCTCTACCAGCACTGTGGTCAGAGGACCACATTTTACACAGTTCTACACCTCTACTAGCACTGGGGTCAGAGGAGCACATTTTACACAGTTCTACACCTCTACCAGCACTGGGGTCAGAGGAGCACATTTTACACAGTTCTACACCTCTACCAGCACTGGGGTCAGAGGAGCACATTTTACACAGTTCTACACCTCTACCACCACTGGGGTCAGAGGACCACATTTTACACAGTTCTACACCTCTACCAGCACTGGGGTCAGAGGAGCACATTTTACACAGTTCTACACCTCTACCAGCACTGGGGTCAGAGGAGCAAATTTTACACAGTTCTACATCTATACCAGCACTGCGGTCAGAGGAGCACATTTTACACAGTTCTACACCTCTACCAGCACTGGGGTCAGAGGAGCACATTTTACACAGTTCTACACCTCTACCAGCACTGGGGTCAGAGGAACACATTTTACACAGTTCTACACCTCTACCAGCACTGGGGTCAGAGGACCACATTTTACATAGTTCTACACCTCTACCAGCCACTGGGGTCAGAGGAGCACATTTTACACAGTTCTACACCTCTACCAGCACTGGGGTCAGAGGACCACATTTTACATAGTTCTACACCTCTACCAGCCACTGGGGTCAGAGGAGCACATTTTACACAGTTCTACACCTCTACCAGCACTGGGGTCAGATGAACACATTTTACACAGTTCTACACCTCTACCAGCACTGGGGTCAGAGGAGCACATTTTACACAGTTCTACACCTCTACCAGCACTGGGGTCAGAGGAGCACATTTTACACAGTTCTACACCTCTACCAGCACTGGGGTCAGAGGAGCACATTTTACACAGTTCTGAGAGAAGTCAATGAATGTGTCGAGGTCTCTTCTCTTTAGATTGTCCCTAAATCACTATACAGTATTCCATCTGCAGTTGCTATGGGTCAAAGGGGGAAAGGTCATACATGCGTAATGGATCGTTTCTTGCGTAAAAGATTGTGTGAAGTTTGCAGAGAATGTTTATATTTTATATTTTATGTTTTATATTGTAATAATTATAAAAAAATCGAATCAAATTTATGGTTTTAATCTTTGTATTTTTATTTTTTTCAGTTTTTTTTTTGATTATCTATTTATTTTCTCCCATACACTGAGTGGTAAAATAGTTTATATTATAAACATATAAATCATATCATGTGTTATCTCAGGGAAATAGTCTCATGTAATCACCATTGTAAACGGGAGAGGTTTCTTATCACTATTTTATTTTTATGCTGGAAACACCACATCATATACCTGCAAATCATACTTTCTATTGAAAATAACTAAATAACAATTGACTGATCACTTTATAATTAAAGTTTTTTTTTTAATCAATAAAATTTGAAAATGCTTTAAGAACTGTGGCCTGGTGTTTGTTTCTGGGTAGAAAGAGATCCTAATCACTCCCCTATCACAGGAACACAAGACTATATGTAACTTGAATATCCTGCAGAGATGTAAATGAGAGTTTGTGAGATGCCACTTTTCATTATTTGTAGCCAAATCAACATTTCAGGACATTTCAGGAGACTCAGTTAATCATATGGCTAATATTCCTTACAATACGTTGCATTATATTCTGTTATAAATAAATCTTTAAAACTGAAATTCATGTTCTGCAGTAATTTGTGTCTGAATTTGCATGCTGCATTATATTCCAAAATGGCTTTTAAAAATTTTAATTCACGATTTACCTTTGCAGTAAATCGTGTCTGAATGACAGATTTGTGGAGAAAGTCACCTAATTTAAAGGATTCCCAGTGATGAAGCTTAAAGCGCCTAAATTGAACATTCCCTCTGTGAGAATGGCGCCTGTCTGTTGCCCTTTTTCACATTAATGACACCAAATAAGTCACATGACCAGCACCTGAGACTGTTTCTGCCCTTAAAGAACTTCGTTAGACTTTATTTGAATCTTTATCATGTAAGAATGCTTAATTAGGGATTCAGACTTAAGTCATGCGCTTAAGTACCTTTCCTGTTAGGATTTTACACGGGATGAGATCCGTCGTATTCTAACTTGCACTACACGGGTGCGTTTCTAAAAATGTGGGTTTTATTGATATTCTAATGACCTGTTTATTGTACCTGCCCCCTGGGCAGCCAGCTTTCTACAAAAAAAATGTCCGTGGGGCTATACATTTTCAACGCGTCAGTGACATTGCCTTTAATAGCCTACCTTTGTACATCGTAGTTGCTCTTGCGTGATGGTAAGGCAGTGAACGTGTTAATCCATCACATTGATAAAATGATCATAGCTCCTATTGATGACTTGGATATACCCATCACACAATCTAGTTAGTTAAACGCAACAACAGGGACAAAATCCAAGCGTGTAGATGGGAGAGGCAAGCGCAAAAAATGAGGCGAGAGAGCACAAATGGTAGATTTGTAAATTGTTCGAGGCAATTCGTAGTTAAAAATATTTAGATTGACAATATATGAATGTTTTGAAAGCACAAGGTTTTAATCTACATGTTCGAGTTTTACAGTTACAGGGACAAATCATTATGTTACAAGTTGCAAATCTTTGTTTTGCAGATACAACTCTGTAATCCACAAGTGTGAATCACAATTGCAACAACTCAAAACATGTATATGCTAAAATCTTCTTACATACGCATACAGTATTTAAGCCCTTAATTTACCTTCATAGTGCTGTTTAATGTGCACTGTTGAGTATGCAAAACTTACTGTGGAAGTGTCGGAAATGTCCCAGCCATGTCACATGTTGTTATTGAAAGAAAACGTCAGCGAAGCTGCGCCTCATTTTAAAAATCCAAGCTGCTGGTCATATTGATTCGATCAAAATGTTCTTGTCCTACTTGAAGTGTGCTCCCAAATATACTCAGCGAAACTCCGGAAGTAAGTGCATCATAAGGGGGTTTTAAGTATACTATATTTAGAGAAAATTTCAGACTTTTTTTATCCTGTCCACTCAACAAGCCTACCTAATAGTATGGAAGGGTGCTGATTCAGACACAGCCCCAGTGTACTCAATAATCCTACCTAATAGTATGGAAGGGTGCTGATTCAGACACAGCCCCAGTGTACTCAATAATCCTACCTAATAGTATGGAAGGGTGCTGATTCAGACACAGCCCCAGTGTACTCAATAAGCCTACCTAATAGTATGGAAGGGAGCTGATGCAGGCACAGCCCTGGTCTTGGGGTGCACTGAAAGTGAACATTTCACTAATTCTAAGATGCTCTGGACTGCCAGCTAAAATGTTCATGCAAACTGATCGTATACCATTGAACAAAATTGGGGAAGCATTAAAAAATGTTTGTGTCGGTATGAAAGCAATTATCATTATAAACCAATATATTCATTCCAAAACCTGTTTCTTTTGCACACAAACACTTTACCGGATCAGAATGAGGGAGACTGAATACACAGCTGGATATACACTGAAGCGATGCAGGTGAAGTACCTTAATCAAGAGTACAACTGCAGTGTCCTACCTGGGAATCAAACCTTTTCAGTTCCTTATACATTATACTGCACTGCCACCCTACATTCTACATTAACCATGTTTGAGCAGGTCAGAGGTTGTTTAATAAATGTTTTCCAGTGTATATATGACAGAAATCGGAAAGGACAGGAGAGAGAGGTACAATGTGAGAACTACATCTCAACAGGAAGAGAGATCCTTTAGTCTTTCAGTGAATTTTACTCATACTTTTCCACACCATCACAGAGATGTATGGAAGCACACAGGCACCTTATAGTAAAATATAAATGAGAATCTGTAATATAGAAAGGGCCAGATGAAGCTGTGAACAGCAGCACAGCAGTGAGTGTGTGTTTTATGAGCTGCTGAAATTCTGCTCTCTCCCTCTACACTCACTGCTCTGCTCAACCTGGCTTCAGTCCAAAACCACTCCTCCTGCAGCTGTGGGCAGAACCAGGAAGTCACTCCCACTCTCTCTGTTACGCAGTTTCACAGAAAATAAACTTAACTCTGTCTCTGTCAGTGTGAGCAGTAAAATAGCAGCGGCCAGTATCTTGGTGGGTCTGTTCAGAACCAGGAAATATCTTCTGCTCTTTCACACAGATTGAGAAAACCTATAGTACATTCTGAACTAATACTAATCTCTGTGACTTTGAGCATTAAAATGGCTGAGGCTGCAGGTCTTCTGGATCAGGACCAGTTCAGCTGTGCAATCTGTTTGGATCTACTGAAGGACCCGGTGACTATTCCCTGCGGACACAGTTACTGTATGGGCTGTATTAAGGGCTGCTGGGATAAGGATGATCATACTGGTGTTTACAGCTGTCCTCAGTGTAGAGATACCTTTACCCCAAGACCTGTTTTAAGAAAAAACACCATGCTGGCTGAAGTGGTGGAGAAACTGAAGAAGACAGGACTCCAAGCTGCTCCTCCTGCTCACTGTTACGCTGGACCTGGAGATGTGACGTGTGATGTCTGCACTGAGAGAAAGTGCAAAGCCGTCAAGTCCTGTTTGGTGTGTCTGGCCTCTTACTGTGAAACTCACCTTCAGCCTCACTATGAATCTCTTGCCTTTAAGAAGCACAAACTGATCAAAGCCACTGAAAACCTGCAGGAGAAGATCTGCTCTCATCATGACAAAATGCTGGAGATTTACTGTCGTAGCGATCAGCAGTGTATCTGCTGTCTGTGTACAACTGAGGATAACAAAGGCCATGATACAGTCTCAATTGCAACAGAAATGACAGAGAAACAGGTAATTACTGGAGCTCTTAACTGGCAGTTCTGATACTGGATATAATACTGGAGAGAAACAGTTTAGAATTTAACTGATTGAAAACTTTTGAAAACACACATTTTGTATTGAAAGAGTTTTCCAAATTCACAATTCAGTATAAGTATCAGTTACTGTAAAAAAAAAACATTAGATTTTTAATTTAAGGTGAAATAGGAACAATGGGCATGCCATGTTTCAGAAAGAACAGACACGTATGTTACACAGTATACAATCTGAATGTTATATGAAATGTATTTTACATGTAATACTGTCCTGATCATGGTGAGACATGTCTCAGAGCCTGTAGCACAGCTGACTATCAGCCCACATGTGATTCCCCCGTGTGAACAGGGGTCTGACCCCCACCAGGACATTTTCTCAGCAGGGGTCCCTTCTACCCGCTCTGTTTTCTACCTGTCTGATTAAAGCAAGGAATACAAAAGTAGACTGAGATTGTTCTGTTCTCCTATAAAAAAAAACCTGATCAAGATTTAGCTCTCTCTAACATATAGCATGATGGGGAAGTCTAAATATTTGTGTGTCTAAAAAGGTGTTAAATCTGCATGATTTTTACAGTGGTTTCATGGGCCATTTCTTCTACTTAGCTCTGTAAAAATAAAATCTAATCATAAAAAGGTACATTTTATTAGATTTGAGCATTTGAAATACTGAATCCACTTGTTGAGTGATTTTTAGGTCTGATATCCACAGTGATAAGAACAGAAAGTGAACCCAAGTCAGCTCTCTGTGACAGCTCTGTTCACACCCCTCACCCCCCTATTCACTCCCTGAATAACAATCAACACGGCTGGAGCAGCTAGTTCACTCACACAGTTTAGAAGCTTTACCTGTAAGGTCAGGACACTTCTACACACTGACCTGCGGGATTTCATATGGATGAGTGCTTAGGTCATGTCCGTAGTTTATAATCACTTTTTATTATTTAACAAATGTGAACACAATGCACAGTAATACAATTGGGTAAATAATCTATCCACAGAAGCTGCTGGGGGCGACACAGACTGAATTCCAGCAGAGAATCCAGGAGAGAGAGAAGGAGCTGCAGGATCTGAGACAGGCTGTGCAGTCACTCAAGGTGGGTACTGACCAGAGGAGAAGACAACAGCTGGCTGCTGGAAGAGCCATTTCAGGGCTCAGTCAGGGCTCTCCTCCAGTCAGCCAGTGAGGAGCCCAGTGTTGGGCCACTTGCCAGCCCTGTGGGGCTCAATCCCACTGAGCCACACTGTGGGGAACAGGCTGTCTGGAGTCCCAGTAAGAGCTCAGTGAAAGGCCTAGTTAAAATGTACAGCCCTCCTCTCTCTGTGTCTCCTAACAGCGCTCTGCACAGGCAGCAGTGGAGGACAGTGAGAGGATCTTTACTGAGTTGATCCGCTCCATTGAGAGAAGGTGCTCTGAGGTGAAAGAGCTGATCAGAGATCAGGAGAAGGCTGAAGTGAGTCGGGCTGAAGGACTCCTGGAGCGACTGGAGCAGGAGATTGCTGAGCTGAGGAGGAGAGAGGCTGAGCTGGAGCAGCTTTCACACACAGAGGATCACATCCATTTCCTCCAGGTAACATCACTGGCTCTCTGACGGTCTGCACTGTGTACATTGTACATACATGGGTAGGCATGTGCCAAAGATCTTCTCCTGGAATCTCTACAGGAATCTGAATTGAGACTGTTCTCTGTCTGTCTGTCTGTCTGTCTGTCTGTCTGTCTGCAGAGCTGTCAGTCTCTCTGTGCCCCTTCTGGACCTGGAGACTTACCCAGCATCACTGTCAGTCCACACGTCTCTTTTGAGGCTGTGAGGAAATCTGTCTCTGAACTGAAAGAGCGACTGGAGGACGTCTGCAAGGTGGAACTGCTCAAAATTTCTCAATCAGGTTATTCAAAACTTTAAGGAGTAAAATCCTTTTTTTCCGTTTTTATTCTAATAAAAATCAATGATCAGATACAGTGGCGTGAATATAATATAATTGTACATTACAGTGTAAATACTAAATATTTAAAACCCTTCTCGGTGTAAAAATTTTCTCAACAAAAAAAACGTTTTTCAACATAAAAATAATTTTGAAAATGCCAAGTCACTCATGCATAGCCTACAAAGCACTGTCTGTATGTAATTAATTCCAACTTGCCTGCTTTTAAAAGTATTTAAATTTTTCTATTTTTTTATTTTCCAAAACCTCACAAGCCAACAGGCACACATGAATTCTAGCTCAAAGAAAGACATAGGCGTGGATTCTGTTCTTTATCAAGAACTACAAATAAATTAAAGCATTTTCAGTTATTTATAGGCATGACGGTACTTTAAAGAGTTGTATACATGGTAGACATAGCCTAGTTACCAACCTGCAGAGCACATACAGTATAACAGAAAACTAACAGCTAACAGAAAATGATGCGTTTGCAAGGTAGCTAACAGTAGGCTAGTTTAAGCAACGTCACCCAGGTGGAAAAGTAGTAAACATTAGTGTTATAAAAATATCATTTAAGTATACAAAATTTATTTGAAGTATGCTTTTCCTTTTTGTACTTAATTTGAAGTATATTTAAGGTGTACTTAAAAAAAAAAAGTGCACTTCAAAATAGTTGCCATTAAGTAGAACTTTAATGTACTAAAAATAAGTACTAATAGTACTAATTCTACAACACTTGTAGTAGTACACTGCTCAAAGAAATTAAGGGAACACTTAATCAACACAGTATAACACCAAGTCAATTAAACTTCTGGGATATCGATCTGTCCAGTTAGGAAGCGTAAAAGATTGTGAATCAATTTCAGCTGTTTTGGTGCAAATGAAAGTGACAACAGTGGACAGGAGAGGCAACAGCAAGACAACCCCCAAAAAGTAAATGGTTTTGCAGGTGGTGGCCACAGACCATTTCTCCTTATCCTTCTTGACTGATTTTTCTCTAGTTTTGCATTTTGCTAGTGCCCTTGTCACTACTGGTAGCATGAGGCGGTACCTGCAGCCCATTCAGGTTGCACAGGTAGTCCAGCTCCTCCAGGATGGCACATCCATACATGCCGTCACAAGAAGGTTTGCTGTGTCTCCCAGCACAGTCTCAAGAGTGTGGAGGAGATACCGGGAGATGGACCATTACACAAGGAGAGCTGGACAGGGCCGTAGAAGGGCAACAACCCAGTGGCAGGACCGGTATCTGCTCCTTTGTGCGAGGAGGAACAGGAGAAGCACTGCCAGAGCCCTACAAAATTACCTCCAGCGGGCTACTCGTGTGCAAGCTTCTGACCAAACTCCATGAGGGTGGCATGAGGGCCCGACGTCCTGTAGTGGGACCTGTGCTCACAGCCCAGCACCGTGCAGCTCGATTGGCATTTGCCAGAGAACACCAGAATTGACAGGTTTGCCATTGGCGCCCCGTTCTCTTCACAGATGAGAACAGGTTCACACTGTGCACATGTGACAGACGTGAAAGAGTCTGGAGACGCTGTGGCGAATGTTATGCTGCCTGCAACATCATCCAGCATGACCGGTTTGGATTAATTTACTTGGTGTTATACTGTGATGATTAAGTGTTCTCTTAATTTTTTTGAGCAGTGTATTTAGGTATACTTTTAAAAAGTATACTTTGTTGTAAGTGTATTATAAGCTGTATTTTAGTGTACTTTATAAAAGTGTACTAAATAGGAAATACTTATAGTAGTCATTTATTGTACTTTTGTTTCTCCAGACTAATTTTTCTATTGAACTTTATGGAAAGATATGTCAGGAGAAACAACCCTTCAAGTGATCCATCCATATCTACTGCATATCAGGCAGCAGTGATGGTTTGAGGCTTGTTTGATACTGCAGACCCTTGATGACTTACAGCCATTTAGCCAACCATGGGTTCCATTCTATTCATGTGTAATTTACAGCTTAATCTAGTCCCACTCCCCAATTCCCAAAGAGATCCATTCAAATGCAGATAGGTTATGGTATCGCTTGTAAGAGTACCTGATAATAATGAAATAAGATATCAAGAGTTTTTTATATCCTTTTCTACCCAGTCATGAGAGCATCACGTGTTTACTGGAATGTTCCAAACAGGTGTTTTTGAACTTCCCAGTCTTTTTTTTGCCCCTGTCCTACCTTTTTTGGAACGTGTTGCAGGCATCAAATTCGCAATTAGCGTATATTTACAAAAATCAATAAAGTTCATGAGGTAAAACATTAAATATCTTTTGTACTGTTTTCAGTACATTACGTACGGTTTTCAATCAAATACATGTAAAATATAATTTACAAATCACTTATTTTCTGCTTTTATGTGCATTTTACATACTGTTCCAACTTTTTTGACTGAATGGTGAAATTGCAAGTTATTGGCAAGGGCTATGTGCTTGTGTTGCGTAGTAGGCTAAATGTAATCGTTATTACAGTTATAGCTCTATTACTGTAGCCTATGAGTTATGGTATCTCTCTCTCTCCCTCTATATGTATCTTTCTGTTTGTCTGTTTCTCTCACTCTGTCCCTGCAGTGAAAGAAGTTCATACTGTAGAGCCCAGGACCAGAGAGGATTTCTTACAGTGTGAGTGCTCACTCTGATACTCTCAGCTGAGACACACACAGAAATACGCACGTACACACACACACACAATGATCAGCCAGGTTATCATTCAATTTTTGGGTGGGAGGTGGGGAAGGGTAAATCCAGTTTTATTCAGGAAAATATATCCTGGGATTTTATAAGCTAAAACATTAAAACAAGTGTGTGACAATCTGAATGGCAACACGTACATATTTAGTATCTCTGGAGAGACACACTTTTTATTATTAACCATTACTTACACAGGATAGGTTGACTGAGCACCACGGGTGCTGGAAAGGGGGGGGGGGGGGCAGGGAGCCATTGGCCCCTCCACTTTTTTTCATATATATACAGTATATATATATATTTATTTATATATATTTTTTGTCCCTGCAGTACAGGAAGTCCATGCTGTAGAGCCCAGGACCAGAGAGGATTTCTTACAGTGTGAGTGCTCGCTCTAATACTCTCAGCTGAGACACACACAGAAATACGCACGTACACACTCACACAATGATCAGCCAGGTTATCATTCAATTTGTGGGTGGGAGGTGGGGAAGGGTAAATCCAGTTTTATTCAGGAAAATATATCCTGGGATTTTATAAGCTAAAACATTAAATCAAGCGTGTGACAATCTGAATGGCAAGGGGGTCATTGGTCCCCCCACTTTTACCGTCCTCACGAATCCTTGTATCCCCGCTAATGCCCCTATAATCGCTACAATTAGCCTACGGTAAAAAGATGTTGCCTGCATTCCCGTCATATGATAAAAATATCCATGCAAACTTAAAAAATACAGACTAGGCTAACGTCACAATCAAAGTCCGTTGTTGCACAAATCAATTGCATGCAGTGTACATACATCAACCAATAAAATTGCTTCAATGATGTGTTCATGTTGTCTGTTGAGCCGTTAAAGTTAGCTCAGCTCGCGATCAAACTCTAGACCTGTAGCCTATATTGCAAACATGCTTCTGCAAAAATGTCAAAATAATCAGAGCAAAAAAAAGTGCAGCCAAACAAAACTCAACATTAATATTACATCCCCCTCGTCCACACTGTTGGGGTTTGAAAATGCGCCTCAAGCTTATTTAGGATAGGCTATGAATGACATCTTCCGTCTTCACAACCGCAGGGCGCACTAATAATTTACCAGTAACGTTAGCCTTGAGGCTAAATCATTTGGGTGAATGTGGGGGAATGTGAACATGAAGAAGTAGCCTAGGATGGCCAGTACCTTCCTGATTTTTACTTAAATATGGCTTTGGGACAGAAATATAGACAGTTTGCTACTTGGCGGCCATGATGCTGTTCTGCAAACTTGTCATTTCTGCTAATTGAACGAATAAATGCTTGTATCTTGTACATTTTGTTTTTTAACGTTAGATAAGTGATTATATACAGTGTGCAAATTCCTCTCCTCAACTTGACCAATTTTCATTCCAGGGTAGAATGCTATCATTCCCACCTCTGATACTTGTCTGTCATTCTGAATGTGTTACAGTAAATCCTGAACAACAAATACAAGTTTATACATTTCCGAGTGTCACAATTCCATTCTAGACTATGATTTAGTTATGCCTGCTCGTATGAGGTGTAGCCTAATGGTACCATTTAGGTGTTTTTATTAATGATCATAGGCGACATTTCCACGGAGGACACATCTCCCACAATATCAGATATAGCCCATGTACGAGGTTGTATACGGCAATCAGTGGGCGGGGCAACAATGTTGCTCCATTTAGTTACATTATTGGGGCGATAGACTAGATAAACTAACTACAATGTAGCAAAGCAGTGTTTCATTTAAGGCGGCACCCGCTGCCTGTTGCAATTATGTAGACTGTGAGGCTGTATAGAGTGGAAACGTGAGGCTTAGGTTCCGGAAGCAAAAACTGCATTCACTGTTTACATTGCTGTGTCCGAATGGTCTGCATCCTGTGTAATAGCACACTGTAGGCTATGAATGCCATCTTCAGTCTTCACAACTGCAGGGCACGCTAATAATTTACCAGTAACATTAGCCTAGAGGCTAAATCATGTTGGTGAATGTGAAGGAATGCACATGAGAGATTTCAGTTTTAGATTTTTAACACATTTGCAAATATTTCTAAAAACATGTATTCACTTTGTCATTATGGGTTATTGAGTGTAGGTTGATGGGCAAAATGTAAATTTTATCAATTTAAAATGAAATCTACAACACAATAAAGTGTGCAAAAAGTGAAGGGGTGTGAATACTTTCGAACATTTTTTTGGCCCCCGCACTTTTGAAATGATTCCACATTTTATTTTTTGTGAACAAATATTGTATTCACCCCCCGATACAATAATTCTACACACACACATGTACATACACACACACATAAAGACACACACAAGACACACACACAGACACACGCACACTCACAAACACACATGCACATGTAGACACACAATGTAAATTTATAAATGTATTATTATTATTTTTTTTTTTAAAGGGGCAGCACACAGTAATCAACATATCGGCAAAAGCATCAATGGGTACAATGCCAGAGTTAACTCAAGAGCTAGTTTTCATCTGTATATGGAGATCATGCTGAATAGTATGTATGGAGAAAATAATGAATTATAGACAGACCTTAGATGGACCTGTCCTAATATTAAATCTTAATCTTCTCCTCCATCAGATTCCTGTCAGCTCACGCTGGACCCCAACACAGCGCATAAACGCCTCCGTCTGTCTGAGGGGAACAGAGAGGTGACCCGTGTGAGAAAGATCCAGTCATATCCTGATCATCCAGAGAGATTTGACCGCTGCCCCCAAGTGCTGTGCAGAGAGGGTCTGTCTGGACGCTGTTACTGGGAGGGTGAGTGGAGTGCGGATAATGGTGTTTCTATAGCAGTGTCATATAAAGAGATCAGCAGGAAAGGGCAGGGTAATGACTGTATGCTGGGATATAATAACAAGTCCTGGAGTTTGTTCTGCTCTCCCTCCAGATACTCTTTCTCTTACAATAATAAGAGCACTGAAATCCCTGTTCCCTCCTCCTCCAGAATAGGAGTGTACCTGGATCGCACGGCAGGAACTCTGTCCTTCTACAGCGTCTCTGACACAATGACCCTCCTGCACAGAGTCCAGACCACATTCACTCAGCCCCTCTATCCTGGGTCAGGGCTCAATGTTGGATCTTCTGTAAAACTGTGTGATCTGGGATGACAGAGAGGGAAGATCAGCTGTAATCAGAGTGAGAGAAAAACACTGCAGTGAGATAGAGAGGTACTTATATTAAAATAGTAAAGATGGAAGTTGAGGGTCTGATGAGGGGCTCAGTCAGTAAAGACCCTCACCATGAGCACAACTTTACACCTCTACCCCCTACTGGGGTCAGAGGAGCACATTTTACACAGTTCTACACCTCTACCAGCACTGGGGTCAGAGGAGCACATTATACACAGTTCTACACCTCTGCTAGCACTGGGGTCAGAGGAACACATTTTACACAGTTCTACACCTCTACCAGCACTGGGGTCAGAGGAGCACATTTTACACAGTTCTACACCTCTACTAGCACTGGGGTCAGAGGAACACATTATACACAGTTCTACACCTCTACCAGCACTGGGGTCAGAGGAGCACATTTTACACAGTTCTACACCTCTACTAGCACTGGGGTCAGAGGAACACATTATACACAGTTCTACACCTCTACTAGCACTGGGGTCAGAGGAGCACACTTTACACAGTTCTACACCTCTACCAGCACTGGGGTTAGAGGAGCACATTTTACACAGTTCTACACCTCTACCAGCACTGGGGTCAGAGAAGCACATTTTACACAGTTCTACACCTCTACTAGCACTGGGGTCAGAGGAGCACATTTTACACAGTTCTACACCTCTACCAGCACTGGGGTCAGAGGAGCACATTTTACACAGTTCTACACCTCTACTAGCACTGGGGTCAGAGGAGCACATTTTACACAGTTCTACACCTCTACCAGCACTGGGGTCAGAGGAACACATTTTACACAGTTCTACACCTCTACTAGCACTGGGGTCAGAGGAACACATCTTACACAGTTCTGAGAGAAGCCAAGGAGTGTGTATCCCCCACTGTATCCCCACTTTTCCCCCTATAATTGCAACACTGAGGCTACAGTAAAAGATTCTGCATGCATCCCTGTCCATTCTAAGACTGTGACATTGGGTAAAAAAAAGTCCAATCAAATAATCCATTGTCACAAAAATCGAATGCAAAGTTACACATGACACATTTTTTAAAATTTTAAAACAAGATTACTTTAGTTAAATTTTTTCATTTCAAAATAATAAAAAAAGGAAAAAGGCCCTTGGAGGCCAAACCCTTTTAGTGATGAATGTGAAGATGAAGAGGTGGGTTAGTATGGAGGTAGATTTCTATCAAAAATAACCAAGCACAAAAGTATAATCCACAATTGTATTTATCATCCACACACACACACCTCTCAATTTGTGTTTCGTAAAAATAATCCACAATCGTATTTACCATCCACACACACACACCTCTCAATTTGTGTTTCGTAACACTGGCGAATCTACAGTTGCCGATCGAAGGACACGCTTGATGTGCTTGGATTTACGGACAGATTTACGTTACAGAGGCTGCTCCTCTCTAACATGAACAGAGTTACTGTTCTGTAAACTTGTAGTTTAGGTTAATTGAACAAAAAAATGCTTGTATTTTGTAGGCCTACATTTTGAATTCAAACATTAGCTAAGCAATTATACAAGCTACTCCCATTATGCATTATTTTAAAATAGAGGTAGCTCACTCCACGTGTTGTTCGTTTGTTGTTAAATTCTATCAAATTCAGAACAACTATATCTATATAATGTAGCCCTAAAGTTTCTTGCACTTTATTAGACAAATTTGAGCATAGGCTACGATTCTCAAAAATGCCTTGAAAATCAACGTGATTCAGGTAAAGACAAGTGTGCATGAAGGTGTTTCATGGTAGACTGTCAATGGCTGTGTCCGATCAACAGCCTTCTATAGGCTACTATTGAGTGTGATAGTTGAGTAGCCTACACTGGATGCGAACGTTAAGCAGGCGAAATGTCCTCTAAATGTAGTGTGCTTAAAATCCCCAAATGATATACTTATTTCCGAGTTTCGCTACTATGGAGTATGTATGATATGTTTATGTCACTAAACCGTATGCAGTAGCCTACGCAGTTTACAGTATTCCTATGCCATTACAGAGGATGCAGCCCATGTAAAAGCGAATGGTGTTTTTGCTTCCAGCCCCACGTTTCCACACGATACAGTCGACTACGCAGTCTACATAATTGCAACAACCATCGGGTGCCGCCTGAAATGAAACACTGCTTTGCTACATTGTAGTTTGTTCGTCTATCGCCCCAATAATGTAGCTAAATGGAGCAACATTGTTGCGCCGCCCCCTGTTTACCGTATACAACCTCGTACATGGGCTATAATACGGGCGTTTTTATGCATTTCTGTCGATTAAACATTGGGGGGGCAGATAGGGCTTTCTCGGATATTGGGGGGTCCCCCGTGGAAATGACGCCTATGGAATCATATATGTGCTATGTGTGGAGTTTGCAGAAAATGTTTTGATTTTATTTTGTGCATTACCCACTTAATATTTTTTTGCAATATAAGTCCTCTGTGCATTTTGGGAAACATTTACACGTGATTTCCACTTGAAAACGTATACATGCTCTTAAACATGTGATAAATAACATTTATAGTACTGATGGTCTTGCTTGTATCCTGCAACACAGCCTCCTAAATGGGAAGATATAAATGCTTGGTGTAGAAACTTAGGGGCTCAGTGGAAACCTCTTTACTTCAAGAGAAATCAGAATGAACACTGAGCTCTAACTATATTATACTTATATACTTACTCATAGTTCAAGTATTTAATTTATGGTTTTAATCCTTGTATTTTTAATTTCTTCAGTTTTTCCTTTGTTAAGATTATCTATTTGTTTTTTTCCTATACGCTGAGTGGTAATACAGCTTATGTTATAAACATAGAAATGATATCATGTATTATTTCTGGGAAATACGGTCATGTAATCACCTTTGTAATCGGGAGAGGTTTCTTATCACTTGTAATATTTTGTTTTTATGCTGGAAACACCACATCATATACCTGCAAATCAAGCTGCCTTTTATTTCAAAGGTTTTAGAGAAAGTTGTGGCCAACCAGCTCACTACCCATCTGTCAAACCACAATCTCGCCGATAAATTTCAATCTGGCTTCCGCAAAAAACACTCCACTGAAACTGCCCTCCTCAGAGTCTCAAATGACCTCATGATGTCAGCTGACAAAGGCGAATGTTCCATTCTCGTCCTGTTAGACCTCAGTGCAGCTTTCGATACGGTCGATCACGGCATCTTGTTGGACAGACTCAGAGAGTGGGCAGGGATATCTGGGAGCGCCCTAAACTGGTGTGCCTCCTACCTTAGGGACAGAAGCTTCTCCGTGGCCGTGGGCCCTTTTAAATCTGACCCCTCTGCCCTTTCGTGCGGCGTGCCCCAAGGTTCTGTCCTCGCCCCATCATTCTTCACTCTTTATATGCTCCCCCTGGCTCTCCTCATTGGTAAATTCTCCGGCATTTCCTACCACTGTTGTCCTACGCTGACGACATCCAGCTGTACTGCTCTTTTAAACCGGACAAGTTAGATTATTCAATTCATCCAACTCATCCAATTTTCAATGGCAGAGAGACACTCCAGTAGGACTGTGAGTGTCTCTCTGCCATTGAAAATTGGATGAGTTGCAATTTTCTGCAATTAAATTCCGCAAAGTCGGAGGTCCTGATTATTGCCGCCGACCATATAGCAGCTAGGGTGTCCACGCACTTGGGCACTTTTAAGGAAAATGTACGCACCCACCTGAGAAACCTGGGCGTAATTTTTGACCAAGCCATGTACCTGGACAAGCACGTCAAATCCCTCACCCGCACCTGTTTCTTTCACCTCAGAAACATTGCAAAACTCCAGTCCATCATATCTCACTCCGAATTGGAAATGTCCGTTCACGCCTTTATTTCATCAAGACTAGATTACTGCAACTCTCTGTTTACCTGCCTCAGTAAATCATCGGTCAACCAACTCCAATTAGTCCAAAATGCTGCCGCTAGACTGCTCACCAGGTCTAAAAAATCATGCCACATCACCCCCATCCTTGCTGCACTGCACTGGCTCCCTGTAAACCTCAGAATTCATTTCAAAATCCTGGTCTTCACCCACAGAGCCCTCCACGGTCACGCCCCCTCCTACTTATCTGACCTCATCCTCCCGTACTCATCCAGCCGGTCACTGCGATCAAATAATCAAGATCTCCTGATGGTCCCCAGGACCAGACTCATTACCAAAGAGGACCGAGCCTTTGGGGTGGCATCCCCAAGGCTCTGGAATGCCCTCCCCCCGGCCCTGCGAGTCGCCCCTTCTGAAAGTTATTTTAAGCAGCAGCTTAAGACTCACCTGTACCGGCAGGCTTTTGGCCATTTATAGTCATGCATTGTGTTTTTCCCTGTCGTATTTGTTGTTTTACTGTGTTTTTATCTTGCTGAGTTGTTTCTTTTTATCCCTTATTTTATTGTATTTTTATTACACTGTATTGTATGGCATTTTACTGTTGTAAAGCACTCTGTGCACTCGTGCTGTGAAGGGTGCTATATAAATAAAGCTTTACTTACTTACTTACTTACTTTCTATTGAAAATAATGATATAACAATTGACTGAGTGATGATTACTTTATTATTTAAGGACTCAATAAAATTTGAAAATGCTTTAAGAACTGTGGCCTGGTTTTTGTGTCTGGTTAGAAAGGGAACTTGATTGGTTTAGGGTATCAGGTAATAACCTTAATCTCACATAAATGTACCAAATAGCCCTGCTTTACCTGGGAAAACAGGTGCTGCTGCATAAGATTCACCTCTGATAGATGGACATAGAATTCATCAATGTGGCAGATGACTGGCTCAGTCTCATGACGAATAAAACATATTATTTTAAATTAAAATGTATTGTATACACATGTTTTTTCTCCCCACACTTGACCAGTCTTATTGATAAAATATTGGAAAGATTAGATTTGAAGAAAAAACATGAGCGTTAAACAAAAAATTTAATAATGGTCATTTGTTGCACACAACAAAACCAGCTTTAATGCTTTTCTCCACAAGACAGGAGTTAGATAGTGAAATATTCCATATTTATGATTGATAATAACAGTAATAATAAATTCCATAAGTAGGACCTTGTGAGTGACTGCAGGCTCTGTGCCGGTACAGTTCCCTCTCTATGTACTGTGGCTTTACTCCATCACCACACCTCAGGTATGAAACAGGTACGACCAGACAGATCACATCTTTATCTCTGTCTCTGTCAGTGTGAGCAGTAACATTTAACACCATCGGAGAAGTTGGCCTGACACGTCTCATATTCCCCATTAATTTTAATAAGAGCGCCAATGCTTTGAGCTCCGCACATGTGCAGTAGCCTACAGGCTTGCTTTGAGCTCCGCACATGTGCAGTAGCCTACAGGCTTGCTTTGAGCTCCGCACATGTGCTGTATCCTACAGGCTTGCTTTGAGCACCACACATGTGCAGTAGCCTACAGGCTTGCTTTGAGCTCCGCACATGTGCAGTAGCCTACAGGCTTGCTTTGAGCTCCGCACATGTGCAGTAGCCTACTGGCTTGCTTTGAGCTCCGCACATGTGCAGTAGCCTACAGGCTTGCTTTGAGCTCCGCACATGTGCAGTAGCCTACTGGCTTGCTTTGAGCTCCGCACATGTGCAGTAGCCTACAGGCTTGCTTTGAGCTCCGCACATGTGCAGTAGCCTACAGGCTTGCTTTGAGCTCCGCACATGTGCAGTATCCTACAGGCTTGCTTTGAGCTCCGCACATGTGCAGTAGCCTACAGGCTTGCTTTGAGCTCCGCACATGTAAAGTAGCCTACTGGTTTACTTCCTGATGTTTCACAGCTTCGGCTAAGGGCTGTCTAGAGCTATGAGTCTCTCTGTGCCCCTCCTGAACCTGGAGACTTACCCAGCATCACTTTCAGTCTCTCTGTGCCCCTCCTGAACCTGGTGACTTACCCAGTATCACTGCCAGTCTCTCTGTGCCCCTCCTGAACCTGGTGACTTACCCAGTATCACTGCCAGTCTCTCTGTGCCCCTCCTGAACCTGGAGACTTACCCAGTATCACTGCCAGTCTCTCTGTGCCCCTCCTGAACCTGGTGACTTACCCAGTATCACTGCCAGTCTCTCTGTGCCCCTCCTGAACCTGGAGACTTACCCAGTATCACTGCCAGTCTCTCTGTGCCCCTCCTGAACCTGGTGACTTACCCAGCATCACTGCCAGTCTCTCTGTGCCCCTCCTGAACCTGGGGACTTACCCAGTATCACTGCCAGTCTCTCTGTGCCCCTCCTGAACCTGGTGACTTACCCAGTATCACTGCCAGTCTCTCTGTGCCCCTCCTGAACCTGGTGACTTACCCAGTATCACTGCCAGTCTCTCTGTGCCCCTCCTGAACCTGGTGACTTACCCAGTATCACTGCCAGTCTCTCTGTGCCCCTCCTGAACCTGGTGACTTACCCAGCATCACTGCCAGTCTCTCTGTGCCCCTCCTGAACCTGGTGACTTACCCAGTATCATTGCCAGTCTCTCTGTGCCCCTCCTGAACCTGGTGACTTACCCAGCATCACTGCCAGTCTCTCTGTGCCCCTCCTGAGGCTGCGAGGAAATGTCTTTTTTGAGGCTGCGAGGAAATGTCTCTCTGAACTGAAATAGCGACTGGAGGACGTCTGCAAGGGGAAACTGGTTAAAATTCCTGAATCAGGTTGTTAAACATTTCAACCCAGAACCAACGGAGTGAAAATAATTGTTAGTTACAATGTAAATCCACACAAGACTATATGTAACTTGAATTGCCTGCAGAGATGTAAATGAGAGTTTGTGAGATGCCACTTTTTATTATTTGTAGCCAAATCAACATTTCAGGACATTTCAGGAGACTCAGTGTATCATATGGCCAATATTCCTTACAATACGTTGCATTATATTCTGTTATAAATGACTCTTTAAAACTGAAATTCATGTTCTGCAGTAATTTGTGTCTGAATGACAGATTTGTGGAGAAAGTCGCCTAATTTAAAGGATGTCCACAGTGATGAAGCTTAAAGAGCCTAAATTGAACATTCCCTCTGTGAGAATGACGCCTGTCTGTTGCCATTTTTCACATTAATGACACCAAATAAGTCACATGACCGGCACCTGAGACTGTTTCTGCCCTTAAAGAACTTTGTTAGACTTTATTTGAATCTTTATCATGTAAGAATGCTTAATTAGGGATTCAGACTTAAGTCATGCGCGTAAGTACCTTTCCTGTGCGGATTTTACACGGGATGAGATCCGTCGTATTCTAACCTGCGCTACGCTGGTGCGTTTCTAAAAAAATGGGTTTTATTGATATTCTAATGACCTGTTTATTGTACCTGCCTTCTGGGTTGCCAGCTGTTACGGTCGCTTATTGTTGTTTGTCACCCCTGTTTTCTTTTACATTATATTGTTTTCTCCTTTCCCTTTTTAGGTCCGCCTCCCGGGGATTAATTGGCTCCCACAGCAATCACCGGTATTATTTAAAAGGAGGTTGAGACCGGGTAACGGGGTTGGTTGGTTCAGTGGGAGACGTCAGAGCGGACGTCACGGAGTGCGACTGTGCGACGGTGGTTATCGCGAGTTTTTTTTTTTTTTTTTTTTGAGAATTATTTCTTTGCTGTTTGTTTGTTTTGTTTTGTTTGTTTTGTTTTGTTTGAAATAAAAATTAGAGAAGCACTTGCGCATCCCGGCTTGGGTTTTCCGGCCGGGGTTAGCAGTGTAGAAATAAAAATAAAAAATAGGAAAAGCTATAGCGCACTGGCGCCGAAGTTATCTTCCGGAGCCAGTGCAAGTTTGTTTGGTAGAGTTGTTTTGGCTCTCGGCGGTGGCATAAGCTGGTCTGTGACTGGGCGAGATGACGGGGAGTAGTGGGGGGGAGAGTGAGGAGGAAGGTATGGAGCACGGGCAGGGCGAGTGGTCGCCGGCCCGGGAGGGACGGGGATCAGTATTAGCGGCTAAGAAGCGGAGGATTCAGAGTGGGAGCAGTGGGGGGAGTGAGGGGGAGAGGCGGGGTGGTAAGGTGGCGCGGCGGGGGGGTGAAGTCAGGGAGGGATTTAAGGTGATTTTGCGGTTTAAGGATGGCCAGGATATAAGAAAGGTGAGTCCGGTGGCTTTGTCTCGTGTACTGCATGAGAAGCTAGGGGAAATAGTGTTGGCGAGGGTTCTGGTTGATGGTGCGTTGTTAGTCCAATGCAGGGACGAGAGGCAGAGGGAGAAGGCGATGAAGCTGACGAGTGTGTGTAGCACAGTGGTGGGGTTAGCTAAGAAGGTTGGTGAGGAGTCGGTATTGAGAGGGGTTATATATGGTATTCCGGTGGAGGAAGATCTGGACGAAGTGAAGGAGAGGGTTACGGGGGGCAAGGTGGTAGGCATTAAAAGGTTGCAAGCTAGGAGGGATGGTGAGAAGGTGGATAGCTTGTCAGTGTTGCTGGAATTTCAGGGGAGGGTGCTGCCAGAGAGGGTGAGGGTGGGCTACATGAGCTTTAATGTGAGAGCGTATGTGCCGCCTCCGTTGAGGTGTTATAAGTGTCAGAGGTACGGGCATATTGCGGCGGGGTGCAAGGGTACACAGAGATGCGGGAGGTGTGGTGGGGATCATGAGTATGGGAACTGTGAGGAGGGGGCGGAGGTGAAGTGTGTTATTTGTGGGAGGGCCCATAGTGTGGCCTATAGTGGGTGTGTAGTGAGGAAGAAGGCGGAGGAGGTGCAGAAGGTGAGGGTGATCAGGGATATTTCATATGCAGAGGCGGTCAAGGTAGTTCAGCAGGAGAGGTCTGGGGCAGTGGAGGATAGGGGGTGGTGCCTCCTGAGAGGGAGCGGGCTAGAGAGCAGGCCAGGGAGCAGGTTAGGGAGCAGGCCGGGGAGTGGGCTAGAGAGCAGGCCAGGGAGCGGGTTATGGAGCAGGCCGGGGAGCGGGCTAGAGAGCAGGCCAGGGAGCGGGTTAGGGAGCAGGCCGGGGAGCGGGCTAGGGAGCAGGCCAGGGAGCAGGTTATGGAGCAGGCAGCGGGGCTGGTCAGGAGCAAGATGGTTGAGGACCAGGTCCTGCTAGTGACCAAGGATAAGTTTGTGTATTTCATGGCGGATATCATTAACTGTGCATTCCAGACGAAGGGGCGGTCAGAAAGGATAGAGATGATAGTGAGGAGTGCTGCCAGGTATCTGGGTATCCAGGGGGTCACGGGGGCGGGTGTGCAGGATGAGCTTAGAAGACAAGAGCAGGTGGGCAAGGACTCATGTTCAGGGAAATAGTCTTGGTAATGATAGTGCTCCAATGGAATGTCAGGAGTCTGCTGGCCAATGGCCAGGAATTTAAGGGGTTTATTCAGGGGTTGGAGAGCCCGCCTGGGGTTATATGTGTGGTGGAGACCTGGCTAAAACCGGAGTTGGATTTTGTGATTCAGGGGTATGTGTGTGTGCGACGGGATAGGGAAGGAGGAGGCAATGGGGGTGGGTGTGCTACATTTATTAGACAGGGGGTCTCCTATAGAGTTGTTGAAATCGGGGTGGGTTTAGAATATGTTGTGGTTGAGGTGTGGATAGGGGGAGGGAGCGTGTGTGTAGTAAACTTCTATAACCCGTGTAGGAGGCTGGAGCTGGGTTCGTTAGAGGCAGTAAAGGGCTTGGGGGGTAGGAGGGTGCTTTGGTGTGGGGACGTTAATGCCCATGGGGTGCTTTGGGGGGGGGGAGAGGACAGATGGGAATGGGGTGGTTGTGGAGGAGTTAATGGACTCTGTGGGTTTGGTGTGTCTGAATGATGGGACTGGTACTAGGATTGATTATGGGACAGGTAAGGTGTCCAGTTTGGATTTGACGCTAGCTTCGCAGGCCTTAGCAGGTTCCTGTCAATGGGAAGTTTTAGATGAGTCAACGGTGGGGAGTGATCATTTTCCGATCAGGTGTACAGTGGGAAGTGACGGTGAGGTAGGGGAGGATGTGCCTTTGGCTAGATGGAACTTTGGGAAGGTGGAGTGGGATGTGTTTAGGGAGTTTAGTGAGGCTAGGCTTAGGGAGGTAGGTATGGAGCAGGAAGTAGGATTAATTAATGAGCAAGTGACGGACGCTATTATAGGGGTGGCAGAGCAGACCATATGGAAGACAGTAGGTGTGAGACGGCGGAAGTTGGTTCCCTGGTGGTCTGCAGAGTGCAGCGAGGCAATCAAGGCTCAAAACAGGGCGTTTAAGGCTTTGCGGTCGGCGCACACGTTCCATCTGCTTGTACAATATAAGAGAAAGCAAGCTGTGGTGCGGCAGACAATTAAAGTAGCGAAGAGGGTGTATTGGAGGTCATTTTGTGGAACCATAGGTAGGACCACTCCGATTGGGGAGGTGTGGGGTATGATACAGAAAATGCGGGGGGTGCGGAAGGAGTGGAGGTACCCTGTATTGGAACAGGGTGGGGTTCTGGCGAGTGAGGATGGTGCGAAGGCAAATCTGCTAGCCAAGGTCCTGGGTGAGGTAGGTAGTTATGGGCTGTCGGAGGAGGGGGTGAGGGGCATTCAGGGGACAAGGGAGGAATTTGGTGAGCTGCTGGAAGAAGTGGGTGAGCAGGGAGGGGCTATTAATGCGCCCTTTACGTTGGCGGAGATGAGGAGGGCAATGGGGAAGTCAGGACTTACTTCCCCAGGTAAGGATCAGGTGTGCTATGTCATGCTGAAGCATTTATCTGATGAGGCGTTGGGAGTGGTACTGGGGCTTTATAATAGGGTGTGGCAGGATGGGCAGTTGCCTCAGGAGTGGAAACGGGCAGTTATTGTTCCTATTAGGAAGCCAGGCAAAGATCCTTCAGATCCAACTAATTATAGGCCCATTGCGCTGACCTCTCATCTGTGCAAGGTTATGGAGCGTATGGTCACTGACAGGCTGACATATTTTTGGGAGGTGAGGGGGCTCAGGGCGACCTACCAGAGTGGGTTCAGGAAAGGGCGGGGGACGATGGACTCGGTGCTGAGCCTGGAGTCGGAGGTGAGGAAAGCCCAGGTGAATAAGGAGGTAGTGGTCTCTGTGTTCTTTGATGTGGAAAAGGTCTATGATCTGATGTGGAGAGAGGGGGTGTTGATTAAGCTCAGGAGGCTGGGGGTGTCGGGTAATATGTTCAGCTGGGTGAAGGATTTTTTTGTCGGGGCGCTCTATGGAGGTGAGGGTGGGGAGGTGTTTTTCCTCAGGTCAGGAGGTGGGTACCGGTACGTCGCAGGGGAGTGTCATTAGCCCGCTGTTGTTCTCCATCATGATTGATGATGTGTATGCTGACGTTGAGCCTAGTGTGGGGAGGTCATTGTTCGCGGATGACGGGGCGCTGTGGAAAAGGGGGAGGAATGTGGGCCATGTGGTGAAGAAGGTGCAGGATACGATACAGCGAGTGGAGCAGTGGGCCTTGCGGTGGGGCTTTAAATTCTCTGTGGGCAAAACAAAGGCGCTTTTCTTTGGACGGAAGAAAATTGGGGCAGGGGTGAAGCTGGTTTTGTATGGCCAGGAGCTTGAAAGGGTGGAGACATATAAATTTCTGGGGGTGTGGTTTGATACCAGGCTCACGTGGAAGGTGCATATAGAGGCACTGGTTAATAAGTGTAACGGGGTGTTGAATGTGATGAGGTGTTTGGTGGGTATGGAGTTGGGGGCCGACAGGGCTGCGCTGCACACTATTTATGTGAGCCTGATCAGGTCTGCTCTGGACTACGGGTGTGTTGCGTATGGGTCGGCGTCTAAAACCTTGTTGGGGAGGTTGGATGTGCTTCAAGCTCGAGCTCTCCGGTTGTGCAGTGGAGCCTTTAAGACGACGTCGGTGCCAGCGTTGCAGGTAGAGATGGGGGAAATGCCTCTGGGGCTGCGGAGACTTCAGCTTCTGGTGACGTATTGGGTGGCTGTTCAGGGTCATGAGGGGAGGCATCCAGTGCGGAGAGTTCTTGAGCCCTGCTGGGAACATCAGAGGCAGCGGGTAAACAGTTTTGGATGGGTGGCGGCGCAGAAGGCGGGTGAGCTGGGGTTGGTGGATAGGGGGTTTGCTCCAGCTGTGGCCTGGCCAGCAGTGCCACCATGGTTTTTGCCTGAGCCGGTGATAGACTTTGGACTGCTGGGATGGGACCGGGATGGCAGTTGGGTCGGTCCTCAGGGTCTGGGATCATATGTGGGGCGGGAATTCTATAGCTACCTGCAGATCTATACAGATGGCTCGAAAGATCCTGAGACTGGTAGGACGGCAGCGGCGATGGTCATCCCAGAGTTTGACATCGAGGAGGGGAGGAGGCTCACGGATGACATATCGGTGTTTGCATGTGAAATGGTGGCCGTGGTGCTGGCTTTACAGTGGGTGGAGGAGGTGCGGCCTGAGCGGGTGGTGATTGCGTCGGACTCCTGTGCAGCGCTGGATAGCTTGCAGTCGGGGACATCTGAGAGCAGAGAGGATTTGCTGTATGAGATCCTCCAGTCACTATACAGGATACAGCAGATGAGGCTGGTGGTGCAGTTTGTGTGGGTCCCTGCCCATGTGGGGTTGGAGGGGAATGAGAGGGCTGACAGGGCTGCGAAGAGGGCACTGAGGAGCAGTGGCAGGGTGGAGGTCAAACTGGGGAAAACGGAAGCTAAGGCAATTGTCTTTTTCTGGTGCTGTTTTGGTGTGAGCTATTTGCCTGCTACTCGTCTTGTCCTATTTTTTTTAATGGGCTTTTTGGTTAGGTATTCTGCTGGATTGCGCAAACATATTGAGTTGTGACCTTTGTTGCATTTATGGGCGCTACCCAGCTATATAATCTCGTGTAAATTTTGGTCCGTGTTCTCTCTAAGAGTTTATTGCGGCTATAATTAGCTATAGCTTTTGTGGGCCGTATTTTTCTCTTTCGTGCTATATAGGCTTATTTAGTAAACGGGAGACGCCTTTGTTTCCTCGTGTTTGTATGCATTTGCTTGTGCATGGTCAATGTTGGGAACACATTAAATAAAAAGTTACATATTTCAGGCATCTTATATATGTTCAGGTGTGGAGCACGCTGCTGTCCCATACAGGCTGAAGAGACCAGTTCCTTTGGTGCTGTGTCTAATACCAGTAATTGTTAGTGTGTGGGAAAAGCTTCATCAAATATATAGACGGAACGTTTTGGCTCTTCGGAGAGGCGATTCCGGCTATATACAAGGATTCAGAGTACCACAACGAAGACTAGGGCCTCTTACAGGACAGTCAGATAGTTAGGTAGGTAAGGTGACAATAGGTCGCGATTGGCACTTAGATGTGTCCAGGTTACCCATTTAATACTGCTTGATAGGGAGTGGGACGCTCCTTAGTACATCGGTTGTAGCCTGTTTTATTCTCTGTGTCCCCACGTTGCTCTGCCTTGCCCATACAGTTGCTAGCCTATATCGCTTTCTTCTGTTTTTTCTTAAAACGCGTATTTTTGCTGTTTTTGGTAGTAAGTACGTTACGCCTACTTCTATTTCGCGTGGTGGTAATATTGAGAGCACAATCACCATGGCGTCCATCGACTCTCATCAGAGATCCATCCGATGAATTACTCGAGACGTACACTAAAGAACAACTATTATCCATAGCTGAACACTATGATATTGACATCTCGAGTAATGATCGACGACTGAAAGAGACGATTATCACAACTTTAAGAACATTATTATTACGAGTAAATGTTCTCCGAAAAAAGCCCGTTCCTCTGCTACAAGCTGGTCTCGCTGGGCCAGGCGAGTCTATTTCTTCCCAATCTGAAGCTCAGCTACGAATAAAATCGCTAGAGCTTGAATTAGAGATAAAACGTTTAGAGGTTCGGAAACTTGAATTGTCACGCTCTCCTCCTCGCACTGACTTTGACGTGAGCAGACATATTCAAATGGTTCCTCCGTTCTCTGAGAAGGACGTGGAGAAATACTTTTCTCATTTCGAAAAAGTAGCTACATCTCTAAACTGGCCTAAACCCGTTTGGCCTTTGCTACTCCAATGTGTCCTTGTGGGAAAGGCCCAGGAAGCATATTCATCACTTGAGTTAGACGTTAGCTCAGATTATGAGGTTGTGAAGAATGCGATACTTCGAGCATATGAACTCGTCCCCGAGGCATATCGCCAAAAGTTTCGCGCCTGCCGAAAAAGCGACAGACAAACTTATGTGGAGTTTTCAAAAGAAAAAGAACGATTATTTGACCGATGGTGCACTTCACAAAACATAACCACTAAAGAACAGCTAAGGCATCTAGTGCTCATTGAAGAGCTTAAAAACTGCTTGCCTGACCCGGTTGTCACCTATCTGAACGAACATAAAGTCGCTCAAGTTGCCGAAGCTGCAGTCTTGGCTGATGAATATGTTCTCACCCATAAGTCCTTTCTGTCGAAGTCTCCACTCTCCTCAAGTTTTGAGCGACATGGTCAATTCAAGCAATATGGTAAGTTTAACGGCCATAAACCAGCTGGTACTGTCATTGAGAAGGATATTCCGTCTCCGTCTCCTGCTCGTGCTCCTCCCTACAGTCGCCCCGAGCGAAGACTTGAGCGTAGATGCGCTTACTGCAAAAGCCGTGGTCACACTATTGCCGACTGTTTTAAGTTGGCTCGAAAACATGCAAAACCACACTCACTTTGTTCACTCTGTCCAGATTCCAAAAAGGGAATCTGAATTGGTGAATGGTGAGGTCATCGTGGGTGTGCGTCCTGAGCTGCCTGTTCCCGGTGTGTCTTTCATTTTGGGGAATGATTTGGCTGGCGGTAAGGTTTTTGCTTCCCCTGAGGTTGTAAGCGAACCCATTACAAGCTCCCCTGACACACTCGAGCAGGCTTATCCGGAGGTTTTCCCCACATGTGCCGTCACACGAGCTATGACCAAAACGCTCGGTGACATTGTTGATTTAAATGAAACGTTCTTATGCAGACCTGACTCAGAGCCCCTCACATTCTTGCAAGAGATGACGGATGTGAAGTTGAGCTCTGACCCAGTGGAAATGGTTACATTGTCTGACGGACCACAATTGGCTGTGGCTCAGAGCCGCATAAAGTCTCTGTTTGACAGACGGGAAAAAGTCAGATCATTTTCCCCTGGAGACAAAAATAAAAATGTAGTGTCAATCGGCGTAAGTAGTTTTGTTTTCTTATTATTATTTTTCGTAAGTATTCGGCCGTGTGTCCTAGCGTTTTTACTTACGAAGCTGTTCGTTATAAAGCGTATTCGTCCATTGTTTTATTCGACAGTCTTCGGCTGCCGTTTAGGTGGGGGGGTGTTACGGTCGCTTATTGTTGTTTGTCACCCCTGTTTTCTTTTACATTATATTGTTTTCTCCTTTCCCTTTTTAGGTCCGCCTCCCAGGGATTAATTGGCTCCCACGGCAATCACCGGTATTATTTAAAAGGAGGTTGAGACTGGGTAACGGGGTTGCTTCACTGGCGTCTCTCTTTTTCACGGGGGTTGCTTCACTGGCGTCTCTTTTTCATGGTGTTGTTGATCAAACTCTTATATCCTCGTTACACGCATCCATACACCTACCATACACATCTCATGCAGGCACGCATCCATTCCTACGCAAGGTTTGTTTATTATTTATTTAATAAATATTTATTTATGCAACCATTTTTGTGTCTGTCCATTTATATTGCGGTTGGGTCAGGGCCCTGACCGTAACACCAGCTTTCTACTAAAAAAAATGCGTGGGGGTCAGTGACATTGGTTTTAATAGCCTACCTTTGTACATCGTAGTTGCTCTTGCGTGATGGGAAGGCAGTGAACGTGTTAATCCATCGCATTGATAAAATGATCATAGCTCCTATTGATGACTTGGATATACCCTCCACACAATCTAGTTATTAAACACAAGAACAGGGACAAAATTTGAGCGTGTAAATGGGAGAGGCGAGCACACAAAGAAGAGGCAAGAGCACAAATGGTAGATTTGTAACTCGTGCGAGGCAATTCGTAGTTTAAAATATATTGATTGACAATATATAAATGTTTTATTCTACACATTCGAGTTTTACAGTTACAGGGACAAATCATTATGTTACAATTTGCAAATCTTTGTTTTGCAGATACAACTCTGTAATCCACAAGTGTGAATCACAATTGCAACAACTCAAAACTTGTATATGCTCAAATCTTCTTACATATGCATACAGTATTTAAGTCCTTAATTTACCTTCATAGTGCTGTTTAATGTGCACTGTTGAGTACGCAAAAAATATCCGCCGTACTATTATCCAACTGTACTGTGGAAGTGTTGTAAGATGTCCCACCCGTGCGCAGCCATGGCACGTGTTATTGAAAGAAAACCTCATTTTTAAAAACCAAGCTACTGGTCATATTTATTCGACCAAAATGTTCATGTCCTACTTGAAGTGTGCTCCCAAATATACTCAGCGAAACTCCGGAAGTAAGTGCATTATGAGGGGGTTTTAAGTCTATATTTAGAGAATTTCTGACTTTTTCATCCTGTCCACTCAACAAGCCTACCTAATAGTATGGAAGGGTGCTGATTCAGACACAGCCCCAGTGTACTCAATAAGCCTACCTAATAGTATGGAAGGGAACTTATTCAGACACAGCCCCAGTGTACTCAATAAGCCTACCTAATAGGATGGAAGGGAGCTGATTCAGACACTGCCCCAGTGTACTCAATAAGCCTACCTAATAATATGGAAGGGAGCTGATTCAGACACAGCCCCAGTGTACTCAATAAGCCTACCTAATAGGATGGAAGGGAGCTGATTCAGACACTGCCCCAGTGTACTCAATAAGCCTACCTAATAGTATGGAAGGGAGCTGATTCAGACACAGCCCCAGTGTACTCAATAAGCCTACCTAATAGTATGGAAGGGAACTGATTCAGACACAGCCCCAGTGTACTCAATAAGCCTACGTAATAGTATGGAAGGGAGCTGATTCAGACACAGCCCCAGTGTACTCAATAAGCCTACCTAATAGTATGGAAGGGAGCTGATTCAGACACAGTCCCAGTGTACTCAATAAGCCTACCTAATAGTATGGAAGGGAGCTGATTCAGACACAGCCCCAGTGTACTCAATAAGCCTACCTAATAGTATGGAAGGGAGCTGATTCGGACACAGCCCCAGTGTACTCAATAAGCCTACCTAATAGTATGGAAGGGTGCTGATTCAGACACAGCCCCAGTGTACTCAATAAGCCTACCTAATAGTATGGAAGGGTGCTGATTCGGACACAGCCCCAGTGTACTCAATAAGCCTACCTAATAGTATGGAAGGGTGCTGATTCAGACACAGCCCCAGTGTACTCAATAAGCCTACGTAATAGTATGGAATTGAGCGGATTCGGACACAGCCCTGGTCTTGGGGTGCACTAAAGAAAGTGAACATTTCACTAATTCTAAGATGCTCTGGACTGCCAGATAAAATGTTCATGCAAACTGATCGTATACAATTGGACAAAATTTGGGGAAGCATTAAAAAATGTCTGCGTGGGTATGAATGCAATTATCATTATAAACCAGTATATTCATTCCAAAACCTGTTTTTTGCACACAAACACCGGATCAGAATGAGGCAGACTGCATACACAGCTGGATATACACTGAAGCGATGCAGGTGAAGTACCTTGCTCAAGAGTACAACTGCAGTGTCCTACCTGGGAATCAAACCTTTTCAGTTCTTTATACATTATACTGCACTGCCGCCCTACATTCTACATTAACAATGTTTGACCAGGTCAGAGGTTGTTTATCCTGTGACAACAAATGAATGTTACATTTAGTTTTTTTTCCCACTGTATATATGACAGAAATGGGAAAGGACAAGAGAGAGAGGTACAATGTGAGAACTACATCTCAACAGGAAGAGAGATCCTTTAGTCTTTCAGTGAATTTTACTCATACTTTTCCACACCTTATAGTAAAATATAAATGAGAATCTGTAATATAGAAAGGGCCAGATGAAGCTGTGAACAGCAGCACAGCAGTGAGAGAGATTGTGTGTTTTATGAGCTGCTGAAAGTCTGCTCTCTCTCTCTCTCTCTCTCTCTCTCTCTCTCTCTCTCTCTCTCTCTCTTTCTCTCTCTCTCTCTCTCTCTCTCTCTCTCCCTCTCGCTCTCTCTCGACAATCACTGCTCTGCTCAGCCTGGCATCAGTCCAACACCACTCCTCCTGTAGCTGTGGGCAGAACCAGGAAGTCACTCCCACTCTCTCTCTGTCACGCAGTTTCACAGAAAATAAGCTTAACTCTGTCTCTGTCAGTGTGAGCAGTAAAATAGCAGAGGCCAGTATCTTGGTGGGTCTGTTCAGAACCAGGAAATATCTTCTCCTCTTTCACACAGATTGAGAAAACCGATAGTACATTCTGAACAAACACTAATCTCTGTGACTTTGAGCATTAAAATGGCTGAGGCTGCAGCTCTTCTGGATCAGGACCAGTTCAGCTGTCCAATCTGTCTGGATCTGCTGAAGGACCCGGTGGCTATTCCCTGCGGACACAGTTACTGTATGGGCTGTATTAAGGGCTGCTGGGATAAGGATGATCATACTGGTGTCTACAGCTGTCCCCAGTGCAGACAGACTATCACTCCAAGACCTGTTCTGGGCAGAAACACCATGCTGGCTGAAGTGGTGGAGAAGCTGAACAAGACAAGACTCCAAGCTGCTCCTCCTGCTCACTGTTACGCTGGACCTGGAGACGTGGCGTGTGATGTCTGCACTGGGAGAAAGCACAAAGCCGTTAAGTCCTGTCTGGCGTGTCTCGCCTCTTACTGTGTAACTCACCTCCAGCCTCACTATGAATCTCCTCCTCTTAAGAAGCACAAACTGATCAAAGCCACTGGAAACCTGCAGGAGCAGATCTGCTCTCATCATGACAAACTGTTGGAGGTGTACTGTCGAACTGACCAGCAGTGTATCTGTTATCTGTGTCTGATGGATGAACACAGAGGCCATGATACAGTCTCATCTGCAGCAGAAATTACAGAGAAACAGGTAATTACTGGAGCTCTTAACTGGCAGCTCTGATACTGGATATAATACTGGAGAGAAACAGTTTAGAATTTAACTGATTGAAAACCTTTGAAAACACACATTTTGTATTGAAAGAGTTTTTCAAATTCACAATTCAGTATAAGTATCAGTTACTGTAAAAAAAAAACATTCTATTTTTAATTTAAGGTGAACTAGGAACAGTGGGCATGCCAAGTTTCAGAAAGAACAGACACGTATGTTATACAGTATACAATCTGAATGTTATATGAAATGTATTTTACATGTTATACTGTCCTGATCATGGTGAGACATGTCTCAGAACCTGTAGGACAGCTGACTATCAGCCCACATGTGATTCCCCGTGTGGACAGGGGTCTGATCCCCACCAGGACATTTTCTCAGCAGGGGTCCCTTCTACCCTCTCTGTTTTCTACCTGTCTGGTTAAAGCAAGGAATATACAAGTAGACTGAGATTGTTCTGTTCTCCTATTAAAAAAACCTGATCATGATTTAGCTCCCGCTAAGCATGATGGGGAAGTCTAAATGTGTATGTATCTAAAAAGGAGTTCAATCTGCATGATTTTTACAGTGGTTTCATGGGCCATTTCTTCTACTTAGCTCTGTAAAAATAAAATCTTATCTTAAAAAGGTACATTTTATTAGATTTGAACATTTTAAATACTGAATCCACTTGTTGAGTGATTTTTAGGTCTGATATCCACAGTGATAAGAACAGAAAGTGAACCCAAGTCAGCTCTCTGTGACAGCTCTGTTCACACCCCTCACCCCCCTATTCACTCCCTGAATGAATATCAACACGGCTGGAGCAGCTAGTTCACTCACACAGTTTAGAAGCTTTACCTGTAAGGCCAGGACACGTCTACACACTAACCTGCGGGATTTAATACGGCTCGAGCAGCTAGTTCACTCACACAGTTTAAAAGCTTTATCTGTAAGGTCAGGACACTTCTACACACAGACGTACGGGATTTCATATGGATGAGTGCTTTGGTCATGTCCGTAGTTTATAATTACTTTTTATTATTTAACAAATGTGAACACAATGCACAATAATACAAGTGGGAAAATAATCTATCCACAGAAGCTGCTGGGGGCGACACAGACTGAATTCCAGCAGAGAATCCAGGAGAGAGAGAAGGAGCTGCAGGATCTGAGACAGGCTGTGCAGTCACTCAAGGTGGGTACTGACCAGAGGAGAAGACAACAGCTGGCTGCTGGAAGAGCCATTTCAGGGCTCAGTCAGGGCTCTTCTCCAGTCAGCCAGTGAGGAGCCCAGTGTTGGGACACTTTCCACCCCTGTGGGCTCAATCCCACTGAGCCACACTGTGGGGAACGGGCTGTCTGGGGTCCCAGTAAGAGCTGAGTGAAAGGCCTAGTTAGAATGTACAGCCCTCCTCTCTCTGTGTCTCCTAACAGCGCTCTGCACAGACAGCAGTGGAAGACAGTGAGAGGATCTTTACTGAGATGATCCGCTCCATTGAGAAAAGGCGCTCTGAGGTGAAAGAGCTGATCAGAGATCAGGAGAAGGCTGAAGTGAGTCGGGCTGAAGGACTCCTGGAGCGACTGGAGCAGGAGATTGCTGAGCTGAGGAGGAGAGATGCTGAGATGGAGCAGCTTTCACACACAGAGGATCACATCCATTTCCTCCAGGTAACATCACTGGCTCTCTGACAGTCTGTACTGTGTACATTGTACATACATGGGTAGGCATGTTCCAAAGATCTTCTCCTGGAATCTCTACAGGAATCTGTATTGAGTCTGTTCTCTGTCTGTCTGTCTGCAGAGCTGTCAGTCTCTCTGTGCCCCTTCTGGGCCTGGAGACTTACCCAGCATCACTGTCAGTCCACACATCTCTTTTGAGGCTGTGAGGAAATCTGTCTCTGAACTGAAAGAGCGACTGGAGGACGTCTGCAAGGTGGAACTGCACAACATTTCTCAATCAGGTTATTCAAAACTTTAAGGAGTAAAATCCTTTTTTTCAGTTTTTATTCTAATAAAAATCATTGATCAGATACAGTGGCGTGAATATAATTGTAAGTTACAGTGTAAATACTAAATATTTAAAACCCTTCTCGGTGTAAAGATTTTCTCACCAAAAAAACGTTTTCAACATAAAAAAAAATAAAAAAAGCCAAGTTACTCATGCATAGCCTACAAAGTAATTAATTCCAACTTGCCTGCTTTTAAAAGTATTTAAATTTTTCTATTTTTTTATTTTCCAAAACCACACAAGCCAACAGGCACACATGAATTCTAGCTCAAAGAAAAACATAGGCATGGATTCTGTTCTTTATCAAGAACTACAAATAAATTAAAGCGTTTTCAGTTAATTTATAGGCATGACGGTATTTTAAAGAGTTGTATACAGTAGGCTAGTTTAAGCAACGTCACCCAGGTGGAAAAGTAGTAAACATTATACTTTTATAAAAATATCATTTAAGTATACAAAAGTTATTTCAAGTATGCTTTTCCTTTTTGTACTTAATTTGAAGTATATTTAAGGTGTACTTAAAAAAAAAAAGTGCACTTAAAAATAATTGCCATTAAAGTAGAACTTTAATGTACTAAAAATAAGAGTACTAATTCTACAACACTTGTAGTAGTACACTGCTCAAAGAAATTAAGGGAACACTTAATCAACACAGTATAACACCAAGTCAATTTAACTTCTGGGATATCGATCTGTCCAGTTAGGAAGCGTAAATGATTGTGAATCAATTTCAGCTGCTTTGGTGCAAATGAAAGTGACAACAGATGGACAGGAGAGGCAACAGCAAGACAACCCCCAAAAAGTAAATGGTTTTGCAGGTGGTGGCCACAGACCATTTCTCTCTCCTTATCCTTCCTGACTGATTTTTCTCTAGTTTTGCATTTTGCTAGTGCCCTTGTCACTACTGGTAGCATGAGGCGGTACCTGCAGCCCATTCAGGTTGCACAGGTAGTCCAGCTCCTCCAGGATGGCACATCCATACATGCCGTCGCAAGAAGGTTTGCTGTGTCTCCCAGCACAGTCTCAAGAGTGTGGAGAAGATACCGGGAGATGGGCCATTACACAAGGAGAGCTGGACAGGGCCGTAGAAGGGCAACAACCCAGCGGCAGGACCGGTATCTGCTCCTTTGTGCGTGGAGGAACAGGAGAAGCACTGCCAGAGCCCTACAAAATTACCTCCTGCGGGCTACTCGTGTGCATGTTTCTGACCAAACTCCATGAGGGTGGCATGAGGGCCCGACGTCCTGTAGTGGGACCTGTGCTCACAGCCCAGCACCGTGCAGCTCGATTGGCATTTGCCAGAGAACACCAGAATTGACAGGTTCGCCATTGGCGCCCCGTTCTCTTCACAGATGAGAACAGGTTCACACGGATCACATGTGACAGACGTGAAAGAGTCTGGAGACGCCATGGCGAATGTTATGCTGCCTGCAACATCATCCAGCATGGCCGATTTGGTTTAATTGACTTGGTGTTATACTGTGATGATTAAGTGTTCTCTTAATTTCTTTGAGCAGTGTATTTAGGATATACTTTTAAAAAGTATACTTTGTTGTAAGTGTATTATAAGCTGTATTTTAGTGTACTTTATAAAAGTGTACTAAATTGGAAATACTTATAGTGGTCATTTATTGTACTTATAAAAAGTGTACTATTTTCAAGTCATAAATAGCACACTATGAGTACGCTTTATTAAAGTGTAATTTTATTTCACTTTGTTAAAAGTGTTTTTCAGTACACTTACAAATAGTGTACTTTATTGTAAGTATATTTAAGTTGTACTCAAGTGTACTTCCAAAAAAATATACAAAATCTGAAATACTTTTAGTGGTAATTAATTGTACTTTTGTTTTGACTCATTTTTCTATTGAACTTTATGGAAAAATATGTCAGGAGAAACAACCCTTCAAGTGATCCATCCATATCTACTGCATATCAGGCAGCAGTGATGGTTTGAGGCTTGTTTGATACTGCAGACCCTTGATGACTTACAGCCATTTAGCCAACCATGGGTTCCATTCTATTCATGTGTACTTTACAGCTTAATCTAGTCCCACTCCTCAATTCCCAAAGAGATCCATTCAAAATGCAGATAGGTTATGGTATCGCTTGTAAGAGTACCTGATAATAATGAAATAAGATATCAAAAGTTTTATATCTGTTTATACCCAGTCATGAGAGCATCACGTGTTTACTGGAATGTTCCAAACAGGTGTTTTTGAACTTCCCAGTCTTTTTTTTGCTCCTGTCCTAAATTTTTTGGAATGTGTTGCAGGCATCAAATTCGGAATTAGTGTATATTTACAAAAATCAATAAAGTTCATGAGGTAAAACATTAAATATCTTTTGTACTGTTTTCAGTACATTAAGTACGGTTTTCAATCAAATATATGTAAAATATAATTTACAAATCACTGATTTCTGCTTTTATGTGCATTTTACATACTGTTCCAACTTTTTGAATGAATGGTGAAATTGTAAGTTATTGGCATGGGCTATGTGCTTGTGTTGCGTAGTAGGCTAAATGTAATCGTTATTACAGTTATAGCTCTATTACTGTAGCCTATGAGTTATGGTATCTCTCTCTCTCCCTCTATATGTATCTTTCTGTTTGTCTGTTTCTCTCACTCTGTCCCTGCAGTGAAAGAAGTCCTTACTGTAGAGCCCAGGACCAGAGAGGATTTCTTACAGTGTAAGTGCTCACTCTGATACTCTCAGCTGAGACACACACAGAAATACGCACGTACACACACTCACACAATGATCAGCCAGGTTATCATTCAATTTTTGGGTGGGAGGTGGGGAAGGGTTCATCCAGTTTTATTCAGGAAAATATATTTTTTTTATAAGCTAAAACATTAAATCAAGTGTGTGACAATCTGAATGGCAACACGTACATATTTAGTATTTCTGGAGACACACTTTTTATTATTAACCATTACTTACACAGGATAGGCCATTGGCCCCTCCACTTTTACCGTCCTCACAAATCCTTGTATCCCCGCTAATGCCCCAATAATCGCAACACTTAGCCTACGGTAAATAGACGTTGCCTGCATTCCCGTCCCTAAGACATACATATGATAAAAATATCCACGCAAACATAAAAAATACAGACTAGGCTAACGTCACAATCAAAGTCCGTTGTTGCACAAATCAATTGCATGCAGTGTACATACATCAACCAATACAATTGCTTCAATGATGTGTTCATGTTGTCTGTTGAGCCGTTAAAGTTAGCTCAGCTCGCTATCATTAGCCCTGTAGCCTATATTGTGAACATGCTTCTGCACAAATGTCAAAAGAATCAGAGCATAAAAAAGTGCAGCCAAACAAAACTAACCATTAATATTGCATCCCCATCGTCCACACTGCTGGGGTTTGAAAATGCGCCCCAAGTTTATTTAGGATAGGCTATGAATGACATCTTCCGTCTTCACAACTGCAGGGCGCGCTAATAATTTACCAGTAACGTTAGCCTAGAGGCTAAATCATTTTGGTGAATGTGGAGGAATGTGAACATGAAGAAGTAGCCTAGGATGGTCAGTGCTTTCCTGATGTTTACTTAAATATGGCTTTGGGACAGAAAAATAGACAGTAGAAGGATAGAAGTTCGCTGCTGTGCTGACTGAATGCATAGCTACGTTATAGTTGCTATGGCTTTCTACTACTTGGCGGCCATGTTGCTGTCCTGCAAACTTGTAGTTTCTGCTAATTGAACAAATAAATGGTTGTATCTTGTACATTTTGTTTTTTAACGTTAGATAAGTGATTATATACAGTGTGCAAATTCCTCTCCTCTACTTGACCAATTTTCATTCCAGGCTGGAATGCTATCATTTTGAAACTTGTCTGTCATTCTGAATGTGTTACAGTAAATCCTGAACAACAAATACAAGTTTATACATTTCCGAGTGTCACAATTCAATTCTAGACTATGATTTAGTTCAGAAGTTATGTTCATGTGCACTACTCTGCCTGCTCTTATCAGGTGTAGCCTAACGGTACCATTTAAGCGTTTTTATTAATAATCATAGGCGTCATTTTCACTGGGGACACGTCTCCCACAGTATCAGATATAGCCCATGTACGAGGTTGTATACGGCAATCAGTGGGCGGGGCAACAATGTTGCTCCATTTAGTTACATTATTGGGGCCATAGACTAGATAAACTAACTACAATGTAGCAAAGCAGTGTTTCATTTAAGGCGGCACCCGCTGCCTGTTACAATTATGTAGACTGTGAGGCTGTATAGAGTGGAAACGTGGGGCTTAGATTCCGGAAGCAAAAGCTCCATTCACAACTGCAGGGCGCGCTAATAATTTACCAGTAACGTTAGCCTAGAGGCTAAATCATGTTGGTGAATGTGGAGGAATGTACAAGAGAGATTTCAGTTTTAGATTTTTAACACATTTGCAAATATTTATGGGTTATTGAGTGTAGATTGATGGGCAAAAATGTAAATTTTATCCATTTAAAATTAAATCTACAACGCCGTAAAGCGTGCAAAAAGTGAAGGGGTGTGAATACTTTCGAGCACCGCTGTACACATTAGAATTTTATCATATAAAACATTTTTTTGGCCCCTGCTCTTTTGAAATGATTCCGGCGCGCCTGCTGAGCACACGTGCACGTTTACAGCAACACCCTGTTACCGCCCCGCAATTAGCCTAACCAGCATGTGTTTGGACTGTGAGAGGAAACTGGAATACCCGGAACCCATGTGACCCGGAACCCATGTGACCCGGAACCCATGTCACCCGGAACCCATGTGACACAGGGAGAACATGACAAAACAATCCCTGGTCAAATTTTATTTTTTGTGAACAAATATTGTATTCACCCCCCCGATACAATAATTCTACACAAAAACATGTACATACACACACACATAAAGACACACACACACGTACACACACACACTCACAGACACACATGCATATGTAGACACACAATGTGCAGCACATAGTAATCAACATATCTCTAAAAGCATCAATGGGTACAATGCCAGAGTTAGCGCAAGAGCTAGTTTTCATCTGTATATGGAGATCACGCTGTATAGTATGTATGGAGAAAATAATGAATTATAGACAGACCTTAGATGGACCTGTTCTCATATTAAATCTTAATCTTTTCCTCCATCAGATTCCTGTCAGCTCACGCTGGACCCCAACACAGCGAATCAACACCTCCGTCTGTCTGAGGGGAACAGAGAGGTGACCCATGTGAGAGAGATCCAGTCATATCCTGATCATCCAGAGAGATTTGACTACTGTCCCCAAGTGCTGTGCAGAGAGGGTCTGTCTGGATGCTGTTACTGGGAGGCTGAGTGGAGTGGGGATACTGGGTCTTCTATAGCAGTGTCATATAAAGAGATCAGCAGGAAAGGAGAGGGTAATGACTGTGCTCTGGGACATAATAACAAGTCCTGGGGATTGTTCTGCTCTCCCTCCAGTTACACTTTCTGGCACAATAATAAGAGCAAAATCCCTGGTCCCTCCTCTTCCAGAATAGGAGTGTACCTGGATCACAGGGCAGGAACTCTGTCCTTCTACAGCGTCTCTGACACAATGACCCTCCTGCACAGAGTCCAGACAACATTCACTCAGCCCCTCTATCCTGGGTCAGGGCTCAATGTTGGATCTTCTGTAAAACTGTGTGATCTGGGATGAGAGAGAGGAAAGATCAACTGTAATAAGAGTGAGAGAAAAACACTGCAGTGAGATAGAGATGAGAAATAAATAAAATATTTAAATAAAAGTTGAGGGTCTGATGAGGGGCTCAGTCAGTAAAAACCCTCACCATGAGCACAACTTTACACTTCTACCAGCACTGGGGTCAGAGGAACACATTTTACACAGTTCTACACCTCTACTAGCACTGTGGTCAGAGGAACACATTTTACACAGTTCTACACCTCTACCAGCACTGGGGTCAGAGGAGCACATTTTACACAGTTCTACACCTCTACCAGCACTGGGGTCAGAGGAACACATTTTACACAGTTCTACACCTCTACCAGCACTGGGGTCAGAGGAGCACATTTTACACAGTTCTGAGAGAAGCCAATGAGTGTGTCGAGGTCTCTTCTCTTTAGATTGTCCCTAAGTCACTATACAGTATTCCATCTGCAGTTGCTATGGGACAAAGGGGGTAAGGTCATACATGCGTAAGGGATCGTTTCTTGCGTAAAAGATCATGTGAAGTATGCAGAGAATGTTTATATTTTATATTGTAATAATTATTTAAAAATCGAATGAAATTTATGGTTTTACTCTTTGTATTTTTTTCAGTTTTTTTTTGATTATCTATTTATTTTCTCCCATACACAGAGTGGTAAAATAGTATATATTATAAACATATAGAATCATATCATGTATTATTTCAGGGAACTAGGCTCATGTAATCACCTTTGTAATCAGGAGAGGTTTCTTATCACTTGTAATATTTTATCTTTATGCTGGAAACACCACATCATATACCTGCAAATCATACTTTCTATTGAAAATAACTATATAACAATTGACTGATTACTTAAATAATTGAAGTTTTTTTTTTGAATCAATAAAATTTTTAAATGCTTTAAGAACTGTGGCCTGGTGTTTGTTTCTGGGTAGAAAGAGATCCTGATTGGTTAAAGGTATCAGGTAATAACCTTAATCTCACATAAATGTACCAAATAGCCCTGATTTACCTGGGGAAACTGCTTGAGATTCACCTCTGATAGATGGACATATAATTCATCAATGTGGCAGATGATTAGTTGAGTCTCATGGTGAATAAAACATTATTTTATTGCAACCCCCCCCCCAATTACCAAAGGACATGGTAACACCCAATCTTGTGTTGGGGAATAGTACATGGTACATCTCTAGATTACCCTAATCACTCCCCTATCACAGGAAAAGTTATCACTGCCATGCTAATGCTAATGAACAGTACCCTAATCACTCCCCTATCACAGGAACAGTGATCACTGCCATGCTAATGCTAATGAACAGTACCCTAATCACTCCCCTATCACAGGAACAGTGATCACTGCCATGCTAATGCTCAGTACCCTAATCACTCCCCTATCACTCCCCTATCACAGGAACAGTGATCACTGCCATGCTAATGCTAATGCACAGTACCCTAATCACTCCCCTATCACAGGAACAGTGATCACTGCCATGCTAATGCTAATGCACAGGACCCTAATCACTCCCCTATCACAGAAACAGTGATCACTGCCATGCTATTGCTAATGTACAGGACCCTAATCACTCCCCTATCACAGAAACAGTGATCACTGCCATGCTAATGCTAATGCACAGTACCCTAATCACTCCCCTATCACAGGAACAGTGATCACTGCCATGCTAATGCTAATGCACAGTACCCTAATCACTCCCCTATCACAGGAACAGTGATCACTGCCATGCAAATGCTAATGGACAGTACCATAATCACTCCCCTATCACAGGAACAGTGATCACTGCCATGCTAATGCTAATGTACAGTACCCTAATCACTTCCCTATCACAGGAACAGTGAGCACTGCCATGCTAATGCTAATGTACAGCACTCTAATCACTCCCCTATCACAGGAACAGTGATCACTGCCATGCTAATGCTAATGCACAGTACCCTAATCACTCCCCTATCACAGGAACAGTGATCACTGCCATGCTAATGCTAATGTACAGTACCCTAATCACTCCCCTATCACAGAAACAGTGATCACTGCCATGCTAATGCTAATGCACAGTACCCTAATCACTCCCCTATCACAGGAACAGTGATCACTGCCATGCTAATGCTAATGTACAGGACCCTAATCACTCTCCTATCACATAAACAGTGATCACTGCCATGCTAATGCTAATGCACAGTACCCTAATCACTCCCCTATCACAGGAACAGTGATCACTGCCATGGTAACGCTAATGCACAGTACCCTAATCACTCCCCTATCACAGGAACAGTGATCACTGCCATGCTAATGCTAATGCACAGTACCCTAATCACTCCCCTATCACAGGAACAGTGATCACTGCCATGCTAATGCTAATGCTAACGCAAAGTACCCTAATCACTCCCCTATCACAGTAACTGTGATCACTCCCATGCTAATACTAATGTACAGGACCCTAATCACTCCCCTATCACAGGAACAGTGATCACTGCCATGCTAATGCTAATGTACAGGACCCTAATCACTCCCCTATCACAGGAACAGTGATCACTGCCATGCTAATGCTAATGTACAGGACCCTAATCACTCCCCTATCACAGGAACAGTGATCACTGCCATGCTAATGCTAATGCACAGTACCCTAATCACTCCCCTATCACAGGAACAGTGATCACTGCCATGCTAATGCTAATGCTAACACACAGTACCCTAATCACTCCCCTATCACAGGAACAGTGATCACTGCCATGCGAATGCTAACGCACAGTACCCTAATCACTCCCCTATCACAGGAACAGTGATCACTGCCATGCTAATGCTAACGCACAGTACCCTAATCACTCCCCTATCACAGGAACACAAGACTATATGTAACTTAAATTTCCTGCATAGATGTAAATGAGAGTTTGTGAGATGCCACTTTTCATTATTTGTAGCCAAATCAATATTTCAGGATATTTCAGGAGACTCAGTTAATCATATGGCCCATTGTCCTTACAATACGCAGGCTGTTATAAATGACTCTGCAGTAATTTGTGTCTGAATTTGCATGCTGCATTATATTCCAAAATGGCTTTTTAAAATTTAAATTCACGATTTACCTTTGCAGTAAATCGTGTCTGAATGACAGATTTGAGGAGAAAGTCATTTAAATGATGTCCACAGTGATGAAGCTTAAAGAGCCTAAAGTGAACATTCCCTCTGTGAGAATTACCCCTGTCTGTTGCCCTTTTTCACATTAATGACACCAAATAAGTCACATGACCGGCACCTGAGACTGTTTCTGCCCTTAAAGAACTTTGTTAGACTTTATTTGAATCTTTATCATGTAAGAATGCTTAAGTAGGGATTCAGACTTAAGTCATGCGCTTAAGTACCTCTCCTGTGCGGATTTAACACGGGATGAGATCCGTCGTATTCTAACCTGCGCTACGCGGGTGCATTTCGAAAAATGTGGGTTTTATTGATATTCTAATGACCTGTTTATTGTACATGCCCCCTGGGTTGCCAGCTTTCTACAAAAAAAATGCCCGTGGGGGTATACATTTTCAACATGTCAGTGGCATTGGCTTTAATAGCCTACCTTTGTACATCGTAGTTGCTCTTGCGTGATGGTAAGGCAGTGAACGTGTTAATCCATCGCATTGATAAAATGATCATAGCTCCTATTGATGACTTGGATATACTCATCACACAATCTAGTTATTAAACAGAAGAACAGGGACAAAATCCGAGCATGTAAATGGGAGAGGCGATCGCACAAAGACGAGGCGAGAGAGCACAAATGGTAGATTTGTAACTCGTTCGAGGCAATTCATAGTTAAAAATATTTAGATTGACAATATATGAATGTTTTGAAAGCACAACGTTTTAATCTACACATTCGAGTTTTACAGTTACAGGGACAAATCATTATGTTACAAGTTGCAAATCTTTGTTTTGCAGATACAACTCTGTAATCCACAAGTGTGAATCACAATGGCAACAACACAAAACATGTATATGCTCAAATCTTCTTACGTACGCATACAGTATTTAAGCCCTTAATTTACCTTCATAGTGCTGTTTAATGTGCACTGTTGAGTATGCAAAACTTACTGTGGAAGTGTCGGAAATGTCCCACCCGTGCGCAGCCATGTCACATGTTGTTATTGAAATAAAACGTCAGCGAAGCTGCGCCTCATTTTAAAAATCCAAGCTGCTGGTCATATTGATTCGATCAAAATGTTCATGTCCTACTTGAAGTGTGCTCCCAAATATACTCAGCGAAACTCCGGAAGTAAGTGCATCATAAGGGGGTTTTAAGTGTACTATATTTAGAGAAAATTTCAGACCTTTTCATCCTGTCCACTCAACAAGCCTACCTAATAGTATGGAAGGGTTCTGATTCAGACACAGCCCCAGTGTACTCAACAAGCCTACCTAATAATATGGAACGGTGCTGATTCAGACACAGCCCCAGTGTACTCAATAAGCCTACCTAATAGTATGGAAGGGAGCTGATTCAGACACAGCCCCAGTGTACTCAATAAGCCTACCTAATAGCATGGAAGGGTTCTGATTCAGACACAGCCCCAGTGTACTCAATAAGCCTACCTAATAGTATGGAAGGGAGCTGATTCAGACACAGCCCCAGTGTACTCAATAAGCCTACCTAATAGCATGGAAGGGTTCTGATTCAGACACAGCCCCAGTGTACTCAACAAGCCTACCTAATAATATGGAAGGGTGCTGATTCAGACACAGCCCCAGTGTACTCAATAAGCCTACCTAATAGTATGGAAGGGAGCTGATTCAGACACAGCCCCAGTGTACTCAATAAGCCTACCTAATAGTATGGAAGGGAGCTGATTCAGACACAGCCCCAGTGTACTCAATAATCCTACCTAATAGTATGGAAGGGTGCTGATTCAGACACAGCCCCAGTGTACTCAATAAGCCTACCTAATAGTATGGAAGGGAGCTGATTCAGACACAGCCCTGGTCTTGGGGTGCACTGAAAGTGAACATTTCACTAATTCTAAGATGCTCTGGACTGCCAGCTAAAATGTTCATGCAAACTGATCGTATACCATTGAACAAAATTGGGGAAGCATTAAAAAATGTTTGTGTGGGTATAAAAGCAATTATCATTATAAACCAATATATTCATTAGAAAAGCTGTTTCTTTTGCACACAAACACTTTACCGGATCACAATGAGGCAGACTGCATACACAGCTGGATATACACTGAAGCGATGCAGGTGAAGTACCTTGCTCAAGAGTACAACTGCAGTGTCCTACCTGGGAATCAAACCTTTTCAGTTCTTTATACATTATACTGCACTGCCACCCTACATTATACATTAACCATGTTTGACCAGGTCAGAGGTTGTTTACCCTGTGACAACAAATAAATGTTACATTTAGTTTTTTTTCCACTGTATATATGACAGAAATGGGAAAAGACAGGAGAGAGAGGTACAATGTGAGAACTACATCTCAACAGGAAGAGAGATCCTTTAGTCTTTCAGAGAATTTTACACACACTTTTCCACACCATCACAGAGATGCATGCTGCACACAGGCACCTTATAGTAAAATATAAATGAGAATCTGTAATATAGAAAGAGCCAGAAGAAGCTGTGAACAGCAGCACAGCAGTGAGAGATATTGTGTGTTTTATGAGATGCTGAAATTCTGCTCTCTCCCTCTACACTCACTGCTCTGCTCAGCCTGGCACCAGTCCAACACCACTCCTCCTACAGCTGTGGGAAGAACCAGGAAGTCACTCACACGATCTCTGTTACGCAGTTTCACAGAAACGAAACTTAACTCTGTCTCTGTCAGTGTGAGCAGTAAAATAGCAGCGGCCAGTATCTTGGTGGGTCTGTTAAGAACCAGGAAATATCTTCTGCTCTTCCACACAGATTCAGAAAACCTATAGTACATTCTGAACTAATACTAATCTCTGTGACTTTGAGCATTAAAATGGCTGAGGCTGCAGGTCTTCTGGATCAGGACCAGTTCAGCTGTCCAATCTGTCTGGATCTACTGAAGGACCCGGTGACTATTCCCTGTGGACACAGTTACTGTATGGGCTGTATTAAGGGCTGCTGGGATAAGGATGATCATACTGGTGTCTACAGCTGTCCCCAGTGCAGAGAGACCTTCACCCCAAGACCTGTTCTGGGCAGAAACACCATGCTGGCTGAAGTGGTGGAGAAACTGAAGAAGACAAGACTCCAAGCTTCTCCTCCTGCTCTCTGTTACGCAGGACCTGGAGACGTGGTGTGTGATGTCTGCACTGGGAGAAAACACAAAGCTATCAAGTCCTGTCTGGTGTGTCTGGCATCTTACTGTGAAACTCACCTCCAGCCTCACTATGAATCTCCTCCTCTTAAGAAGCACAAACTGGTCAAAGCCACTGGAAACCTGCAGGAGAAGATCTGCTCTCATCATGACAAACTGTTGGAGATTTACTGTCGTAGCGATCAGCAGTGCATCTGTTATCTGTGTACAACTGAGGATCACAAAGGCCATGATACAGTCTCAATTGCAACAGAAATGACAGAGAAACAGGTAATTACTGGAGCTCTTAACTGGCAGCTCTGATACTGGATATAATACTGGAGAGAAACAGTTTAGAATTTAACTGATTGAAAACCTTTGAAAACACACATTTTGTATTGAAAGAGTTTTCCAAATTCACAATTCAGTATAAGTATCAGTTACTGTAAAAAAAAAACATTCGATTTTTAATTTAAGGTGAACTAGGAACAGTGGGCATGCCATGTTTCAGAAAAAACAGACACGTATGTTATGCAGTATACAATCTGAATGTTATTTGAAATGTATTTTACATGTTATACTGTTCTGATCATGGTGAGACATGTACCAGAGCCTGTCGGACAGCTGAGTATCAGCCCACATGTGATTCCCCCGTGTGGACAGGGGTCTGACCCCCACCAGGACATTTTCTCAGCTGGGGTCCCTTCTACCCTCTCTGTTTTCTACCTGTCTGATTAAAGCAAGGAATACACAAGTAGACTGAGATTGTTCTGTTCTCCTATTAAAAAAAAACCTGATCAAGATTTAGCTCTCGCTAACATATAGCATAATGGGGAAGTCTAAATGTGTATGTGTCTAAAAAGGAGTTCAATCTGCATGATTTTTACAGCGGTTTCATGGGCCATTTCTTCTACTTAGCTCTGTAAAAATAAAATCTTATCTTTAAAAGGTACATTTCATTAGATTTGAGCATTTGAAATACTGAATCCACTTGTTGAGTGATTTTTAGGTCTGATATCCACAATGATAAGAACAGAAAGTGAACCCAAGTCAGCTCTCTGTGACAGCTCTGTTCACACCCCTCACCCCCCTATTCACTACCTGAATGGCATTCAACACGGCTGGAGTGGCTAGTTCACTAACACAGTTTAGAAGCTTTATCTGTAAGGTCAGGACACTTCTACACACTGACCTGCGGGATTTCATATGGATGAGTGCTTAGGTCATGTCCGTAGTTTATAATTACTTTTTATTATTTAACAAATGTGAACACAATGCACAATAATAGAACTGGGAAAATAATCTATCCACAGAAGCAGCTGGGGGCGACACAGAGTAAATTCCAGCAGATAATCCAGGAGAGAGAGAAGGAGCTGCAGGATCTGAGACAGGCTGTGCAGTCACTCAAGGTGGGTACTGACCAGAGGAGAAGACAACAGCTGGCTGCTGGAAGAGCCATTTCAGGGCTCAGTCAGGGCTCTCCTCCAGTCAGCCAGTGAGGAGCCCAGTGTTGGGCCACTTGCCAGCCCTGTGGGGCTCAATCCCACTGAGCCACACTGTGGGGAACAGACTGTCTGGGGTCCCAGTAAGAGCTCAGTGAAAGGCCTAGTTAAAATGTACAGCCCTACTCTCTCTGTGTCTCCTAACAGCGCTCTGCACAGACAGCAGTGGAGGACAGCGAGAGGATCTTTACTGAGATGATCCGCTCCATTGAGAGAAGGTGCTCTGAGGTGAAAGAGCTGATCAGAGATCAGGAGAAGGCTGAAGTGAGTCGGGCTGAAGGACTCCTGGAGCGACTGGAGCAGGAAATTGCTGAGCTGAGGAGGAGAGACACTGAGATGGAGCAGCTTTCACACACAGAGGATCACATCCATTTCCTCCAGGTAACATCACTGGCTCTCTAACAGTCTGTACTGTGTACATTGTACATACATGGGTAGGCATGTTCCAAAGATCTTCTCCTGGAATCTCTACAGGAATCTGAATTGATACTGTTCTCTGTCTGTCTGTCTGTCTGCAGAGCTGTCAGTCTCTCTGTGCCCCTTCTGGACCTGGAGACTTACCCAGCATCACTGTCAGTACACACGTCTCTTTTGAGGTTGTGAGGAAATCTGTCTCTGAACTGAAAGAGCGACTGGAGGACGTCTGCAAGGTGGAACTGCTCAAAATTTCTCAATCAGGTTATTCAAAACTTTAAGGAGTAAAATCCTTTTTTTCAGTTTTTATTCTAATAAAAATCAATGATCAGATACAGTGGCTGAATATAATTGTAAGTTACAGTGTAAATACTAAATATTTAAAACCCTTCTTGGTGTAAAATGTTTCTCAACAAAAAAACATTTTCAACATAAAAATAAAAAAAATACCAAGTTACTCATGCATAGCCTACAAAGTAATTAATTCCAACTATTTAAATTTTTCTATTTTTTTATTTTCCAAAACCACACAAGCCAACAGGCACACATTAATTCTAGCTCAAAGAAAGACATAGGCGTGGATTCTGTTCTTTATCACGAACTACAAATAAATTAAAGCGTTTTCAGTTAATTTATAGGCATGACGGTATTTTAAAGAGTTGTATACATGGTAGACATAGCCTAGTTACCAACCTGCAGAGCACATACAGTATAGCAGAGAACTAACAGCTAACAGAAAATGATGCGTTTGCAAGGTAGCTAACAGTAGACTAGTTTAAGCAACGTCACCCAGGTGGAAAAGTAGTAAACATTAGTGTTATAAAAATATCATTTAAGTATACAAAAGTTATTTCAAGTATGCTTTTCCTTTTTGTACTTAATTTGAAGTATATTTAAGATGTACTTAAAAAAAAAAAAGTGCACTTCAAAATAGTTGCCATTAAGTAGAACTTTAATGTACTAAAAATAAGAGTACTAATTCTACATCACTTGTAGTAGTACACTGCTCAAATAAATTAAGGGAACACTTAATCAACACAGTATAACACCAAGTCAATTCAACTTCTGGGATATCGATCTGTCCAGTTAGGAAGCGTAAACGATTGTGAATCAATTTCAGCTGCTTTGGTGCAAATGAAAGTGACAACAGATGGACAGGAGAGGCAACAGCAAGACAACCCCCAAAAAGTAAATGGTTTTGCAGGTGGTGGCCACAGACCATTTCTCTCTCCTTATCCTTCCTGACTGATTTTTATTTAGCTAGTGCCCTTGTCACTACTGGTAGCATGAGGCGGTACCTGCAGCCCATTCAGGTTGCACAAGTAGTCCAGCTCCTCCAGGATGGCACATCCATACATGCCGTCGCAAGAAGGTTTGCTGTGTCTCCCAGCACAGTCTCAAGAGCGTGGAGGAGATACCGGGAGACGGACCATTACACAAGGAGAGCTGGACAGGGCTGTAGAAGGGCAACAACCCAGCAGCAGGACCGGTATCTGCTCCTTTGTGTGAGGAGGAACAGGAGAAGCACTGCCAGAGCCCTACAAAATTACCTCCTGCGGGCTACTCCTGTGCATGTTTCTGACCAAACTCCATGAGGGTGGCATGAGGGCCCGACGTCCTGTAGTGGGACCTGTGCTCACAGCCCAGCACCGTGCAGCTCGATTGGCATTTGCCAGAGAACACCAGAATTGACAGGTTTGCCATTGGCGCCCCGTTCTCTTCACAGATGAGAACAGGTTCACACTGAGCACATGTGACAGACGTGAAAGAGTCTGGAGACGCCGTGGCGAATGTTATGCTGCCTGCAACATCATCCAGCATGGCCGGTTTGGTTTAATTGACTTGGTGTTATACTGTGATGATTAAGTGTTCTCTTAATTTTTTTGAGCAGTGTATTTAGGTATACTTTTAAAAAGTATACTTTGTTGTAAGTGTATTATAAGCTGTATTTTAGTGTACTTTATAAAAGTGTACTAAATTGGAAATACTTATAGTGGTCATTTATTGTACTTATAAAAAGTGTACTATTTTCAAGTCATAAATAGCACACTATTAGTACGCTTTATTAAAGTGTAATTTTATTTCACTTTGTTAAAAGTGTTTTTCAGTACACTTACAAATAGTGTACTTTATTGTAAGTATATTTAAGTTGTACTCAAGTGTACTTCCAAAAAAGTATACTAAATCTGAAATACTTTTAGTGGTAATTAATTGTACTTTTGTTTTGACTAATTTTTCTATTGAACTTTATGGAAAAATATGTCAGGAGAAACAACCCTTCAAGTGATCCATCCATATCTACTGCATATCAGGCAGCAGTGATGGTTTGAGGCTTGTTTGATACTGCAGACCCTTGATGACTTACAGCCATTTAGCCAACCATGGGTTCCATTCTATTCATGTGTAATTTACAGCTTAATCTAGTCCCACTCCCCAATTCCCAAAGAGATCCATTCAAATGCAGATAGGTTATGGTATCGCTTGTAAGAGTACCTGATAATAATTAAATAAGATATCAAGAGTTTTTTATATCTGTTTATATCCAGTCATGAGAGCGTGTTTACTGGAATGTTCCAAACAGGTGTTTTTGAGCTTCCCAGTCCTTTTTTTGCCCCTGTCCTAAATTTTTTGGAACGTGTTGCAGGCATCAAATTCGCAATTAGCGTATATTTACAAAAATCAATGAAGTTCATGAGGTAAAACATTAAATATCTTTTGTACTGTTTTCAGTACATTAAGTACGGTTTTCAATCAAATACATGTAAAATATAATTTACAAATCACTTATTTCTGCTTTTATGTGCATTTTAAAAGCAATGTTCCAACTTTTTGACTGAATGGTGAAATTGCAAGTTATTGGCATGGGCTATGTGCTTGTGTTGCGTAGTAGGCTAAATGTAATCGTTATTACAGTTATAGCTCTATTACTGTAGCCTATGAGTTATGGTATCTCTCTCTCTCCCTCTATATGTATCTTTCTGTTTGTAATTTTCTCTCACTTTGTCCCTGCAGTGAAAGAAGTTCACACTGTAGAGCCCAGGACCAGAGAGGATTTATTACAGTGTGAGTGCTCACTCTGATACTCTCAGCTGAGACACACACAGAAATACGCACGTACACACACACACAATGATCAGCCAGATTATCATTACATTTTTGGGTGAGAGGTGGGGAAGGGTAAATCCAGTTTTATTCAGGAAAATATATCCTGGGATTTTATAAGCTAAAACATTAAATCAAGTGTGTGACAATCTGAATGGCAACACGTACATATTTAGTATCTCTGGAGAGACACACTTTTTATTATTAACCATTACTTACACAGGATAGGTTGACTGAGCACCACGGGTGCCGGAAAGGGGGGGGGGGGGGGGGGGGGGGGGCCAGGGAGCCATTGGCCCCTCCACTTTTACCGTCCTCACGAATCCTTGTATTCCCGCTAATGCCCCTATAATCGCAACACTTAGCCTACGGTAAATAGACGTTGCCTGCATTCCCGTCCCTAAGACATACGTATGATAAAAAATATGGCTTTGGGACAGAAAAATAGACAGTAGAAGGATAGAAGTACGCTGCTGTGCTGACTGAATGCGTAGCTACGTTATAGTTGCTATGGCTTTCTACTACTTGGTGGCCATGTTGCTGTCCTGCAAGCTTGTAGTTTCTGCTAATTGAACAAAATTGAAATTTTTCATGAGCATAAGTATTCATACCCTTTGCTTTAATGCATTTTTAAAGTATCATATTTAACATTTGGTCTCATATCCTTTCCATGCTGTTACTTTGGAACATATGACTGGCTAAATGGCTGTAAGTTATCAATGGTCTGAGCTATCGAATGAGCCATTTTTTTATATTGATGGGTCACATACTTCAGGAAGTAACAGCATGCAAAGGATATGCAACCAAATATGAAATATGAGACTTTAAAAATACATTAAAGCAAAGGGTATGAATACTTATGCACATGAGAGATTTCAGTTTTAGATTTTTAACACATTTGCAAATATTTCTAAAAACATGTTTTTACTTTGTCATTATGGGTTATTGAGTGTAGATTGATGCAAAAATGGTAATTTTATCCATTTAAAATTAAATCTACAACACTTTCGAATACACTCTTGAATACTTTCGAGCAGCGCTGTACACATATAATATGAATGAAATTTTTTTTTTTGGCACCCGCACTTTTTAAATGATTCCGGCGCGCCTGCTGAGCACACGTGCACTTTTACAGCAACACCCTGTTACCGCCCCGCAATTAATTAATTAATCAATGTGTTTGGATTGTGGGAGGAAACTGGAATACCCGGAACCCATGTGACCCGGAACCCATGTGACCCGGAACCCATGTGACACAGGGAGAACATGACAAATAAATCCCTGGCCAAATTTTATTTTTTGTGAACAAATATTGTATTCACACCCCCGATACAATACTTCTACACACAAAGATGTACATACACACAAACACACATACAGACACACGCACACGTACACACACACACTCACAGACACACATGCACATGCGGACACACAATGTACATTTATAAATGTATTCTTTTTTTATTTTTTTTAAAGGGCAGCACATAGTAATCAACATATCCGTAAAAGCATCAATGGGTACAATGCTAGAGTTAGCTCAAGAGCTAGTTTTCATCTGTATATGGAGATCACGCTGTATAGTATGTATGGAGAAAATAATGAATTATAGACAAACCTTAGATGGACTTGTCCTCATATTAAATCTTAACCTTCTCCTCCATCAGATTCCTGTCAGCTCACACTGGACCCCAACACAGCGCATAAACACCTCCGTCTGTCTGAGGGGAACAGAGAGGTGACCCGTGTGGGAGAGATCCAGTCATATCCTGATCATGCAGAGAGATTTGACTACTGGCCCCAAGTGCTGTGCAGAGAGGGTCTGTCTGGACGCTGTTACTGGGAGGCTGAGTGGAGTGGGGAAACTGGGTCTTCTATAGCAGTGTCATATAAAGACATGAGCAGGAAAGGGCTGGGTAAAGACTTTATTCTGGGACATAATAACAAGTCCTGGGCATTGTGCTGCTTTCACTCCAGTTACTCTTTCTGGCACAATAATAAGAGCACTAAAATCCCTGGTCCCTCCTCCTCCAGAATAGGAGTGTACCTGGATCACCGGGCAGGAACTCTGTCCTTCTACAGCGTCTCTGACACAATGACCCTCCTGCACAGAGTCCAGACCACATTCACTCAGCCCCTCTATCCTGGGACAGGGCTCAATGTTGGATCTTCTGTAAAACTGTGTGAGCTGGAATGAGAGAGAGGAAAGATCAACTGTAATCAGAGTGAGAGAAAAACACTGCAGTGAGATAGAGATGAGAAATAAATAAAATATTAAAATTAAAGTTGAGGGTCTGATGAGGGGCTCATTCAGTAAAGACCCTCACCATGAGTACAACTTTACACCTCTACCAGCACTGGGGTCAAAGGAGCACATTTCACACAGTTCTACACCTCTACTAGCACCGGGGTCAGAGGAGCACATTTTACACAGTTCTACACCTCTACTAGCACTGGGGTCAGAGGAGCACATTTTACACAGTTCTACACCTCTACCAGCACTGGGGTCAGAGGAGCACATTTTACACAGTTCTACACCTCTACTAGCACTGGTATCAGAGAAGCACATTTTACACAGTTCTACACCTCTTCCAGCACTGGGGTCAGAAGAGCACATTTTACACAGTTCTACACCTCTACCAGAACTGGGGTCAGAGGAGCACATTTTAAACAGGTCTACACCTCTACCAGCACTGGGGTCAGAGGAGCACATTTTACACAGTTCTACACCTCTACCAGCACTGGGGTCAGAGGAGCACATTTTACACAGTTCTACACCTCTACCAGCACTGGGGTCAGAGAAACACATTTTACACTGTTCTACACCTCTACCAGCACTGGGGTCAGAGGAGCACATTTGACACAGTTCTACACCTCTACCAGCACTGTGGTCAGAGGAGCACATTTTACACAGTTCTACACCTCTACCAGCACTGGGATCAGAGAAACACATTTTACACAGTTCTACACCTCTACCAGCACTGGGGTCAGAGGAGCACATTTTACATAGTTCTACACCTCTACCAGCACTGGGGTCAGAGAAACACATTTTACACAGATCTACACCTGTACCAGCGCTGGGGTCAGAGGAGCACATTTTACACAGTTCTACACCTCTACCAGCACTGGGGTCAGAGGAGCACATTTTACACAGTTCTACACGTCTACCAGCACTTGGGTCAGAGAAACACATTTTACACAGTTCTACACCTCTACCAGCACTGGGGTCAGAGGAGCACATTTTACACAGTTCTACACCTCAGTCTCATGACGAATAAAACATATTATTTTAAATTTAAATTTATTGTATACACATGTTTTTTTCTACCCACACTTGACCAGTCCTATTGATAAAATATTGGAAAGATTAGATTTGAAGAAAAAACATGAGTGTTAAACAGAAAATTAAATAATGGTCATTTGTTGCACACAACAAAACCAGCTTTAATGCTTTTCTCCACAAGACAGGAGTTAGATAGTGAAATATTCCATATTTATGATTGATAATAACAGTAATAATAAAACCCATAAGTAGGAGTTTGTGAGTGACTGCAGGCTCTGTGCTGGTACAGTTCCCTCTCTTTGTACTCTGGCTTTACTCCATCACCACACCTCAGGTATGAAACAGGTACTTCCAGAGAGATCACATCTTTATCTCTGTCTATGTCAGTGTGAGCAGTAACATTTAACACCATCAGAGAAGTTGGCCTCACACATCTCATATTCCCCATTCATTTTAATAAGAGCGCCAATGCTTTGAGCTCCGCACATGTGCAGTAGCCTACAGGCTTGCTTTGAGCTCCGCACATGTGCAGTAGCCTACAGGCTTGCTTTGAGCTCTGCACATGTGCAGTAGCCTACAGGCTTGCTTGAGCTCCGCACATGTGCAGTAGCTTACAGGCTTGCTTTGAGCTCTGCACATGTGCAGTAGCCTACAGGCTTGCTTGAGCTCCGCACATGTGCAGTAGCTTACAGGCTTGCTTTGAGCTCCGCACATGTGCAGTAGCCTACGGGCTTTCTTTGAGCTCCGCACATGTGCAGTAGCCTACAGGCTTGCTTTGAGCTCCGCACATGTGCAGTAGCCTACAGGCTTGCTTTGAGCTCCGCACATGTGCAGTAGCCTACAGGCTTGCTTTGAGCTCCGCACATGTGCAGTAGCCTACTGGTTTACTTCCTGATGTTTCACAGCTTCGGCTAAGGGCTGTCTAGAGCTGTGAGTCTCTCTGTGCCCCTCCTGAACCTGGGGACTTACCCAGTATCACTGTTAGTCTCTCTGTGCCCCTCCTGAACCTGGAGACTTACCCAGCATCACTGCCAGTCTCTCTGTGCCCCTCCTGAACCTGGTGACTTACCCAGTATCACTGCCAGTCTCTCTGTGCCCCTCCTGAACCTGGTGACTTACCCAGCATCACTGCCAGTCTCTCTGTGCCCCTCCTGAACCTGGAGACTTACCCAGTATCACTGTCAGTCTCTCTGTGCCCCTCCTGAACCTGGTGACTTACCCAGTATCACTGTTAGTCTCTCTGTGCCCCTCCTGAACCTGGAGACATACCCAGCATCACTGTCAGTCCACACGTCTTTTTTGAGGCTGCGAGGAAATGTCTCTCTGAACTGAAATAGCGACTGGAGGACGTCTGCAAGGGGAAACTGGTTAAAATTCCTGAATCAGGTTGTTAAACATTTCAACCCAGAACCAATGGAGTGAAAATAATAGTTTGTTACAATGTAAATCCACACAAGACTATATGTAACTTGAATTTCCTGCAGAGATGTAAATGAGAGTTTGTGAGATGCCACTTTTCATTATTTGTATCCAAATCAACATTTCAGGACATTTCAGGAGACTGTTAATCATATGGCCCATATTCCTTACAATACGTTGCATTATATTCTGTTATAAATGACTCTTTAAAACTGAAATTCATGTTCTGCAGTAATTTGTGTCTGAATGACAGATTTGTGGAGAAAGTCGCCTAATTTAAAGGATGTCCACAGTGATGAAGCTTAAAGAGCCTAAATTGAACATTCCCTCTGTGAGAATGAGGCCTGTCTGTTGCCATTTTTCACATTAATGACACCAAATAAGTCACATGACCGGCACCTGAGACTGTTTCTGCCCTTAAAGAACTTTGTTAGACTTTATTTGAATCTTTATCATGTAAGAATGCTTAATTAGGGATTCAGACTTAAGTCATGCGCATAAGTACCTTTCCTGTGCGGATTTTACACGGGATGAGATCCGTCGTATTCTAACCTGCGCTACGCTGGTGCCTTTCTAAAAATTTGGGTTTTATTGATATTCTAATGACCTGTTTATTGTACCTGCCTTCTGGGTTGCCAGTTTTCTACTAAAAAAAAGTGCGTGGGGGTATACATTTTCACCGTGTCAGTGACATTGGCTTTAATAGCCTATCTTTGTACATCGTAGTTGCTCTTGCGTGATGAGGAAGGCAGTGAAAGTGTTAATCCATCGCATTGATAAAATGATCATAGCTCCTATTGATGACTTGGATATACCCATCACACAATCTAGTTAGTTATACACAAGAACAGGGACAAAATTTGAGCATGTAGATGGGAGAGGCGAGCACACAAATAAGAAGCGAGAGCACAAATGGTAGATTTGTAACTCGTGCGAGGCAATTCGTAGTTTAAAATATTTAGATTGACAATATATAAATGTTTTATTCTACACATTCGAGTTTTACAGTTACAGGGACAAATCATTATGTTACAAGTTGCAAATCTTTGTTTTGCAGATACAACTCTGTAACCCACAAGTGTGAATCACAATGGCAACAACACAAAACATATATATGTTCAAATCTTCTTACACACGCACACAGTATTTAAATCCTTAATTTACCTTCATAGTGCTGTTTAATGGGCACTGTTGAGTATTCAAAAAATATCCGCCGTACTATTTTCCCACTGTACTGTGGAAGTGTCGTAAGATGTCCCACCGGTGCGCAG